>JAFBJU010000947.1:424187-542046 GCA_016785305.1 Colistium nudipinnis | reverse complement strand
AGAGAGAGAGAGAGAGAGAGAGAGAGAGAGAGAGAGAGAGAGAGAGAGAGAGAGGCAGCGAAGGATGGAGGAAGTGAGAGTTAACAGTGCAAACAAATGAGGACTGTAATGAGGATAAAGCACCGCTGTGAACAAGTGAGCCTTTGTCTTCCCTTGTACCTACTCTCCCTCGCTCACACACACACACAAATGCAGGCACGCACGCACGCACACACACACGGCTGTATCGTGTTTGGGTTTCTGGGAAGTGCAGTTTATTGAATGTTAAAAAATGGAAACGGAATCCAGCACTTCGTTCAGAGAGAGCGAAAAAGACACTTAATGATGTTTTTAAAGTGGCTGCACCAAAAGGAGTTTTTTTCCCTCCCGTTTCTTAACCAGTTTTGACAGGAAGTTAATAAAAGCAGATTGTTTAATTGCATTTTTATTCCTGTGCCGAGTTTCATAGCTACAGCAAAGTGGATCATTTTTTGTCCCCAACCTGTCCGCTTATTGTAGCTACAAGTTGTAATGTAAATCTAAAACAGTCTAGCTGCCTCGTTTATACACGCACGCACGCACGCACGCACGCACGCACGCACGCACGCACGCACGCACCCGCAGCATAAAATGCCTGCAAAGTGAATCAACTGTAGGTAAATCCTCGTACCTCGTCAAACGTGAGCTTAGCTTCTTTAACAGCTGTTAGGCAAAGAATAGTGAGAAATGTTGGCTCAAACGACTGCACCAGCGGTACCGCATGCTGAGTTCCAGTAGTTTTTCCCTCTATTCTAGAACATATTTTCCATAACTGTCAATACAATGAATGTGGTAGCACAACGTACAACATTTGCTCAAGTTGTGTAATATCCAGTATCATAGCCAATGTCAAGTCTGGTTTAGGCTGTGTAAATAAAATTATATTATATAAAAAATAATGATTTCACAGAAATGCCAACTCAAGTATGACTCAAGATTCTTCCAATTAATTTACAAACTATGTGGAAAGAAATGGGACCATTACATTACAGCTTTTTTTTTCTCTCCCAATCGCTAACCGTGGCGGGTGGGCTTTTGGGGAGTTTGCGCCCGGACGCTTTTCCCGTCGCCTACCGATCCCGTGAGCCTGGGATAACGAGGTCAATACTGAAACTACTTTTTCAAAACACTTTACACATTCCGCGTTACAAACATCTCACCTCCCAAACTCTTCCTCACCAACCAAACACGTCATACGTGTCTCAAAATCAGCTCATTCTTCCACAACACTGGCAACAAGTTGCACTCAGGAAGCAAACACTGTCCCTCTTAGCGCACTGAGCTGCAAAGGACTAACGACAGAGAACATTTCATCTTTAAAGTTTGAACAACTTGCTTTGAGATAAATCGGCGCTCGGCCGCATGTTTATCAACATCAGATCTTGTGTCTTTCTCTCGCAATGAACCTTGGGAATAATCTGTAAGGATGTCTGATCCAACCCTGACACAAAACAATCAATATATTTTTAAAATGTCAGTAGATTTTAAATATAAAAATGCATGTCTTACCCGCTCTCGATATCGATGCAATTGTTGAACGCCGCAGGTTCGGCTGCAGTCTTAAACCGGCCTCTCTCAAAGAGAGTCCATGATTCACCACATGGTCAATAGCCGCGGCCCTTGTCTCATCAGAGACCACAGCTCTGGGTCTTCCTCTCCTTCCTCCTCTTCCTCTCCCTGCCACTCTTCTCTCTCCACCAACCCGTCCTCTTTGATCCATATTTCCATCAAGAACACTC
Source organism: Colistium nudipinnis (assembly GCA_016785305.1). Taxonomy (NCBI): domain Eukaryota; kingdom Metazoa; phylum Chordata; class Actinopteri; order Pleuronectiformes; family Rhombosoleidae; genus Colistium; species Colistium nudipinnis. The sequence goes on along the minus strand of JAFBJU010000947.1, from coordinate 540,289 downwards.
AGCAGCCATCTCCTTTGCTCTGAGCAGTGAGGCCAATCACAGGACACCTGGGTAGGTTGTCAGCTGCAAACTGCACTCAGCTGGGTTGGGAATTTAAACAGCTTTCCTTTTATTGTCAATTTTAATCGATGGAATTATTTGGATATTATTATAGAGTTCAATGTAGAAATTGACTTTATTTTCATCATTCTGTTTTGATGATACGTTACACATACCATTCAGATGCCATATCCATGGGATTCCTCATCTGCAATTTAAAGCATTCTAACTGATGTCTTGTTACCTGATTTGTGTTATTCAATTATGTTTTAAACTGTATATGAATGAACGTACTGTACACATTTGGTTTCAAAATTTTCTCTAGTTTATTTTTCATTGAAGAATAGCATTTTAATCTCGATTTAATCGCCAGAAATGACCAGGCCACTTACGATGGCCCCTTTAGTGCCATACATTGTATGGACACACTGGGAAATACCATATAACATCATCACTGGATTTGGTGTCAGGGGAAAGAGATTTCAACCCTACAGTGAAAAATCTATGCACTTCTGCATCCTATAGTGAGCAAAGTAAAAGAGTAAAAGGCATTCATCTGAAACATTATTGTCATAGGTGTGAATGTGTGTCCATGTGGTAGCCTGACAAATAAAAGAATTGGGGGAAAATAACTTTACTACTCAGTAACATCTCAAATCACAACCCCTGGGCATGTTGATGAGTAACTGTGCCTATTTCATTATTTCAATTGGCATAAAGTGTTTCTCTAAACTGAAAGGTCGACGAAAAACATTCAGATGCAGTGGATCTCTTTTCTGTCCCTTTTATTAATATCCCCTCACTTCAATTCCAGAGTCCATGTGGTAGCCTGACAAAAAAAAAAGAGGGGGAAAATAACTTTACTACTCAGTAACATCTCAAATCACAACCCCTGGGCATGTTGATGAGTAACTGTGCCTATTTCATTATTTCAATTGGCATAAAGTGTTTCTCTAAACTGAAAGGTCGACGAAAAACATTCAGATGCAGTGGATCTTTTTTCTGTCCCTTTTATTAATATCCCCTCACTTCAATTCCAGACACGCTCCTTTCCCGCCCCCCCCCCCCAGACAGAAAATGTCCACTGGAAATGACAGCACGTTAGCTAAAGACTAAGAAAACAAATCGGACAACCACCGTAAGAAGAATGTCTCACTGTGCTAGAAGAGGCCACTTATCCTGAAAAAGGGGCAAATAGTAACAAGTTACACACTCCGACAAACACACACACACACAGATGGAGATGTGGCCGGGCGTCAGGCCAGATGCTCAGAGAGAAGGAAACTCACATTCTTGTGATGCGGAGTCATCAAGTATCAGGTTCCATGCACTCTGGCAGAAGCTGGAGAGGCCCCTGATCGCCCATCTCTCTCTCTCTCTCTCTCTCTCTGTCAGACACACACAGAGAGAAAGAGATACAAGCGCACACTCTTTGTGTGCGATATGAGGGTGGGTTGACTGCATGAAATCCCTGGAACTGCAGCCTCTTCTAATTTTGGAAGAAATCTGGGCAGAGGTGTTTGACTTGTTTAACTTTGGGAGAGGTTGCGTTATTGTGAAATGAGAAAAAAACTAAAACTCACAGTCTGTGGTGAAAAAACTGTGTAAAGATAAATTAATCCTGTGTGAGGGCAAATGATTATGGAGGAGAGGCAGAGGCTGATGAAGGGACACAGCCGATGTGCACTTTCTTAGAAGCCCACAAGATGTCAGCAACAACCTATTCCAGACCGATGCTCAAATTTTCCAAAATTAATTTCCAAAGTCCAATTCCACTTGAGTTATGTCAAAAAGTATAACAAGTTTAAGTCGAAATCCCAATTGTTACATGGGAATAAGTGTTTACCATAGTAAATCAAGTTTTGTGTGTTAAAATATGCAAGAATATTTCTTGCAACCATGTCATCAATTATACCTGGCTACGGATGACAAATGGTTTACCGCCAAAAATATATGCAATTACTTTCACAGACAAAAATATATGTCAGTGTAAATGTTCTTGTATTATACTATGTTAAGACATAAAAAAGTGAATAATCAGAACTGTACGGAAACTCTCAAACCCTTATGTATGTGGCGTGCGTGCAAATATTTCACCACCGGCTTTTATCACATCTGAGACTCCCATTCGGTTTCAGGCTCCTCCTCCTCCACCAGCGATGACTAGATGTCTGCGGCAGCATCGAATCTGCTCATCATCTCTGTAACTATGGAGTAATTATGTATAATGGTTATATAAACAATTTACAGCAGCAATATACGCAGAGATACAAACCCCACTGCCAATACAGCGTTGGAAAGAAGTCACTATGTAAATGACCACAGGTTGGGGACTACTGAAACAGAATGCCAAACTGTATGCAGAGGAGTCATCGTCGCTGGACCTCAACCATCTTTGCCTCTGTCCTCCTGAGCAGAGGCCCTGGCATTTAAATGTTGTTCTTTTGGACGGTTTACACTTTGCACAGTGTAACTGTGTGACCTGTGACACACTCACACAATACACAATCACCATGTTTGACGGCGACGTGAACGCTCAGTCCGTGGGGATCAAACTCAATCACGTCACGGATTCTGTAATTACAAACGTCTTTTCAAAATTGCATTGTGGAACTTGTGTGAGGTCAGTGTGGTATACATATTTTATCTTCAATTTCTTTCTCAATCCAAACATAAAATAATCAGACAGCCCTCTCATCAAAGGTCCAACATTCGTTGCTCATGATTCTTGTTTTGAATTTTGTATTACTTACATTAGTAGTGTTGCATGGGAGATACATGTCATGTTTTACTCTGATGCTTCAGCTCTCACTGCACATCTAATATTTACAGATATATATAGTTCTCGTTCCTGCTGAGTTTAGAGTTCATCCGGAGTGTTTCCCCATGGCACCCCCATGCGTATTACAAGTTTCAAATTCCATTTCCATTCACTGTGATTCTCTTTTTTTATTTTGATTTGGCCGTGGGGCAACATTTTTGTGAGCCAATGATTCTTGCAGAAAATTATGAAGAGGTAGAGAAAGGGAGAGAAGAGGTGGAGTTTTCTTTATGGTCGGCAGCTATAAAAGCCTAGTAGAAGTTCCTGTAAGTCAGCTTGAAACCAAGCTGGCAAACCGTACTGCTGAGGTCTATTTTAGGACACATGCCTGGATCAAACGGCACTAAGGTAGGGGACATTAGTTGTAACTGTTTTATCAGAGTTACCAAATGAGGAATACTCATTTGTGACATGTGGTATTCTTGCTTCACTCCTTTTTAGGGTTTTCAGAAGAAAATCAATCAGTGCACCTCTGCTGCGCTGGCCACCTGCTTTCCTGCCAACACTTTCACTGTAAGAATTGCATTGTTATGCGCAAAATGCATGAATTAATTCAAAATTAATGTATTGCCCACTTCTATTTTGAAAGTACTTAAGTATTATGAACAAAGGTGGAGTAACACTTGTAAATGTCAACTTAAACATTAATTAATGTGATCAAATAACATTTAAAACCAGCACATACTGAGCAGCACCAAGTTAGCATATATAAATCGGTTTGATTCATTTTTTTTCCTGAACAGGTACCATACACGTTTTTCCTTTATCCGGGAGCAGCATAAACAGTCTATGTTAGTAGTAGCAAGTGCCCCTGTTAGAGCAGTGGTCAACTGGTGGGTCTTTTGGAGTGGCTCGCACATGCGTGTTGTCTCCCATCGGATGCCCCGTTGTGTGTGTGTGTGTGTGTGTGTGTGTGTGTGTGTGTGTGTGTATGTGCCCCCCCCTCCCTTCACAGGTAAGGTATTTATAGCATACCTGTGAAGGTGAGGGTCTGTATTTGACATTGGTTGCTAAGTATTTGACCTTGGTTAATAAGGCAACTGCAATTGTTCAATGACCCAATTGTACAGCTACGGGCCGTGCACTGTGTTTTTAGTTAGTGATCTCTGAGAGACATGGCGACACACTTACTAGTACTATCTAAAGAGGTTAAATGGAAAGGTTATTAACGGAAATTGATTTCTACCTATGTATGAATGACTCCAGGAACTCCATCCACTGATGATTCGCCCGGAGCAGCTGTCTGGGCATGGCAACTCCGAGGAAGTGGAGAAGCAGAAGGACTCCCCGCAGCCTGCAGGACCCACAGCCCTGCAGAAGGCCAAGACCAGAATCTGGAAGGGGGTGTCCTACTTCTCTGGGGACATGAAAGTGTTTGGAAAATGGATGGAAAGTATGTTAACATGAGCCGCATTCTTTAAAAAAAAAAAAACAATAAAAGAAAAGGTCCTGACCATCAATTCCTCTGCACCCTATTCATCCGATTAGTTCAGCGTCCCAGACTCCGCTTCTCACTGTGGTTCCTTTTACAGTCTTTAAAGATTGTCCAGCTATTATTCAGTCCCAAATAAATGGGTCTTCACTTGAGAGACCATCCACGATTGATTTGTTTTGCCTCTGGACAGTGGGCCTGAAAAAACCTGAAAAACTGCCCACCATGCACTGTGGGAAGTCGTTTTTTAGCAGCTCTGGGAAAGTGTCAAGCCTCTCTCTCTCTCTCTGTTCTGTCTCACCGCCTTTCAGAGCAGTTCATCTTGCTGCAGCTGCTCGACTGGGTATTGCGCGGAGCCGCCCAAGTGATGTTCGTCAACAACCCTCTGAGCGGCCTCGTTATTTTTGCCGGCCTCATCCTGCAGAACTACTGGTGGGCCCTCAACGGCTTTGTGGGCACACTTTTTGCCACCATTTCGGCCCTAATTCTGCAACAGAACAGGTTGGAATACTCAGTGGTGATGGGATGGATGTCTGCGTGTGTCTGTGTGCGTCGGTCATGGAAAAATGTCTCTTCACATAATAACAAACAACATCATGCCCACATGTTAAAGGAATGAAGTGAGTGCTTTTTGAAACTCCCATCCCTCTCCAATGAATCCCATCAACAGTGTTTCTATATCATTTCAATTGATGAAAGATAATACCAAATATGAATACAGCTGTATAATTGACTTTAGGAAGTGAAATAAATATACTCACAAGTGTTGTGTATGAAACAGGAAACTATGAATTCAATCATTCCCGTTACGTTCCTTCAGGGGTGCGATAGCTGGAGGCCTGTACGGGTACAACGGCATCCTGGTGGGCCTGCTGATGGCTGTGTTCTCCAATGCAGGAGACTGGTACTGGTGGCTCCTGCTACCCAACGTCTTCATGTCCATGATGTGGTGAGCAAAATAGGCAGCATTTCATCATTTTGGTCAAGATTCTGCATCCATTCTGCATGCGAAAGGTACACAGAACAATAGATGAAAACAAAGCAGGCAATCATGCCAGGAGATTCAAAGGGCTGACATCATTTTGCATAAATAATAAGAGAAGGGGCGCAGAATCAGCTGTGAAGGCCAATTGGACACCAGCACAACATTTCCAAAAAATAACTTTGATATTCATGTGGTTTAAAGATGGCTGATCCCTTTTTCTATCACCCGTGTTTCAGCCCGATTGTGTCCAGCGCCATCGCATCCATAAACAGCCGCTGGGATCTGCCAGTGTTCACCCTGCCGTTCAATATCCTGGTGTGTCTCCACATGGTCGCCACCGGTCACTACAACCACCACTTCCCCCAGGTCCTCATTCAGCCTCGCTCAGAGCTGCCCAACATCACCTGGGCTGAAATCGATGTAACCAAGGTGAGGGGCCATGTCAGGGATAGCCTATGTTTTCAGAAAAAAATAAAAAGTATATAACTACAATCCTCAAATAGATTTAAAGGCTGTGCCTGGTCTTTTTTAGTTGTTTTACTTGTTAGGTTAAGTGTGCGTTATTTTGTACAGCACCTAACCTTACAGGTGCGGTAGCGACATAGCCCATAGAATCTCATCAGCGAAACCGAATGACAACACAAGTTCATTGCTCTTTGTGGTGCATCTACAAGCATGATTAACACTTTCTGTGGGTATCTCTTTAGCTGTTCATGTCAGTGCCTGTCGGAGTAGGCCAGGTCTACGGCTGTGACAACCCAATCACGGGGGGCCTCTTCATCATCTCTCTCTTCATTTCTTCCCCCATCACCTGTGCTCATGCCGTCATAGGATCTGCGGTCGGCATGGTTTCAGGTGACTGCAAGAGGGATTCTGTCTCAGTACGGTGCAATAAACGGTGCATTTCATTCCGTCGTGTTGACCTGAACTGAGTGTGTCCGTCTTGCAGGTCTGGCTCTGGCGGCCCCGTTTGGAGACATTTACTTTGGCCTCTGGGGGTACAACTGTGTGTTGGCCTGCATTGCTATCGGGGGAATGTTTTACGCTCTCACCTGGCAGGTGCACCTTCTTGCCATTACATGTGGTGAGTAGACACCACACCAGGAAGATATCTAAACGAAAAACTGAAAGTGCATCCAAGACCAGCAAGTGCAACCCTGGCAGAGAGAAATGTGTTATCAATGACATTCAACAAACCTTCCTCTTCTCCCCCGCAGCTTTCTTCTGTGCATACCTCGGCTCAGCCATAGCCAACCTTATGTCCAGGGTACACATTTTTCTACGTTCATATAAATATACATTGGCTCATGATAAAACCAGAGGACTCATTGTCATTTGTTTTCTCTCCACAGTTTGGTCTGCCAGCCTGCACCTGGCCTTTCTGTCTCTCTGCTCTGACTTTCCTGCACTTAACCATGGAGACCAATAAGATCTTCAAACTCCCACTGGCCAAAGTCACCTACCCCGAGAAAAACCTGGGATTCTTCTGGAAGATGAAGAAGGAAGAGAAAAAGAAGAAGGCTGAGAAAGAGAGGAATGACAAGGAGGAGGAGCAGAAAGCCATCAAGGAAGAAATTATTCTGAATGAGAAAGAGCTGAAGCTCCAAAAAATGGAGGAAGGGATAGGACAATGTGAAGAATCAGAGAGGGAAAATGATCAGATGCCTGGGGTTGAGGAAAAGTGAGAAAAAAAAACAGCGAACAGAAATCAGACAATGATGTAACTTATTGTTGCCAAATATGTTAAATACTATATTCTGCACAAATATGTTCTGTAAACCTACATTAAATGTATATTTTTTAAATAAACACATTCAATAATATGTCTAGTCTATGCTGGTTTATTGCATGTTGTCAGAAAATAATTTATTGAAGTCAAATATGAAATGATCCTGTCTCTTATACACATCTAGATGTGTATAAGAGACAGTATATATACAGTATACACACACACACACACACAAACACATACAATTCATGACTACATACGTGCCTACATCATAACAGTGCTTCAGGGAGTTATGGTTGTTATGCAATTTACTAGTGTGATTTACTCTAAGCCCATCCAGCAGCTGGTGCACATTTCTCATACTTATTATTATCAATAATAATAATAACAGGTGCAGCTGACTGTAAATCTGTCAAATAACAAAGGCAAAAAATGGAAATACAAATATGAAGTGATACATCATTATTGATAGCTGAGCACCAAGCACACATGCATCCACACCTTGCTTTCTGTTTCTTAGTGTTTTGCTTTTTAAAAATTGGTTTTAGATGTGTATCTGATCTGTGGAGAATATGTCGGTACTTCTCCATCGAAGAAATAAAGAACGAACATCACAATAGACCCAGTCAGAGAGCTTCTATGTTGGCTAAAACATTTCCATTTTGAAACTGGACAATTAAAACTTTGGTGGAAAAATATTACAACATTATAAAGTTCATATTGCCTGATTGGGGTATGCATGATACCCCATCCAGGGTATGACTCAAACTATTGATGTTTTTCACCATATTCATAACAAGTAAATGCCAATCTCACATGTGTGAAGATAAACAAGCACACATCATTGATCATCCTCACGGGATTATAAAAAGACACAAAGGCTATTTGTCTGTGTCGCTGGCTCAGAGAGGACCACATTTTCTTCACATGAATAGTTTGAGACCCAAGCCCAATAAATACCTCACCATTAGCATTGGTGTCTCCGCCAACTGAATTGGGATTTAGTTTCTCACTGCAACACATTTACAGTGACAGTACCCAACTGGGTAAAGTTCAGACAATGCTGAGGAGCGCCAATGTTGTGCTTACGAATCCAGGACACACAGCCGCAGATGTATTGCATGTGGTTATTCCAGATCCCCATCAGCCACTATATTGCTACTATAGGTGATGTGCCATATGTGGTTCGGAACAGAATGTTCATACGAATGCTCTTACGTCACAATGGCCGGGATGGAGGATCGTTAATGTAATGTGTGATGTGTCCCTATCCTGACATCTGCGTAGCGTGCAAGTGATCACAAAATACAAAACTCCTGAGACCATTTTTTCAGAGCGCTTGTGGAGAGCACGCGTTCGTAGAAGTGCTTCGACTAAAACTGATTAAAACTCCGCCCATTTAGATTGGATAATGCGCAATGACCTAAATAGCAACTTAATAACGTCATTTTAATCAGCTATTCATAGTTGAGACAGCGTGTCTCACCGCTCTCTGATAGCATCAAATCTGCCCTAAAAAAGAGGAATGTTATAACTCCTTGTCTCATGAATACTGAAGAAATTAGGTCAAGGGAACTTTCAGTCAACTTCGTGCACTCCCTCCAACCTTACAAGATTTGATGCGAGACATTTTCATGAGGCTTAAGATCATCCGCAACATCTCACCGGACGTTTCTAACATCGGTCTGCTGGCATAAACACTGTCTTCTGATTGCCGAGCATCTGATACTGACCAATCATCACAGGCTAGGCCTCAAAATGTGTGCACTGTCAAGCGCACACGCCACACTCAGTCTGAGAAACTGGAGCACCCATGATTATAGTTGAGCTACCGGTCTATTGCCCCCATCGCATGGCAGCCAGGGTGAAAGGGGGCTGTTGTAATCAATTAGTTCTTATTATGATGAAGACTGTGGATTTCGAGCCTTTGTTGATTCAGTTGGCCAATCACAGGTCACAGGAGGCCAAGATTTGTTCTAATTCAAATACATTCCCCACCTTTGCATGTCGACTCTTGGTGATCGTGTGGTCAGTGATGTTTAATCTTACGGAATCACATAAGGATACCTCAGTTCTATCTGATTTCAACTCAGGCGACGCAGCTGTTACAGGTGGCCATTACCATGAAAAGGCTCTGCTGATACTGGCAGCATGACCTTTGTGTAGCCGTGTTGCATAGTTCAAATGGTTATTGTGACTGAATGAGGCCAACAAGATGCGGACTGACAATAGATTGATTAACTGGGCGAGTGACACTTGACATGTGGACCGATGTGCATTTTGCATTCCTACAGGACAGGAATGCTTATCTGCGACTCTAAAGAGTGGCAGTGTGAACTGATAACGACCTACAATCGGAGTGATCTGTACACACCGACTGTAGATGTTGGAGATTACCTCAATCTGCAGCTGCATTTATACTCTGGGAAGATGTTAAAAAAAAGGCCTTACCTGATATACAGCTGTGTGGGAAATCAAAAGAAATAAACAAACTAAACAAAGCACTGAACCCAATTCGAGAGAATAAAATGCATGCATCAGATTGGGTAGGTGTCACCAACCGCACACTCACTGCCCCTCACTCCGTTAAACTGTCAAATCTTCGGTATGCAAAGATAGAGGTGAACGTGAAGGCAAACAGGAACTTAAAGGCAAAGTTGAACACACGGGCCCCGCCGCAGCGGAAGTGGGCCGACGCACAGAACAACAAGTGCTTTTACGTCCGAGTCGCCAAAACACAAAAAAAGTCGCACGGCCAAATAGTTAGACAGAGGCTTGAAGCCACCATGCGGTGAAAGTTGGAATTGTATCTTCAAGTTTCATCATTTATTTATTTCATTTATTTACCAGTGGTAGCGGGCCATAAGTAAAACTAAATCAAAAATGTAAATAATAAAAAAAATCTGACTGCGGGCCGTGATTGGCCCCCGGGCTGGACTTTGGACAGGCCTCTATTAGATGTTAAGAGTGGACGGAGGATCTGTAAAACGACTGTTTGTTTTCCATCGCGATGATCACTTATTATTTTCTTTCTTGTTTTTAAGGTTTTCGTTCTATGCAACTTGAGAACCCACTCTTGTGTTGGCTCATTTTACAGTCTGAGGAGTAATAATGGCTTTAGCGATTCATTTCAGAGAACCAACACAAATCTACTTTGAGTTCAGGTAAACAGTGTAGGAGAGTTGGTAGGGGGAGTGTAAGCAGAAAATGCAACATTTTCAATAAACCACTTTATTTATATATTGTTCAAATGAGGAGCGGCACATCGAGAGAAAAAAAAGCATTTAGCAGTACATCTTCCCAGTGCAACAACAAAGACAATCAGCATTACGGTACATATAGTAGCCAACAACATTGCTGATTCAACAACTTTGACTAAACCCTATACCTTATCAGTAAGAACCAGAGTACTCAAGTGAATGTTTCTGAAAAAACGTATTACAACTGACTTCACATAGAACAGTTATTTTCTAACCAACATAAGTGGGAACTCGTCCCCTTCCACCCTGTTGATAAAGCTAACCTGCGCTGATTCCTGGCCGCCGGAAAAACTGCAGTACCCAAAATAAGACAGGATACTAAATGTTTAGATGAGCTTTTAAAGGCCAGAATTCTCTTCATGATCCTCATACATGACAAATACAGGCTTTGAAATGAATTCAGCCAAAAGGGAGTTACAAGCTTGGTGATATAATGAGAATGTATGAAAAAATGACAGATCAAAATCCATTCATGGAGGTCAGATATCCCAAATAACATAACGAGGGGAACTAACTGTAGAACATTAACACCTTCTAACATAAATAAAGCTCAGAATGGATGAGTGTAAAACGTTTTAAATAACATTTTGGAGAAAAAACAATCAATAAATAGCGTGGTTACCCTTCATCCTTAGGAGCAACATGGCTGGTTAACATTGGAGTACCTGTGGCTGATGAACAGGACAAATTCATCATGCCCAATATAGATGTTTTCTATACACTTTGTATCTTGAGTATGCACATTAGCCCTTAAACTAAAAAGACTACCTTCTTTTGGTGGTTTAAATCAGGAAGTGCAGAAAAAAGCATTTGATCTAGAGCCTCGATCAATTATATACATATAGTTCCTCTTTACACTATATACACAAACAGTAAGTAAATATTAAAACGTTGAAAGTCATAATGTTTAAAACAGGAAATCCAAATATCGCACGGTGAAGGCTTGTGGGGTTGGGCATATTTACATTGTAGTAGCGCGCAAACTTGAGTTCAAGAATGAGTCTTTGCAAGAAAGAAAGAAAGAACAAAGCATTTGTCTCCACGGTGCTATGCCTGCTCTGACCTAAGACACATTGGTTGTTGATTCAAACCTTGACTGCGGTGAATAACGCCGCTTACTGAACACAGTGGGAAGGTTTTGTTAGTACATTCAAGTGATGCTGAAACCGTTTTGGTATTTAAAGCTATCAATCAACAACCCGCCTTAAAACCAAAACATGGGCCATGTAGTCGATGCTCCAGGTTGATTGATGATGATTGGGAAATCAAACTGAGGGGCAGCCATCGTTTCTCCTTTTGACAGAGCGACAAATTGTTAGAAGAACGTCACTAATTTTACTGCCACTTTAACATCTGCACAATCACTGACAGCAGCATGTGCACATACCCCACAGCTGAGACATTCTAGGACTGGCTGACATTTTTCGACACAAGCAAGTGACATTGTAGATGCTTGCTCTTTTTGAAGTGGCCATTATACCGCTCATGAAGTTGAGTGCCTGACAGCGAGCTGAGCCACGGAATTTCAGGGGCAGGTTTGACTGTCTGCTCAGGCATGAGGGTTATAGGAGCTGCAGTAAAGGGGGTTTGGTCGACAGCCTAAAATATAAGGAGTGTAAAACACACAACCACAGCCACCCTGAGCTAGAAAATACAACCTACAGGACCAGTCTCACAAAATCAGATACTCAGCCAGGTAGGGGGCAACCTCCTCCGAGCCTTTTTAGAAGACTCTGGCCTTGATAAAGGGAGTTAGAGGCACAGTCCTGCAGTAGTGCAAACACTGCTGTTGCCTTGACAACACGATCAAATTGTCCAATAGTGAGGCAGAGGCTAGATGATTGCCTGTATTACAGCCATTTTCGAAGTGTCGCCAGGTTATTGTCCATCCAGCGCTGATTCAGTCTAATGGTTTCCAAAGCCTCCTGTACACTCCTCATCTGAGAGCCGCGCTCCTTCAGACTGGAGAAGAAACTCTGTACCTGCACCACACAGAAAGATGCCAGATCAGACTTGACGTACAGTAAAACTATAAATAATGTCCCTATATACAAATACACAAAGCCTCAAGTACGCTACAACGTCAATGTATTCTATAAGCAGACAAAAAATAAATAAATGAACAAATACTTGATTCAGCTGTGTCTGTGTTGAGAACTGCGACGTGGCAGATTTGATGATTGCCTGGATGGCAAAAGAGCCCAGGGGGAACCTACACAGAAACAAATAGCAGTGCGTGTTCAATTTCACTTTTGGGCAAATAATTCTAAAATGCATCATTGGTGATAACATCGATGAAGCTGGATAGGGAACACTCACTTCTCTAGGAGTCTGTCCCAGTTCTCTTGTACAAAATCCCAGGCAAACAAGTAGCCTGCGAAGCCATTACACACAGCTCTAATGACCAACGGCAACTCCTGCGTCTGGACAAAATCCCCGTTTAGACCAGATTTCAGAACCCTAGACAGACCAAAAATAATGTCTCTGTTCAAATGTTCGTCAGCATGATACAGCAATGACAACACACACATTTCTTTATCATCACTTTCGACACAGCATCTAAATATATGATTTTTGGCGAACTCAAAAATCACACACAGGTTTCAGAACAAATCAAAATCGCAGTTTGCTGCGGAATTAGAAATATTGCAGACACTGTAGATCTATATCTGTTTATATATGCAAGTTACAAGTCAACAAAAGTTACTACGGTCTGCTACATAGTTTGTCCACCAGGGGGCGCTGGCAGGCCACCTTTTCTATCGTAAATGTCAAAATAAATGATTGTGTGAACTTCAGTATAGCTATATGATGACGAGACAGACACAGAAAGTATTTGAAACGTATCTCACATAATCTCCAGGTACAGTGCACCCAAGTGTGGTTATATTTTGTAATTCCCTATAAAATTTGCTTTAGGGTGGGTTGGTACAATTTCTTTCTTCAAATGTAGATTCACACTCTGGCAAACTTAACATCTGTAAGCAGCCAGCGTCATCGACACTCAGACGCGCATGCACACACGCACACACACACTTACCATACTAACTGCCTTGTGTTCTGAGTGGATGCGAGGCCCTGTAACATCTTTCGTTTCTCTGCATCATAGGTGGCATGTACATACATGCTGAGCAAAGTCGGCCAATCTTCATCGGACTGAGCTGCCACCGTGAATACAACGCGCTGCAGATCACCTGGTATCCTACAGAAATACATATAAAAGGATTTAAATGTGCAATCATATGTGTCCTATGCAGCTAGCATTGTTGCCACTATTGCTCTGTCCAGGATTGGAAAAATATATGTGTTACTGTACCGTAAAGTCCCATTGGACTGAAGGTGCTGTTTGAACAGGGTTTTGGCTTGCTGGGTGCAGTTTTCTTCCTTCAGACTACAGGCCATCTCCAGCAGGGCAGAGCGCAACTCCTGTTTAGACACACTCTGCTCTTCTCCCCAAGTTTGATTGCGCATCAGAGAACCAAACTTACTCAGAATGTAATTCTGTTAAATGAAAGAAAAAAACAAAGTTTCCAGACCGTTTTAAAAATAACCACAAAAAAGCCAGGGCTTAAAGTGACCTATATTATTCATTCGTTTTTTCTGCTGTTACTTGAACAACTCAATAAGAAAGGTCACCTTAATATCAAAATGATACTTAATAGACCAAGAATGTGTTTTTTTTTGTTTTTTTTTGCGTGTGCATTACCTTCATGCGGGCCACAAGACCAGATTCCTGTCTTTTGTCAAGCAGCCTGTAGATCCTATTGAGCTGTAACAAGGCCTCTGTCACAGCAGAGGTCTCCGTTTCATTGGGCATGTAGTTCAATAAACTGAGGACTTGATAGAAGGACACACGTCCCAGTCTGTTGACAACAGTGAAAGTGAGCGATGGAAGAGATGGAAAAAGGAAAATGAAGTGCAACAACTGGAACCCCTCCACTTAAGTGTAATAAAGAAATCCCTTCATACAACTGGACAAACAACTATAAACTTGTGCATGTACAAAGTGTCTCCCATACCTGGAGAGAGCAAAGCTGTTGTGTATGAGTGAGGCACGGTCTTCATGTGTAAGAACACTGGCATTGTTAGTTAAAGCTTCTGTAAGAGCAGCCCAGCCTTCATCGCCATAGTGGACAATGTAGAAGCCTGTGTTTCTGTAGTTCAACTTCAGCCACTTCACACTTTCTGGAAGCTTAAACGTTCCTGAAAACACAGACAAAGACATGCACATGCACACAGAGAAATGTTTGTACTTTATATGTGTGGTGATACTCATTAAAATAATGCATTCCCCAGTCCCTTACTCCAACCATCACAACTAAACGCCTGAACAATGTTTAACCCCTTAGCCCTAACCCCAATTATACCTATTTTTAAGCACACGTGACCTTTGAAGGTGCCAGAAGGTGAGGACGAGCAGAAATATTCTCGCTTTCCCAAAATAACTGGTAACTATAACTGGTCCTCACAATTAAGGGCTCTAGCATTAATGGTGGATCGGTTGGTTGAAATGCTCTTGTCTATAAAAATGGCTCACTGGTCAGACAATTGTCAGTGTTATTTCATATGCGAAAAAACACAAAATCAATAGCCTTCCAGGATTAATAAAACATATTTAACAGCTTGATTTCAGACCACATGTGAAACCTGGTGAAGGGGGAGTTGAGAAATCCCTTTCTTTGTCAACCCCTTGGAATCACCCAACCTGATGAAGGGTGCTCAGTGTAACTGATTCATATTTAGGGTCAGATCCAAACTAAATGACACCATGTTCAATAAGTCAGTTTGCATATCACATATGGCATATCATTTAAACATATCATCTAAATCTAACGGCAAGCTAACTTGTCACAATAAGGATGTTCCGTCAATTTTCTGTTAAAAGCTTGAGGTATTTGCTGTGTACATATCAAAATGTGCTATTGTGTTTGGTCAAATATTGATGTAAAAACGTTTGAATGCTAAAATAGATTTTCATGTTTGTTTTAATTTCATTAAATGAGCCAAGCTACGGATAGGTGGAATAGCTAATATGATCGCAGCTGACCTTTGGTCGACAACAGCCCCATTCACAATGTATAGCCATAAAAGTGCACACAAATACATGTACTATAAGACAATACACTTGAGATAAATGCTGTAATGCATTAATACGTGTTTTACCTGTTTTGGTCTTCAGAGTGAACACCTGTCTGCACTCAGGGGCCAAACTGCAGCTGTCGTTTACATATGTGACTGGAATATTCCACAGGCTGAAAAGAGTGCACAACATAGTTAATATTGATCGCTGATGTATTGATGTATTTTTATGATCTGTGCACGTTTGTCTGTGTGGTAACGAAACCCACCTGGAAGTATGTGTGGCATTGTCAGACGTGAGGAAGAAGGGCTCTTGTGTGAGGGTCACTTGATCTCCCTTGTGGCTGACAGTGACCAATGGGAATCCTTTCTGTGACGTCCATGAGCTCATCATCTCCGACACGTTATGGTGATGCGTCGAGACCTCCACCTGAAGACAGAAAGAGAAATCCCGAAGTTAGTGGCAATCGCAACCTTTTAGGAGCGATTAAGGTGAGAGCAGCCTGAAACGTTGCATACAAGATGCCAGGAGAGGTAAAAAAGAAACCGATTACATCGAAACCATTTCTAGAAATAAGCAAAGCCACAACATGATGAATTCTATGGCCCCGTTTTTGCTTTAGACCGCGCACATGGATCATTAAAATAGAGCCCTATGATATCTGCAAAATTCTCTTTTGTATTGTTGATGTTACTTTTAATACTAAACGAGATTTTGGAGGTGGTGGCATTGTTGCAAACCTCCTGGTGACCCATATAGGACTAAGCAGGTGCAAGTAAAGTAATCAGATTATTCATTCTATCCATAAACTCCAGGCATATGCTGTCTGTGTCTACAGTATCCTGTCCTCTGACTTCCCTATAATGTTATAGCTTTGTCAACTATTATCACAAGTCGTTTACTGCCTCTGTAGTGTCCATTACAATAATGGAAAATGACACCCTGGCACCCTACACACTCTCATGCGCACACACACACACGTTACACACCTGTGTTAGGCTGTTCCAGAGGTCTTCAGTGCGTGTGTTGAGTCCACTGAACTGTGTAAGGTACTGAATGATACCCTTTCTGAACTGTTGATCCCCTGGCAGGGAGGCGTTCAGCATCAGTAGAATGGATGCACCCTGAAGACAGAGGCGGAAGCAACCGTTACCAGACCCGAAGCTAAGTGTGAGACAGATTGCAGACATTTTTCCGCTGGATATGGACGCCTGGCGGATTAATGAAAACGGTGTCTATTTATCTAGTTAAACATTTGACATGAAAGAGTACCTTTTCATACGAGACCGAGTCAAACATCTCTTCCACTTGTTCCCTCGTGTTAACCTCTGTCGAAACAGCGTGGGAGGAGTTGAGAGCATCTTTGTCTAAGGCTCTGAACCGCACCGACAGGAACTGGTTACCCTGCAAACAGACGTAGGACACAGTGAAGCACAGAACTGAGTCTGCATCAGAGTGTCAGAGAAGCAATTAGTGAGCCAGATGTGAGCACTTACAATGTCCAGCTGGGGAAACACTGTCTGCAGCGACATATACTGCATGTAAGTCGCGAAACCTTCGTTGAGCCACAGGTCATTCCACCAGCTCATAGTTACCAAGTTTCCAAACCACTGTAATACAACATCAGATATAGATTATGATTGGGGTCATCTTCACAGACACTGTCCCTTTCACAAACGCAAAAGCAGGCAAAACTACCTGATGAGCAAGCTCATGCGTTATGACGGAGGCAACCACTTGTTTCTCCAGCAGAGAGGACTGTGTGCCCACCAGCAGGCTGGTTTCTCGGAAAGTGATGAGTCCCCAGTTCTCCATGGCTCCTGCCAGGAAATCTGGGATGGCCACCAAGTCTGGCAAAAGAGAGAACGAGCGTAATGGGTACGTAAAAATGTGACGAAAAGAGAGAACAATCAGAACAGGGGAGAAGACCATGTGTATGAGGGGCCCGCATGTGTACTTACCTAGTTTTTTGAGGGGGTAGTCGATTTCAAAGAAGTTATTGTAGAACTCCAGCAGTTTGGAGGCTGACTCCAGAGCGTAGTCCGCGTGCTGCTTCTTGTCTGGCACACAGTACACCGACACCTGAAGAGATTTAGATATCACCCACATACGTACCGTTTATCGGCAATGATACATCCAGGAAATGAAAGCAGCCTTGGTTTCCATCTTTGTCCGACCTACTTGAGTTTTTGAGACATTTTTGCTGATCGGGGTGAAATTAGCAACAATGAAGGCCACCAGGTAGGTACTCATGTTGACGGTGGTTTTTTCAAACTCATCTTGTACGAGGCCACCGGGAAGTGGCGTGGATTTAATCTGAAACAAATAGCATAAGGACAAACTGACTACCATCTGTTGCAGTTATACTTCAAAGTAAATGGATTATGTAGTAAGCACTGCTGTAATGCTGTTGAATATAGCTCTGCTAACAAATAGCAATATGCACCCGGCTTAACTGTGCTAATGGTCAGAGTGAGCACAGGAGTGGCCCATGGCTATCTAAAGACAAAAGAAATTACATAATATATAGTGAAAGACTGAACATAACGTTCTACAGCTAATAGTGTTTTTTTAGCTGACAAATGTTGAACACTTAAAACACCAAACATCAGTCTTAAGGTAGTAGTGTTGAGGGTGTCAACCAAAATGCAAAGAACTTGATTCGCAAGCAGGATGTATCAACACTGTGTAACGTATAACTGGAACCAGCAAAGATAATGTTACTGTACCTTAGGCATGTTGGAAAGAGTCATGTAGTTTGGTTTCCTGTTAATTTTTATTAGAAAGGTGGCTTTGAAAGCTGGCTCATCAAAGCAAGGGAAGGCCTTCCTGGCTGATAGTGGTTCAAATTGTGTGGCTGCTAGTACCCTGGTGACAAGAAGGAGATGAGGATGACTGTGCTGAAATTGCTACAGCCCTGTCTTGTTAGTGTGTCTTTTTCTCTGCAGCACATCCTTGAGCTCTTGCGAAGTACTAAGAGCAAAGCAAATGTTGATGGTGCGTACCTTTTGGTCCCATCTTTATCAGTATATGAGCTGTTGTAGAAACCATCATAACTGTGTGAGAGGTTGGCAGAGTAATCTACGGTCAAAACACAGTACTGGCCTGCCTTCAGCTCAGCAGAAAATTGGACAGCTATTTGCTGGCTGGGTTTGTACTCCAGTACAGAAACATCTCTCGCCTCCCCATCACCCAGCTGGAAGACAGAAGGGATCGGTTTGCGACTAGCACAAGGAAGCCATTTCATTCAGTATAACTAATTACACTTTGCACTTTTGCAGAATGACATCTAAATCTTTTTGTCATTAGATAAGTGTCATCTGCACAAACGCCTGCCAATCTCACCTTAAATGTAGCGTTGGTAATGTTGAGATTAGCACCGTGCAGAACAAGGCGCTTGGTGTCGTGAAGCACGGACATGTTGATCACAGTGCGCCCCGTGAAGGTCATGCCATCGAGGTCCGGGTTCAGGGTGAGGTTGTAGCTGAGAGGACGTATGCTGTGAGGCAGCCGAAGCTGGGCCCACGGAAACAGCTTGCCATTTGTGGACACAGGGTAGACGGTCTCCAGAGGAGAGGTCTTGTTTGGCTTATGACAACCTGCCTGCAGACGGATGGAAGGTTGGGTCAAGCCGGGGGAAACAGATGTGTGATTGAGACAGAGAAATAAAAACAGAAATGACTAACAGATATACATTTGTTTCATGCATAAAAGATAAATGCCGTTTTGAAAAAAATAGGTACCCTAAACAGAACCAGTGAATATTTTCTTACCTTGGTAAAGGTGCATCCAGGTAGGAAGTACAATACCATGCTCATAGAGGCCACTATCACCAGGAATAACACACAGACAACCATGGTCCGAGCGGAGGGTCTTGGACATGACCTGGCGCCCAGAAAAGGTAAATATCACTTACTTTTACAAAAAGAATGTTAGGGAGCAGCTTTATTCACATGTTGTGAATGTAGCAGCAATATGACATAATCCTCCACAATTCAAAACAACAGAACCCCAGTTCGCTGTATGATTTTATGCAAAAGTCCACAGAGATAACCTCTGGTAATGTACTTGCTGATATGTGTTTATTACTCCATCTATGGCTTAACATTCTAAATAAAACAATGGCTCCTCATATCATATTCTTAACAGACATTTTAGATACTTGGCATTGGCGGTTGGACAAATACAATACATGTACTTGATTTCAAAGACTCATTTCACAATTCCACCGATACTTATAACCTGCTTATGCTGTTCCACACATTGCACATTCATTTATGCAGCAAGGCTCAGAGACAAATCGTTTTCTTGGACAATTTATGGAAATATCTGTGGAAATTTGAATGCCCATTTTTATTGCATTACCTGGGTGGAGACTGTCTGGTATATGGGGAAGAGTTGGATCGATGTGCAGAGCTACGGTTCATGAAGGTCATTCCAAGAAGACGGGCTGAGGACTCGCAGTCCTCCTCATCCTCATCCATGTCATTCTCTCCCAGGCCTCGTACAAGCAGCCGTGAACTACGAGGCTCAAACACCGCCTCATCTGGGTCAAGAGTAGGAAATGTCTGCTGAGAGCAAAAAAGGTAGGCAACTTAAGTCTCTGGTTAAGCTGATATTACCAAGTCTGTGGAGGTTCTCAGTCATCCAGGTCATGGTAATATCAAGTGCGATTCAAGTAGGCAACTGGACTGTTTGACAATTTCTTGAAGACGTTTCCCCTCTCATCCGAGAGGCTTCTTCAGTTCTAACTAGCTGCTGGAAAAGTTCAGGTATTTATCCTCTGCAAAATTAATAGCTAATCAGAGGATGAGTACCTAATTAGAGGACCATTGTGTCAAACTTGCAGGTCGTTGGCCATCTGGCCCAGATTCGGGTTGTGGGTTTCGCCTGAGTCTAGGTGTAAATTAGGGTCGTTGGTTTCACCTGAGCTATCCTTTGAGTTATTGTTCATGTTTACCTTCCTAGGGAGAGAGTGAAGGACAGCATTGTAAGTGGCTGAGAGATGGTGTCTTAAACCTCCACCTCTGTTCAGTGATGGTTTCTCTGTTCTAGCAAAGATGGCTTCTTTTACTCCTCTTTCAAACCATCTGTCTTCCCTGGCCAAAATGTGAACGTTTTCATCCTCAAATGTGTGTCCACTGTCCTTCAGATGTAGATGAACAGCTGAGTCCTGGCCAGAGGAGGTTGCTCTTCAGTGTTGTGACATGCGTTTGTGCAACGGTTGTTTTGTTTCTCCTATGTATAAATCAGAACAGTCCTCTGTGCATTGGACTGCATAAACCACATTGCTCTGTTTGTGTCTAGGAAGCTTGTCCTTTGGGTGGACCAGCTTCTGCCTCAGGTTGTTGGTGGGTTTGAAATAAACCGGGATGTCGTGTTTGTTGTCTTCAACCAGTCCAGTTGCCTACTTGAATCGCACTTGATACTGATATTACCAAGATCATGTCGACGACATTTCAAAAGTTAATTAATTAGCACAGGTTAAGTCATAAGTTGGGGCGGTGAGAAAAGTTGAAGCACCCTAACAGCACAACACAGATGAAAAGGTAACATTAATGACAGGAAAGTCTTTTTCTTTCTTTAAAACTCAGGGATGCGAAGGGGGATGAAATCGGGAAGCCCTTGTGAGAAATGCACGTACTGTATGTATTCTTATATATTCAATTTATTGAGCCGTTGCAGTGAAGGCTCGCATAGGTTGAGATGAGCCTACCGGAAATGCAGTGGAATCTTTGGCTAAATCCACAACATCAGGCTCTTCTTCAAACATGCTGTTCTCAATCATGTTCCTCGGCAGGTTGGCTCTTTCTATAACACACAGTGAAACAAAATTAGAGGGTTTCAGAAAGAGGAAATGAGAGAGGTGTGATAAAACAAAGCTTTAAAATGGTTATATGGACCGAAAGACACCCAGTATGAAATAATTACATATGTGCTGTGTTTGGAATAAAAAAAAAAATATTAAAAAATTGGAAGCGGACAACTACGCAACACAAAGGCCTGCTACTGTCACTCAATGTGAAGGCAACACGAGGCCATGACTTTTCTTTTGTTTCCTGTTAGTTTCCTGTTTGTTAACCCTTCATCTGTATTTCTCGGTGCTTTGACCCACATAGCGACGTTTAAGTACCACCACACCACACACAACCTGAATGGTTTCAAAACTGGCAAAGGAAACGTACTGCATTCTCACTACCTCCCCATGTCATGTGCTATTGAATTTTAAAGCCTGAATTCCCACAACACATTCTGCGTCTTCAGCATTATAAGGACCACCACTGGAAATTCTTGGAATAATCAGAGGCATGTTCAACTCCTTAATTTAATAATAAAGAATGTAGTAAAAGCCTACGGTGCAGTGCATGTCTCCCATTTTTGCCTCACGCTCCATTCATGCTTATACTAGGTAAAGACAAGGGGTTTGTTTCACTTCATGGTGGATTTTAGTACAAAGTAACAAGAGACAGAAATGAATGCACATTGTTCACAGAAACTATGACGCCAAACAGAGCGCTGTAACTCTCCCAAATGCAAGACCAGATATGCGAGTGATGAATTTAGCTCCTTATCATAACTGTAAGGTATTTCTGATACACCAGTAAAGGCTGTCAGTGTTTGCTGTGGTGTGAATGTTTAAAAATAGACTATGGACTAAGTAGTAGGTAATATTCAATATAAAAATCACCAGGTCACAAAAAAGAGAACAAGGCAAGAAAAAAAAACAGGAAGTGAAACAACTATGATTTAGTTTATGCACTTTCAAAGTCGAGAAAAATGTCTTCCTCCCAATGTTCTTTGTGTTGGATGTTTGCTTTAATAACGCCCTAACGCCGTGTGCCAGCTGCTGGTAGCAAACATTGCAATTGTGTTATAAAAGTTATCTGAGACCTTAATGGCATGAGTCAAGAGACCCACTGCTTTTAAGAGCTTCCAGCTTTGATTTTGTTGAAATAAACCCAATGGGGAAGTTACACAAATCCACAAAAATACTAGATCTAAAAGTATGTCTTGTGTTTTGAGTGGGGAGAGATGCATGTGCAGAATAACATTATCACTTCCATGCAGCACCATCACATAAAGACTGACAACGCAAGTTACCTTCTGATAATCCTTTTTTAGTTGACAAAAACATATTGACACAGAAAACACCGCTGTAGCTTTCACTGAAGCAAAAGTCAAACACGGCCATGTGTCCTCTGGTAAATGTCACTGTCCGGGGCTTGCGGCTAACGTCCTGTCAGTTATTAGCTGGCCTGCTGCTGTTAGCTTTGGACACTGGACCGACCGCCTTCCTTCCCTCCTTCCTTCCTCTCCTTACCTGTACCGTTGCTGTCAAATGGATCCATGGTGAGATACGTCCAAGCGCACCTCGCGTCGAAAGCAAGGGAACCAGGGTTCGTTTACAGCAGCTCGACAGGCGCGTTTTGTTTTTTATGGCCGACCACAAAACAACCGCGGTCAGACCAGACGCACACACTAGATAGCTGCCCGTCCTCACTGTGCTAACGTTAGCTAGCTAGCAGCTAGCATGGACCGATGAAACTTCCCAAAAAACTGAGTGACAGACATTCATTCAGCTAATGCTGGCCGGCTACCTCTACGGTCCATGGGTGTTAATGGTGGGCGGAATTAATGCACGGACGCTGCGGTGCTGTCTAAGAAGTCACCCTTACGATAGACACATGCAAACAACTCTTTTTCTGAAAGGCACAGTAAACTACTGCGCGAGCAAATGACACGGTCTGTCTCCTCCGATGTTGACAATCTCCCATCGAATGAATATACTCACACCCTATTGGATGATACTATAGAGGGGCGGGGTCAGGGAGATAAAAGCGAGCGTTCACACGTTTATTTTCCATCGTGTTGTTTTACATCCTTTCCGTGGATATAAATCATGGCACATGCTTATCATAGGGCTATTTACAGTTGTTGAATTAACCCTTTCTCCCTGCATGTTTTTTTTCACAGCTGTGATGTCAAACCTATTTCCAATTACAAACAAACATACCAATTCAAATACACTTTCAAATATTATATCAAAAGTATATGTCATCCACCACCTCCCATCCTGCTGTGTTTCATTCCACTTGCTCATTCAGCCAGTTTCTCAGAGTCTCTAGGTTCCTTTGAATCCAGCGGACATTTTTCTGCATGTTTTCTATGGCAATCTGAGTAGCTCTCAGCTGAGAGGCCTGTTCTTTGATGGACTCAAAGAAGAGCTGTACCTGGGGGTTAAACACATATACTTAGCATTCACATCGATGCATACAAGCACACAACTGAAAAGTGCCTGACTTAAAGTTTTTATAAATATGTCTTACTGGGTCACTATCAAAACACAAGTGGAAACAGACAGACATGGCCAGTTAAAAGTAACATTTAATTATATTATTTCTGCTTTGCAAATACTGTTACATAAAGATTAGTTCAAGATTTAAGAGTTGAACTTACATCAGTGAGTTCCTCAAGAGAGGAAAATTGACCAGTGGTACCAATGATGATGTTTCTGATACAAAATGAGCCCAATTGGAACCTGCGGGTCAGAAAGACACAACAGTAGTTGTTTATTTAATACACCTCTTCACTTGAATTGGAAAGTGAGTGATCATGATGGTATACTGACTTCTCAACCAGCTTGTCCCAATTCTTTTTGACAAAGTTCCAGGTTAGGTGATGTCCCCGTGGGTTTGCGGCCACCTTCAGGATGAGACCAGACAAGTCCTGTGATCTAATCACCTTCCCTTCCAAACCCAGCTCCAGCAATCTGCAAAACATATTATTGTATTCCTTATATCCTATAGTTTATGTTCCAAAAATGTGTATATTTTGTATAGTGTGTTATGTGCCTAGTACTTGAGGCCAGTTTGGAATGAGTGAAGTAAACCGATCTATCCATCTATTTACATCATCTGTCATTTGAGTAGCCTTTACTTTAAGTTGTTTTAATATATCTGATCAACAATGGATTTAGTACAACTTTGGCAGCAGTCACTGTGGTGCTATAGCACAACACCGCCACAAGATGGCAACATTAACTTTTAAAAATAGAAAATAACTTGTAATAAAAATATGTAAAAAATATAACAGGAATAATACGTACATTTTCAGTTTGCCAGTGTCTCTGCTGCAGGTCAAGGCAAACAGGATTTTTTCTTTTTGTGCAGCAGAGTGGGAGATGTTATATGTGTGTAAGAGCGACGCCCATCCGTGTTCATCCTGCGCTCCAACTGAATACACCGTCTCTGCCACATCAGTGGGCAAACTAGAATAAAATACAAGCAGAGACATGCATATTAGGGACATGGCAAATCATATGGGCCAGTGTGGCACAGGGAAATGCTGCTGTAATGTAAATGACATCAGCTAGTGCTGACTGATAATGAAGGGTGTTAAAATGCAATTCAGACAGACTGGAGTGTTCCGTTGGACATAAGCCAGTCTTTGAAGCTCTGACGGGCCCGCTGGAGACAGGTAGGGTCATCCAGGCGACAAGCCAGAGAGAGGACCTCTGACCTAAGCCGACGCTCTGACACGGAGCCACCGTCGCTCCAAGTCTGCTGCTCAATGACAGCACGGAAAAACCGCAGAATGTACACCTGCACCAAAGCACACAGGCAACAGACACCTCAAGTGAACTCAGTTACATGTTGACATTGACATGAATAGCATTCAGTCTGTCCTCTTACCCTAAGGCTATGTGTTAGCTCAATCTCGTTCCTTTTGTCAATCATCCGGTAAAAGGCCGCCAAATAGCCCAGCCCTTCGAGGAGAGGCACAGTGTGTGTCTCCTTTTGTAGATAACCGATCAGCTCTAAAGCTTTGTTTATCCGCAGGTGACCTGCACTTTAGAGGAATACAAGAACATTAAAAAAGTTGGGTGCCATTTCAGGTGGGATAATCAAAGCTGGTGCGTTAGTAACCGACGTTAGTAACAGACATGTAAACGCGTGTATGCTTACGTTACCAGCTGAAAAGCGTTGTGTATCAATTGAGTCCTGTCTTTGTAGCTCAGAGCAGTGTGGTTTTCCCTCAGCAGTTCGGTCATCTCATCCCAACCACCGTCCTCATAATGAACCACGTAATAGCCTGTCATGTCAATGTTCACCTTCACCCAACTGACTCCCTCGCCAATGTGTATACTGTCTGGAGGCACGGACAGAAAGACAGGATGAAAAACAATGTAATGGCAAAAAGTAGTTAAGCTGTGAATGGAATTCAGCGGTCTCTCGTCCCTCTCACCTGTGTAGTTTGTCATCAGGTGTCTATGAATCGCGCTGGAGGCATCCGTCTTGTATGTCAGAGGAATATGCCAAAGGAAACTGTATAAAGGCAGTAGGATTTTAACTTAATACCGGAACCAGAGAGGAGTAACTTCAAATCAATGCTTTACCGACAGTGGTTTATGCAGCTGTGAGCACGTGCGCATTCTTACCCCTTCTGCAATGTGGGCCAGAGGGGGTCCGAGGGCAGGACCGTCCTCAGGAACCTGTCCTGTCTCAACAGAAGACGCGGGCCATTCCTTCTTACAGTTACCAGAGGGATACCTTTCTGCAGGGTCCAAGTGTTCATAATGGCTGTCAGATCCAGGTGTTCCCCTGCAAACAGGTACTGTAGGAGACAGCGGGGTATCATCACATGTAAAAGGTGCAGCATTTACGAGAGGCAATCCAATCGAAAGTGGAGAGAATTGGCGCTCCAATTCGTTAACTCACTGCATTCTTGGTGGCCTGGCTGCTGCTATAGCAGTGTTTTCCTGAGCTGAAGTCTTCCTCTGAACACGTCTGAAAAGTAAGCAGGTGGGACAATTTTTCTGCTACTCTAAGACAAAAAAGGAACCGCAGAGTGAGAGGTACATGGAACTGAAAAAAATGCCTTCATACATTGGCCAGACTGTCCCACAGGTCCTGGTTGCGTGCATTTTTGTAGCTGTATTTGCGAAGGTATCCCACTATCCCCCTCTGAAACACGTCATCTGACAGAAAGTGTCTCAGCATGTGCAGGACACAGGCTCCCTGGCGGTGAAACAGAGGAAGAGTTGTTTAATCAATAAGTCACAATTGTTTATATTATATTTCGGTGTCAAAGTTGTTGTTGAAAAAGACTGACATTTTATGTTACATCATCATCAAGAGTTCAATAGATATACAAGTGAATAAAATCATAAACAAGGGATAGAAATCTGTGTTTCCATTGACTATGTTGGTTTTAATTGATCTCTTACGTGCAAGTATCCAATTTCATGAGATAACATACCGCTAATGACCTTTTATTAGTGCTGCAAATGTATTTCTTACCTTATTGTAGGATACTGTGTCAAACATCTCCTTGATCTGAGTGGGGCTCTCAGCTGCACAGGATATTGGCCGAGAGGAATTCAAGGAATCATGGTCCATGGCTGCAAAGCAGGTGTGCAGAAGATGTTCCTCCTGCAAGATCATACGCACACACACGACACAATTATTAGCCAGCCTCTCGAAGGCTTTAACATTCACATATGAATGAATGAACTGTCAGATTAGAGCTCATACCGCTGAGAGGACAGGATAGGTGGCCTCCACTGAAATGAACTCCATGTATCTGGCAAATCCCTCATTCAGCCAGATGTCGTCCCACCACACCATCGTCACCAAGTTACCAAACCACTGCAGGCAACGGGTTGACTTTTACTGCTCTGATATGATGATTTGTCTCATAAAATGCTGCGTGAGCATTTGCACCGCGGTAAATAAACAAACGCCTAATCCTGTATGTCATTATTGGATCGATACATAGTAACACTCTCACCTGATGGGCAAGCTCATGGGCAATCACCACAGTAACCCAGAGCTTATCAGTCACAGATGAAGTGAGGGGGTCGAAGAGAAGGCTTGTCTCTCTGTAGGTGGTCAGACCCCAGTTCTCCATTGCACCAGATTGAAAGTCTGGGATGGCTATCAGATCTGAAGGACAATAACTAGAGGTCAGGGAACAGCAAATCACATTGTAATGATAGAAACTTGGAGAGAAATAGATGATCCATGATTTACCTTGTTTGGGTAAAGGGTAGCGGATGTCGAAATACTCTTCGTAGAAGTCCAGCATTTTGACAGCAACCTCCAGGGCATAGTGGATCTGAAGCCACTTCTCAGGGGCAGCATAGATGGACACCTATATAACCACAACAAAATGGAGGAATTAATATTGTATATAATATAATAATATTTTAGAAAAAAGAATGAAAATTTGGGAAAATCCCACATTGCCTTGTGGGGCATACCTGCACTCCAGAGGATGATGTTGCAGTCACCGACCTGAAGTCACAGACGACAAATGCGACAAGGTATGTGCTCATCTTTACGCTCACAGCAAACCAGTCCTCAAGCAGGCCAGGATTTACCTCAACTGTCTTGACCTGAATTACACAAATATTTTTGAATGAAATCCCAATTTTCCACTCCCATTTGAGCAAATATAATAGTTATTGCAGGACACAGTGTGTATGCAATACTCACTACAGGCATGTTGGAGAGAGAAATGTACTCTGCGCTCCTCCTGATCCGTACAGTGAAGTTGGCTTTAAAGATTGGTTCATCGAAACAAGGGAATGCCATGCGAGCGCTCGTGGGCTCAAAGTGGGTCGAGGCCAAGGTCCTGAAAAGAGGAATCAGCAGATAAACAGTTGGTGTGGGGTATTTTAGCTAATTTTGTGCGAAAGACTATTGTGTGGTACCTAGTCTCTCCCGTGGTCGTTTTGTAGGTGCTCTTATAAAAGCCATAGAAGCCCTCTGCTAGCTCTGCCCCAAACTCAATATACAGGAAGTATTTCTGCCCGCTGCTGAGCACTCTGGGAGAGAAAATGCCAATCTGCTCATGGGAGGGGTTATGAAGAACTGGAAGAATCTATTGAGAAAAAATCCAAAAAAGTGAACTCAGGTCATTAGATGGAATGCGATTATGAAATGGAGAGATGTTGGTTTTAAATCTAAGTCTCAAAGATCATTGAATTTACAACTACCTGGTCACAGAGATAATCAAGCTTCTGGTTTAATATGGTGGCTTTGGAGATCTGTAAGCCCTTGCTGTGTAGTACAATCCAGTTTGTATTGTTCTGGACATCTAACTGGATCTGCACCGAGCCAGTGAAACTGAGACTTGTGAGGTTGGGATGCAGGAAGAGCCGGTAGTGAAGAGGAACTATGTACCTACGGTGAACAAAGATGTGTTATTTTTCTGAAAAAGGCAGAGATACATGAATTTAGCCATCAGCTCCTTTCTGTGGGTGTCAAAACAAAGTATAAAGAGTACCTTGGCAGGCGGAGGCGGCTCCAGGGGAAGGACAGATTACCAGTGCCCAGAGGCGTTTGTACTCCTGGAGGGCTTGACGCCGGTTGTGAACTCAGGGCGGGCTGACACCCAAGCAGAAACACATGAAATAGAGACAGTGCCAACAGCCTCACCAAGACCATTGTCGTGGAAATGTCCTTCGGTCCTCGATTTAAAAAAAAGGCCAAACCATGTGACAGGCTGAGTCCAGGTACTGAGATCACTCGGCCATATCACAAACACAGGGTGGGAGCAGGAAACATCTGATCTTGTTGTGTTGGACACTGATATCGCTGGAGCAAAGGTGTCAGGCAAGACCTCTTCTTAAGCCTGAAATACATTAATGCAGGATAAAGGACATATCTGCGGAGGTGCTAATGGCATCATCAGGAGCGTTCCAAGTAGGCAACTGGACTAGTTGACAATTCTTGAAGAGGTTTCGACTCTAGTCCAAGAGGCTTCTTCAGTTCTAACCAGCTGGTGGCACATTTCACATGTTTATCCACTGTGGGATGAATACCTAATTAGGGGATCAAACCGGGCCTTCTTAAAAAGCAACAGACAAATGATGACTGACAACGGCAAAACACGGCAAAAAATAAAAACGGAAAAACACTGTTGTTCTGTGTAGTAGTTTTAACCTGGGACTAGGCCAAGGGGGGCAACGATCTTCAAGAATCTTCAACTAGGCCTGTTGCCCAAGGCTCCTGGTGATAAGGACATAAACACTTTGCGTCACCTTGACAGATTCGCCTCGCGGTTGCTAAAGTCACAGTATTCATTGTAAAACTTTAGTCCTGGGAAAAAATGCTTCCATGCAAACATGTGACAAATGTGATACACAAGATTTTCCATGCCGGCAGAAAAGCTGAGGACAAAGCTATAAGTGAGGTGACAACAGCTGTAGGAGCATAACTGCAGTTCAACCGGGGCTACGCATGCAGCAAGCGTGCTGTCACATAGTGAAGAATTGAACACATAACCTGTGGGTTCAAAAATGTAACAACATGACAGTGTTCAAATATTCCAATGAACAAAACAGTCTGTTTTGTCGGTTATTCTGAATGAATGTTTAGAGAAATGTCGGAAAGCTTTACCTCCTGTCCTTTTGGCTTCATCATCGTAATGACTTTCACTTTCTTTTTCAAACTCCCGCCCACACTGTGTGTGTGTGTCTGTGTGTGTGTGTGTGTGTGTGTGCGTGTTTAGGTGTGCATGTTTGGTGTGTGTGTGTGTGCAGGTGTACCCTGTGCACCCTAAAAATGTGATGTGTAATGTTCTGCATTGATATGATCAGTTTCTCACCTCAGAGCTAACAGCCGTACGCAGGTGTGCGACAGTTGTTCAAAGTATCTCTAGTCCACATTGACGTCCTTTCCTTGGTTTGATCCTTTCTTTTGAAATGCAGTTATAGCTTTGTGTGTACATGTGTCTTTATCCCCCTCTCTCTCTCTTTCTCCATCTGTGCAAGTGTGTGTGTGTGTGTGTGTGTGTGTGTCTGTGTTTCAGTCTGCGTGTGTTGTGGTTGAGAAAAGGTCACAACCATGAGACATGCTGATCCCCCACAATGCAATGCTCTTGGCAAATCCAAAGGGCCTGCCCCCATTTTATAAACTCACATAAACTAGGCGCACAAATACACACACTCGCACACAGAGTGGACAGTTAATGTGGAAGTCTGTTTGAAAGCAACATGACTGAGCCATCCAGGGGTCTCTTATACCTTCCCATCATCTATCTATGGACCGGTAAGAGCTTTTAATCTTTGATATGTGAAACGGATTTCAATTTTCAATCCGTAAGTAAGAAAGAGTTTAAGATTCAATGTTTTGTGGAAAGGTAATTGAGGACAGACACTTAGCAAACGTACTCCCTGCAAATCACAAAGTGACAGTAAGAATTAAAACATTTACACATAATCTATATATATATAAAAGAATGCCAGTCAAATATTGCGCTAAAAATCATGATAATAGTTTATGTTTTGAAATAGTTTTTAGTAATAATGTTGTATTTCTCTTCCCCTTCTTGCACCTGGGTCAGGAGGCGTGGAGAGTGGGGTCCTGGCGTCGCTGGCTCCTCCCGTGCACCTGTCCGGGGAGAGGCTTGGCTGGACGCTTCTGATTTGTGTTGTTAGTGACTTCAGGAGGGGGCACTTGGAGGTCAGCTGGAGGTCCCCATCAGATCACCACATCTTTAACGCACCAAACACCATGGCTCTCAACTGGAGACACCGAGGACACAGCCCTGTGTCAATAATCACAGTGGTGACCAGGGACTGGCCATTGTATGGCTGCTCTGTGAATCGGAGACGACACCCAAAAGTCCTCAGGCGACACCCCGTTCTATCATCAGGTAGGATTAAAGCTGCTTCACAAGCACATTGGGAGTCCTATTGTTTTTCACTCTGTTATAATTATGTATACTTTCAGATAACCAAGGCAACATTTGCCACGAAGATGAAGAGACAGCAGGTACACATTCATTTTTTTTCCAAACAAAAAAAGTAAGCCACGACTCCAATGATGTGTCTCATACCGGACCGCATGGTTTGATCTCCAGATATCGATGTGTGGACAGAGACAGTGGTTGTACAGTCAATGAGGCTGCTTCTCATCAAGCTCATCATCTTTAACACGCTGCTGACCTTTTTTGCTGTTATTAAGTGGTAAGAGTCTTTGTGCTTTATTATTTTATGAATTAAAGCGAAATATGATTAGTTGCATTAGGGACAGCAACACAATCCAAAGGTAGGCTACACTCATTTGCAGTTAACAAAGGTGTCATTCACAAGTAAACAAGTGTATATGTGTATTATGGCATTGTCTAATTGAATTGTGTTCATTAAATCACATAGTTGACGAGACCTAACAGTATATTTGACCTTTCAGATGATTGGGGATGGAGAGCTTCTCAAATGTTTGATGACCTTGAAAAAATATAGAAGGGACCTTTGCCTGCACAGTGAACATTTCTGAACTGGAAGATGATACGTATGTTCCTGTGGTCCAACAAAGAGCATTTTAGAATGTCTTGTGGATTACATAGGAAACTATTCACTGTCACGATGGCAGGAGAAGCAGTGTTTAAATGATAAAGCTCTTTTGTCGCGCCATTTTCAGTCTTTGCGCCCCAACGTCCCAGGTGTTGCCAACTGTGGCAGTTGAAAGCAGATTGTGTTGGTGAAGCCAAACCTCATATGTTTGTAACCTAACCTCAGACAGATGGATTAGTGTGTGTGTGTGTTTTTGTTAGAGTACATGAGAAGCCGCCTCTGACCTTTAATTTTGAATTCCTTGAATAATAGAGAAAAACTTTGTATCTTTTTTCAAGATTCAAGATTTTATGCATAACATTTACAGAGCGCAGTTTCTAGCACTGAAACTTTACAAATGAATATAATTTGACATTCTTAGTATTTTTGGTTTTACCTTTAAAATCCTTGTAAATGTAAAATCAATAAACAAGAAGCGAGCTTTGACCATTTTTACTTTATTGTTTTTTTTTTAAATAAAACACTTGCACACAGTTGGTTTCCTCTTTTTTTTTTTTTTTTTAGCGTAACACACATAGCAATAGAGCACCACTAGGTGGCAGTACAATCACATCTGATTTTTTATTATTATTATTTTTTCAATTATTATCCAACAGCAAGAATATGAGATTAACTTCCTCTACAGGACACTACGTTCATAAATAAGTTAAGCATTTCAACACTGACCAGTCACTCTTTACCAAACTGACACTCACACATGATGTAAGAGGTCACAATGCCAAAAAAACGAAGAAATTAAGCTTATATGGCCAAACGTCTAAGAGGGACATCATAGTAGAGAATGTTATTTGTTACGAAAGCTCACAATTCTACTGATCGGCATTTGTACCAGTAATCAACTGGCATTCATTTCCTGCATTCCACAGTGCTGAAGTATATATATCAACAGACTCTTTAGTGTCAGTGATTTGCAGTGTCTTGTGTACTCCAGTATTATACACATGTCTCATTAAGGAGCAGCATGTCAACCCAGGCAGTAGGAGAAATATACTCTATACAGTAGCAAGTTTACACACAGGGAGGAGGGCGACTGTGAGGAGGAGGGTGCTGGTTTGGTTGGTGAGTTATGATGTCCTTTGTAAATAAAAACACATCAATTATCTGTCTTTGGCTCAAACAAAAACAACAAAGTACACACCGTAACAAAACTGAGCCAGTATGGTCACAGCCTGCTGGCAAAAAGGTGGGAAGACCTCTGATGTGATTCTCAGTTAAAATAAAATAAAAAATGAAATGAAAGTCATACATACAGACACACACACACACACACATTTGAAATCACAACAAATTACACGGCAAAAAATCAGTACAGATGATATTTGCTGTGACAATGTACATAATACATTCAACAGAACAACTCACATTAACCGACTTAAAATGAGGCACTGCGTCAAATTAGTCACTGGAATAATGATTCATTCAACTAAACCTGGCAGCTCCTTGTGATTAACTGACATTTGTCTTTGAAAGGAAAAACTAATCATAGCTAGTCTCCCAAATATTGAGCCCCTGGTGATTGTGGTGGAGTAGAGTAGGTAGGAGGAAGAAACACTGATGTGGATTTGTTAAAAAAAAGTCAAAATAAAGTGCTTCAATTTAAACAAACATCCTCTGTCTGAGGTATTAAGGGAAAAAAAACAATCACATCAAATGGCACAAACAATCTCCGCCATTACACTGTGCACTGAAGACAAATTGAACTATTTACAGTCTGTAGTGTATATCCACACACTCGGTTCAACACACACACTAATCTTTGTGTTATTGTCAAGGGGTATCCTGTCCAAACACGAAGACAAATTGGGCCATCATGTGTGTACTTTACCTCCGTAGGGCTGATTGTACCAGTTGAGATGCAGTCAGCATCAGCAGTATCTCCTGTGCCCACAGGGAGCTCCGCCACTTCTTCTATAAAAACACCTGCTTCCTGGTAACTGCGAAACCGTTTACTCTCTGGATGACAGGGAATTCAGTTCTCAGTATCAGTGCTCGGCAAAAAAACACAAACGTACACGAGGCCATACCCCTCCGCTCCTGCCATTACATCAATGCAACACACAGAGCACACAGCAGGAAGAGAGCGAGCCGTTTCATGGGTTGACAATCGGAGTGTAAGGTAGAGGTGGCGGAGCCACGGGGGTAGATCCTCCATCTGTCCTGCTGTGGATGGAGACTCTCCATGTCCTTCTGGGCACTGTACGCTGCCACTGTGAAATTAGCATCCCCGGTGGTCAAGAGATCAAACACGCAGGAGTGGAAGTAAATGTCCTGCACCTCCAGCTTCTCCCTGCAGCGTTCCTTGGCCACGTCCACGCTGAAAACCTGCGGAGTGCCATAGGGGTGCGCTTGTGTCTGTGAGGAGAAGCTGGGCCGACGTAGCTGCAGGCCGAGCGCAGGGGTGGAGAGGGGCAGGGGAAGATGTCCGGCCCGGTCGATGCGTTCGCTGCTGGGGCAGCCGTTCAGACAGAGCTGCAGGTCCTGGGTGGCGTCGTACGCCTGAGACAGCTCTTCCGGGATGCGCACGGCCAGCGTCAGGTAGCGGCCCAGCTGGCGAACGATCACGGTCACACCGATGTAGCCGGCATGCAGCTCCACGTGGTGCCCCGGGGTGCGCTCAGAGATCCACAGAGCCCGGACCTTCCCGGCCGCACCGTCAGATCCGGCAAAAGTGTGGATGGGGTCCCCACTGCTCACGGTGCCATCGTCGAAGGCAGCGGGCAGGTTGTCCGTGACAGCCTGGTAGACCCTCTGCTCTGTGCAACCCTCATAGGGCTTAAAAATGATGGTGACCTTTAAGCGCAGGAGAGAAAGAGCACCAGATAAGTGGAAAGAAATATTTCACAAAAGGAATTCTCTTCACAAAGATGAAAATGAAATTGCCAATCCATGTCCTAGAAAGAAAAATGAAATCAAGAACTATTTTGATAATCAGTTAATCATTTGCACGCATTCGCTGCATTTCTTTGTCATTTGACATTCCTTCAAATATCTTTGGGGTTTTCTTCTGCTCTCTTATAGGTTTTACTTTTGGCAATAAAAGGGCATCAACAACGAACATAACCATTGGTTGCTATTGAAAATTATTGGTGGTTGCTACCCCTGTATAAGCGGGCCAACTCTCTTTCACACACACACCTATTAACATACACCTATTACACAGGTTATTGCCTCTACATTTGAGAAATGACTAAATTACTTTTTAACAAGTTGTAATTTTACACAGCTATGCAAACATGCTGACACATGCACACACACAAACATGTGCACACATGTGCATACGCATACACACATGAAAACACACAGGGCGCCAGTGGTGAGTGGAAGCAGTGGTGGATACAGGGTGTGGTGTGAGCATTACTGTTAGCACTAACATCATAGTTCCGGTGAATGGCTGCTTTGTTCACATGACAGCTGTGAGGAATGAGGCCTGGCAGGCCATTAAGCCTAGAGGGTTGTTAATGTGTGTGTGTGTGTGTGTGTGTGTGTGTCCCTAATAATCATGACTAATAACTTGCCCCACCTCTGACACAAGGTTAGAACTTCAGCTCCTCAGAGTCACAACCCTGCTATTTGCTTAATTTGTGTAGGTGTTTGTGCATGTGTGTGTGTGTGTGTGTGTGCCTGCAAGTGTATGACGAAGTGTATACAGGGGTGTGTATGTGCTTTAATAATTAAAGCTATCGACTAAAC
Source organism: Colistium nudipinnis (assembly GCA_016785305.1). Taxonomy (NCBI): domain Eukaryota; kingdom Metazoa; phylum Chordata; class Actinopteri; order Pleuronectiformes; family Rhombosoleidae; genus Colistium; species Colistium nudipinnis. The sequence continues at coordinate 504,890 of JAFBJU010000947.1, read as the reverse complement.
CAGAGAGGGTAGACCATCAGGGGAAACATCAACATTGCTTCTTTAACACCACAAAGACCAGCTTGTGTGCCTTGTCATCCATGTGGTTGCATGTCTGTGAATGTGTGTTTGTTTCTGCGAGTGTGTCATTTTTGTCAGACACAGATAACGAAACACATTTAACACACAAGTGCTTTAAGCTGAGTGCAAGGAGTGCCACTTTTGAGACAAACACACTCACCCACACGCACACACACACACACACTCACGCATGCACGCACACACAAACACTTGCGAACATAAGTAAACAGCAGGTCCTTTCACACATTTCACTCAGTGTTAATAAAGGTCATGTTATATGCAGTCATTAACCAAGTTAGGTTTCCAACACTGCTCAAGTCAAAAGAGAAAGTCACAAGATCAGTCTCTTTGCCTCACATCTGTGAGTCAGGAGGGGGTAGAAGACACAGAAAACAAGACAGAAAAAAAAAATATCGAAAAAAGTAGAGCGGGGAGAGCAAGAGTGTTTTCCAGGCTCATGTTGATGCTTTTTTTTTTCTTTTTTACACTAAGACACGGAAAAGGCATCTTTAATGTCATAATAAGGCTCCCCACACACAAACAGACACACCTACAGCTACTCCCTTCTAGGAAATGAGATGATTAACATATTAGGCCAGCTGCACCCGTTCCTCACCTTATTGGTTGCTGTTGCACTGGAGCCAGGTACGACAGGAACATTAGTGACCTGCACCGACAGATAGTCATTGTCAATGAGAGGCCAAGCCCCCTCCACCTTACAAGTCTGGAAACTGTCCTTAAATGTCCTCAGGTGTGGGTCCCCAAACAGCCCACAGAACAGGTACCCAGGCCGAGAGTGGCTGTGGCTGTGTGCGTGTGCGTGCACGTGGACGTGCGTGTGAGCGTGCTGGGTGCGGCTGTGGTAGTTGCAGGGCTCCGGCTGGATCTCGGGGTGCGTGGAGGAGGTGGGCCCATCCCTGGAGCAGTTCCTCTGGCTCATGAGGTCCGAGATGCCCAGCACGGCCGAGTGAAACACCAGGTTCCCCCGGCAGGACTTGGCCGTCCGCTGGGTGCAGGCCGAGTACGCGCGGAGGGCCTTGCAAAACTCGTCGTGAAAGCCATCCACAGCCGGCGTCAGGTGGTAGGTCAGGGAGACAAAGTCCGTGGTGCACTTCTGGATACGACACTGAGGAGTGACCACTTGACACTCGCCTGGAGAGGACACACACATAATATTTAGGCACACAGCGAGCATAAGAGTGTGATATTAGTACGGTTCAGTACGGCGACACAAATAGATTCAAGCCGCTTGAAAGAAATGTTCATGTCCGACAGCATGGCAACAAGAATGAGACTGAAAGCTGGATCTCACTGGAAAGCGGAACCCGAGGTGTTCACTGGAGATAACTCGGGTTACAGTGAGAAGAAGGCTTTGATCTTAAACACACAATGCTACCGGCCTGTTTTAAATCCAGCGTAATAAAATTGGAAAAAGAACCAGCCGCTCGTTCAAAGCCTTGATCAATCAGCAGTGCCCTTCTGTGAGTGTAATAAACCTTAAGTGTAATAAACCAAAGAGCAGCCAGAGAGAAAAAGATAAGGACGCTTTTCCCCACAAAGGAGTCAGATAATACGGCCTATAAATCCAGGGAGCAAGTGAAAAGTCATATGCAGCTCCTTAACTAGCGTTGCGGACAGAGAAAACTAGACATACGATACACAGTGCCATGATTTGGAAAGATGAATTCAATTGACGCATTTTGTTGAATCCATTACGTAGTTCTTCATGAGGCCGATGTGTCTGTGATCCTGCGAAGCCACAGAACATGTCCCCTTGTCAAATATTACTTGTGTACTTGGCGTGGTGATGGTCTTTTTTCTATTCGCATATTGCTTTTTTTTTTCAGCTATTATCCTGATCACCAGAGCAGGCTTGGCTACAGAAGTGATGTATGTTTGTATGCCATCATTTTTCCCCTTGTAAACCCATCAAGAGCAAATTGCTTGTTCTGAAATTGTCTCTGACGTTTTATCTAATGCTACATTTCTGAATGTAACAAGGGTCAAGCCCACCTTTTACATCATAGATCATCAGAGAGAAAGCGAGAGAGAGAAAGAGAGAGAGAGAGAGAGAGAAGGAGTTAAGAGTGAGAGAGATTAGAGACCAGACCTAATGCATCAGTCACAGTGTGCTCCTATTAAATTAGAACAGGGAGAGAAAGAGAGAGGCTCTGCAGTATATGGGCAGCTGCAGGCGCACACACACACAAACAAACAAACTCTCACACACACACACACACACACACACACACACACAAATAGCCTTCCTAAAAAGAATGCCGGCCATGCTCGCATTAAATTGAAACAGCCCATAATTTTCCAATCTAATAGCCAAGCAACATCAACAGAGTACAAACACAAATTTGTATGGAATTTGCCAGATTTTCCTTTCCTTAGATTCACTTAAAAGTTACCGCTTAGACGTACGTTGACTTGATTTTGGGGCATGGAGGAGTAGGAGGCCACCATTTGGGGGCAGTAGTGCTCTGAGTTTTAGAAGTCAGGGTGCAGGTACGGACCCCCACTCACACCAAGCTTCAGAATCTCTCCCCAGCCTGTTAAATAACTGACACACACACACACACACACACACGCACACGCACACGCACACGCACACACACACCCACACACACACACACACACACCCACACACACACACACACACACGGGCTGCCTTCTATGCCTGCCACCACTGTGCAGACGGTCCGAGTACTGAGGCCACATTGTGTGTTTGACTGGCACACCAGCAGCCTCCTTCTTTCCCTCCTATCTGTCCTGTAGAACCTAAATACCGCTTCCAATCTAATCAGAGTGGGTTTATTCTCTTTCCAAGGTGATCGGAATCATGTGGTGCTCCGAAGACGCACAGAAGCACTCACTCACCAACATTGTCCCCGCAGGGTGACGTTGCAAAAAAAAAGGGGACTTGACCGTGTAACTGTAGGAGTTCAAACCACGGACGTACACAGGAAGGTGAAAAACCTCACTGGCGGAGAAGCATCTGCTGAAGTTTCACACAAGCCCTGCAGCTCGCTCACCCTGCACCCTGTCCTTCCTGTGAATGCATCAAGCAAACAGAGGATTTTTCATGTTCTGAATCAATATGAAAGCACCATTTTCATACCTTTGCTCTTCAAAGCTTCGCCGTTTGCGAAGCCGTCCTCTTAAGTGCTTTCTCAGAGTATACATCGCTGTGCTTTCAAAGGCAAATCCCATCTATGCATTTACATAGGCAATTTGTGGTGAGGCCGGCCAAGGTCTTGAATACGGAATTGACTTGACAGTGCTGTTGAGCAGAGAATAAAGAAGTCCTCGTGTGAGGGCTGTCTCATACATCCACAGCCTGGTTTGTTTCATCCCCTGGGCTACGTATCCTATATAGACACTATAAAACAGACAGAGGGCCCACCCCATTCCCTCCATGTCCTATAATCAACCTTTTTTTTTTCACACCAACCCCCTCGCCAAATGATTCCATCCTCTTTCGGGTCCCACGTTGCCTTTCGTATTTTTTTTTTTTTACCAGCTTGAAACGTTCGCTTCCATCAGCACTACTGTGTTTTCAGCCCTGAACCCTCTCAACCGGGCTGCTCGCCCTCCAGTCATCTCTCAACCACTCTTCCCTGCATCCCGAGGCACCTTCTCAAAAAAGCCACAGGCTGAATATCCAAGGTTTAGTGATTCTTTGTCATCCCTATCCAGCTGCCTTCACGTTCTCTGATCTCTGCAGATCAGAAAAAAAATCTACTGGGATCTCCCAAGCGAAGGAAGGGCTTGGGAAGTGCTTATTGATCACCTTGTTGTGTGCACTCTCGCACACTGAGCTCAAAGCACACAAAAAGCCCTTCAGGCTTGGCAATACAAGGCTTTGCAGGAGCTCACTACTGAGCACCGTCTCTCTCTCTCTCTCTCTCTCTCCCCTGGACGCTGCAAACAATAGTCAATGAAACAGACATTCCTGCATCTCGGTCTGAGCTAACACATGGCACTGACAGCTGGAATAACAATGTGCATAAATAACCCTGAAATGTCAGCATTTGAACAACTACAACATTGCGTTTTTCTCAAACGACTAAATAATGCACATTCTTTCCAGGTGAGGCACATGTAGCAGAAAGTGCCAGGAGGGTCTTAAAAGTGGAGCGGGTCTTTCTTTTCCAGGCCAGGCTGTGTGCACAAACAGTTTTGTCCCGTCGCCTGAGCCGTGTTAAACTAATTACTGGAGGTGTGACTGCTCAATAGACAGCCGTCACAACAGGCCGACCCCCCTGCACACAGCAACACGCCAGACCAAAAGAAGAAGAAAAAAAGGCCTTTAGGTAAGAGGACATTGTATTTAGCACCAAATAGGAAAAGCAATGTGTCTTAAAAAAAACTAAACGCAAAGTAGTGTATATTATTCAAGCCACGAGGTAAATGATGAGTTAGTGAACCATGTCCATAGTATAGCCGCAAAAAAGGAGTCACATTAGTGTCAGTAATCCGTACAAACACCTCATTAACCTTTTGGCTTTCAGAGGACAGGCGGCTCTTTTGTTTGCTGTTTTTCTACCTGGGGTTTGGTTAAAGAAGGGGTGTGGGAGTCCCTTCTTTGGGTGATAATCAAACAATGAAATTGCAGTTCGGAGAGGCATTTTCTAATTAGTCAACCTAGTGCAGCTTCCTTATTTGGATACTGATAGTATTGTATTTACTTGCCTCATGCAACTGAACACGAACAGTGCTGCACACATTTTTTAGGTTTAGTCAGATTTGTAATACCAACGCCGATCCAAACTTTTTGTGGTCCCATGAATTGGTGTCCCTCCTTTTCATGCATTCCTCTGAATAAATCTGTTATCAGTTATACATGGATAACAGGAGAGGCAGCCACGCTCTCTCCCCTTCTCTTCCCCTCCTCCATGAGCCATTAAGGGGCAGACAGGAGAATGACGGCCCACGAGAGGAGAAACTCGATCCGGGCTCAGGCTGCTGCACTGCCGCTGGAGAGAGAGCCATTGTCAGGCAGAACTGGGCCTTACACCAGGATCGGCGGCACACCGGTCCCAAATGCCAACAACTAATAAAAGTCTCTGATGACTACACACAACAAAACGCAACAGACTGAGAATAAACGCTGTGGCCGAGTTGGTAGCTGGGGGGGGGGGCGGCGCACAGAAATAAGAGCGAAACTGGAGAACAGCGTGGGTTAAAAAACAAACAAACAAAAAAACACCGATTAGATACAACGTGTAGTTGTTGCAGTGTCGGAGTGCAGTGCGTTACCTATGAGAGCCCCGTGGCAGAGGGCAATGATCAGCAGCAGCAGCGGCCGGAAACGGCGCAACGGAGACGGGGAGGCGAGGCGCTCAGCCCCGCGGCAACAGCATCCGGCTCTCCCCATCCCCGTCCATGCAGGGCCAGGAGGGGAGCGCTGTCCGGGCCCGGTCACTTCTTCTTCCTCCTCCTCCTCTTCTTCTTCTTCTTCCTCCTCTTCTCCCTCCTCCTCTCGCTCCTGTCTCTTGTTCCTCACTCTTCTCTCCTTCCTCCCCTCCTCCGGCGCGCATTAAAACACAGCTGCTCCGCGGAATGCAGGGCGGAGGGAGGGTGGCAAGACAAGGAGGGGAGGACGAGAAAAGTAGAACCAGAAGTCACAGAGCCAGCGACACTTTTACTTTCCCCCCCCCGTACTAATCCAATAAGTGCGCTCCCTCCGCAGCCGGACGCTCTCTCGCTGCGGTCGCGATCACTCTGTGCTCTCGCTTTCTCTCTCTCTCCCTCTCTCTCCCTCTCTCAGCCTCACCAGGCCGGGGTTTCTCCTCCACTCCTCCCCTTTCACTTTCTTCTTCTCCTCCTCCTCCTCCCTCTGTCTCACCAACAAATCAATACTGATTCAACCAAACCATGTTGGCGGAAAACCCGCCTACAAAGACTAGCACGCGCGCACGCGCTCGCGCAGCGGGGAGGGATCGTGTCTCCCAAATAATGGGGAGGCCTCAGATAAAACTTGTAGAACGTCGGTAAGATGTCATTAAATGCCGCTGTGGACAAAGGGGAGAATGATGTGTTTCCGATGCACGGCTGCCATGCTATTTTATATTGCTGAGTGAAAGTAATTCAAGGCATACCAGAGCGCATAGGGATTTTTTTTATTGCACTGTATACTGCTGAAGTTGTGATTTTGGTGTAATATGCAAACATTAAGTTTTTCGATTTTCCTTTTTCTTGTTTTCAAGTTTTTTTTTAAGAAATTAGGATCACTGAGAAGAAAAGCTGGATATTTTGCGGAAGAAAGCTAATAGGTGGCTAATTCCATATTTGACTTCTCATTGTTTTGTCTTTTTAGTTAATCCCCTGAAAAAGAAAACATCAAACTGTAAACTTTAGTCCTAATAATGATGTTCTCTCCTAGGATTTATCATAGACAATGATCACAGAATATAACGTGCCTTGTTATCTCTGAGCCTTGCTATCCACTTAGTGCGTTAATTCATTCATTTTAATTTAAACAACTTCACACCCAAATTCAACTTTTTTAAATCCTTTTTTTCCAAGTAAGAGTTGTTGGTTTGGAAACGTTTCAAAGCAGGAGCAGAAGGAGTCTTTATTTATATATTTTCTTCTTTATTTGCTTATCTACTATGTGTTTGCTCTAAATACCAAGTTTGTAATCTGCCAGGAGAGGGTTGAGGGTGTTTGCTGCAATCCTTAGCTGCCTTCGACATTATGCCAGATCGTTCCGCCCTGGCCTAACTTGTTTGTGCGATTATGAGCATATGTGTGTATATATGTGTGCGTGTGTGTGTGAATGTTGCTGACGGCAGCAAACAGAGCTTCACTGTGGGTGATATTATTTGCTGCGTGTCATAGCCTAGTAGTTTCACTCCAACATGACTCAACTAACGTATGTACGGTACATTCACATCACTGTCGTCCATGGCTACTTGTCCTCTACTGATTGTGCGGGTAAAATAAACACACAGTCACTATATGGCTCATGAGGATATGGCAGTAAATGTAGCCAGCGGAGATGATGTGTGCAACTCAGGCTCTGATATTAGATTACATTAGCTTCCTGTCTCTGCCAGAAGCCTCTGATCTCACCAATGAGAACACATGCAGATGCGTATGGGTCCATGAGTGAGGAAATATACACTTGTGTATTTGTACCACACATAGACTTGAAAAAATTAGGGGGTTCACACAGGCTGCACAGGGAATGATGGGCCACTGGATGGCTGATTAGCAGCGGTTAAAAGTAATGAACTAAATGTATTTAAGTACATCTCGGCAGGGTTGAACCACACTCAGGGAAGATTTCATCACTGCTTGCACTATGAACACAGAGTGGTTAATTCAATTGCATGTGTGCATATGGTGCTATTGATCATGGCTAATTTTCATATTTCATTATAATCACACATCAGCCGACACAAAGAGAGGGAGAGAGCAACCCAGACGACATAATGACTCTATTCATGGAGTTTAATTCTATATTTCATACTAATTAATTTAATCAATTACACCACAGCTGAGACATGGGAGCAGATAACCCTGAAGATAACTCACCTCCTTCCCCACTTAGACACACACACGCCCGCGCCCACATCCACAGACACACACACACACAACACACTCTTCCACAGAGCCTCTCTGCCTAGTTACACATGTATTCATACACAGCAGCTGGGGCACAAAGACAGCCTGTTTCTGAGCGTCCAGCTTGTCTTCACCTCCACACCTCTGCCTCCCTCCTCCACTTCTGCCTCTCACCACCTCCCTCGCACCACAGGCCATCATTCAGCAAATGGCTCTCGCGACTCCATAGAGCACCTGTGTGTGCATGCATGAGTGCATGTGCCATAGTGTGTAGATGTTGAGAGTCGGCATTGTTTCCAACATGTCAAAGGCTGTGTTTGGGAAAGATAAGATGCCTGTCTCACACTCACAAGCATACATGAATACATATGCACTGGTGGGAGAAGCATACAGATCCCTTATTTAAGCAAAAATAATAGTATTCATAGCTTGAATGTTATTTTATTAAAATGTTCATCCAAGTGGTAAAAAATAATAATGTTACAGTTTTACAAAATACAGTAAAAAAAAACTTATTGTGAGGAGGTATTTTGAGCCAATTGCACACCATTTTTATTGATTATAGTTCATTGGTGAATTTACAAAGCTTTTTACTTTTGCAGTTGGTTGAAACGCAGTCCTCTAAAGCTAATGCTGCTACAGCTGCATCCTAAAAGCCAGGTAGCATACTGGAAGTATTTCAATGGAAATGAACTTGCGTTGCAGCACCACCATTATGAAAAATCTAGCTTCATTTCAGAAAAGATTCGTAATTTGCATTGATTTGAAAACAAGATGCACTTTTTTTTTCTGTTTTTCCACATCACATTTAATGAGATAACATGTAAGGTGCAAATGAATAACTTGAATGACTGGAATTTTTGCGATGAATAAAGCATCATTATTTACAATGAATAGTATATTTTTTCTGGAAAATCAAGTACAGCAACATTTTTATTTAGAAATGTGGAGTAGGAGTATTTTCCAGGTTATCATTGTAGCTGATTAATAGTTAGATGATCAAATCTGCCTTTATATATTCCCCCATTTCACACTACTCTATATTAAGTAGACGTCAGCCAACAAAAATCCCACACATCCCAGGTTTGACCCAGATAGACGGTAGAGGAAAAGGGTGGGGGTGGAGCGGAGGGTGCAGGTGTGTGTGTGTGCATGTTTATATTCATGATGTGAGACGAGGGAGATAAAATCAAGGTATCACAGTCCCTCATAATGCAAGTGGAAACTCGATCCCATAATAACGGCTTCTCTCCGCGGATAAACTCATGTAGTGTTTCAACTGAGTTTGACTTATCGGACCATCTTCTGTCTGCACATACACTCCACTGTGGCAGAGAGAAAGAGAACGACTGAGGCTGCAGGTTTCAGGTGCCTCCATGCAAAAAAAAATGTCCGAGTGGGAAAAGCGAGACTGCTTATCTCGAGGTCAGTTTATCTTTTAAAACACTCTAGAGAAACGTAGCGTCCTCAGAGAACTGAGATCCTAGGGAGAGTTTTTTTTCTTTGTGCAGGCCAGAGACGGAGATGATCACACAGATCCTTCTCTTCTTTCACCCTCAAACCCAGACAGCCCCCCCCCCCCCACACACACACACCAGCCTGTTGCTGTGCATTGATTGACTGACTGATGCAAATACCGAAATATTTTCCCGAGACTACAGTTAGAAATAGAAAACAGAGCAGTGAGAGCAGAGCTCATAATCATAACAGCACTTTCTGTTGTGGTTCCCACAACAGATTTCCACCGTTCTAACTTTTCCTCTCTCTTCATTCCCTTTATTGCCTGTTGTAACGTGTATAGCTTAGTAGAAACTATAGTCATAGTACTTTCCTGTTTAAAAAAAATCGTTTTTTCATCAATCTTCTTCATCTGTCACACCTCAAGAGTGACGGCACTACAGACACTGTTACAGACACACAACACCTATGATTATCTTATTATGCAATATCATTGATTGAACAATGACAAAAGACGTTGTCGAACTAGTTTCATATCAAGCAGTTTTAACAAACAAATACGTCTTTGTATCCATTCATGTAATATCTACTTTTTAATTTTTTTTATTTCAGTAGGACTTTAAATTGTAAAGGCATACTTAATAATGTTCTTACTTCGTCCTCCACTATATTTATATACACAGTTATATTCATTCATAGTATCTGTTCATTAAAGCATACACCAGCATGTCAGATTTTCTTTTTTTTTAGATCAAATCAAAACCACACAAACAGCTAGTGTCACTGTTCCACAGGGAGCCTTTCTCCTTTCTGCTTGACAAGTTATCATCCCGTAATAAAAAACACGCCGGTAATTGGAAAAGGGAATATTTTCGACAAATGTGTAACAAACCATAAGTCTGAAATAAACATCTATCAATCTCTTCACCATCTTCATCTTTAGTTTCCACGTCTTTATTTTCCTCATCTATCTTTTCATCCTTTGTGTAAAAACATCTGAAGCGCACACAGCTGCCTCAGACGGCACACTCAGTGACAACGAAGCCTCTGTCTTCTCCGGGTTGCGCACGCACGCACGCACAAACGCACACACACACACACACACATACACAGAGCAGCAAGAAGGAAACAGCTGAAGGATGTAATAGAACAGATGAGGATCATGGGGCTGCAGTATGGTTTGAGTCAGGGTGAATGTTTGGCAGCGGGCAGACAAAGACGCACTATTAAAACTGATCCACTCTCGCCTTCAGCTTGCTCCTCGACGAAACTTGTTTTGTCAGTCATCTTGCCCATAAACAGCCAGTTTCATAAGCAGAGGCCTTATGACTCTACCGAGCTGCTCATTTTATTTACTGCCGCCTCTGATAGACTTTGATCACACTAGACAAAGATACTTTCGCTCTCTACCTCCCTGTATCTCTTATACACAGGCAGTTTGCTTTGTAGATATTTGCCATATGTTACATGTACACACTCTGAAGCTCTACGGATATTTGGAGTATTTAGCTACAGATGGTCAACTTCCATCTCCTGCTGGGCCATCCACATCCTTCAGTTGCAAACCCAAACCCCCTAAACACCCACACACACACACGCACACCCACGCGCACACCCACGCACACGCACACACACACGCACACGCACACGCACACGCACACGCACACGGGCAGAGAGAATGTAGGGGCATCTATAAATCACTCACTCTTCAGAGCCATATGCTCATACCTGTCTGCGAGGAAGAAGCCCAAACACAGGTGAGCCCCTCACATTCCAGCAGCCTGTAGCCTGACAGATATACAGATGAAGAGAAGGGGTAAAAGCTCACCACCTCTCTCTCCCTCTGCATCCAGCTGTGGCTCCCTCTCTTCTACTCCCCCTCTCCTCCCCCTGTCTTCCCCTTGGGATAGAGTGCTCACAGAGTGGCAGATGGGTGGAATGCATAATACATATTCTATTTGGGGGCTGGGGGGGTTGCAGTGTGTGTGTGTGTGTGTGTGTGCGTGTGTGTGTGTGTAGGTGTGTGTGTTTGTGTGTGTGTGTGTAGTCGGTCCACAGGGAGTAGGCTGTGGAGTCATTATAGATCTAATGGTTGTGTTTTAGACGCTGCGCGGTGCCAATCTCATTTGAAGTGCAAAAGCCAAATGAGTGTGAAGCGTTTCATTACTCATGCTCTGTGTGTGCATGCTCCTCATCAGTTCATGCGAGGCAACAGATCAGTGATGCAGTCACAACTCTGTGACTGACATGATAGTATATATATATACATACATGCATGCGTGTGTGTGTGTGTGTGTGTGTGTGCGTTTGTGTGTGAACGTGGGTTTGCGGGTGAGTATGAGAGAGAGAGAGAGAGCGTTTTGAAGGACGTTGTGTGGAGAAGTGGATTCTAGACAGAATGGATTTGAATCTTTTGTTGATGATTGTGGTTCCTCCTTTCTTTCCTCCATTACTGTGATTACAACAAAATGAGGCCTATGTATCATAATGTTGTGCAATTAGCACTCATTTGTGAACTAACAAGACCTCCTCAGGCATAGGTAATGGATTTTGGAAAGACAAGCTGAGCTGAGGCATGGGTAATACATCATGGGTAAGTATAATTAAATCCTCCTGCCCTGGAATTAGTCCCCTCTCACACTTTGAGGAAGTTTTGAGTATCAGCGCATCAATCAGCGTCATTGTGAAAGACGTCCTTTCCCATCCCTATCGGGGAAAATCACCCTGGTCTCTACCTGACCGTTTACATCCTCGCAAGTAAACGGGGATACGTAAGACGTGCATCCAGTCAGATAAAGTGAGGGTGGCAGCCGACAGGGGCAAAGCCCAGCGCGGTGAGAGAGGCAGCGTCGATTTAAGGAGACAAACAGCCAGGGAGGGGGGGCAGGAGAGAAAACAAGACGGCAGAGCACAGAGGGGGAGAACAATGAAGACAAGACAGAACAGGAGAGAGCTGGCAGGTAGCAGTCCTCTGGAGATTCATTAGGCTTGTCAGAAATTCTGGCTGGGAATATGCTTGCACAGCAAGCTCCGCTGTGGGCGTGCACTACGGTACAAAAACATGCTCACACCAGCGCAGGTTGCCGCAGGTGTATGTAGCGCTGCTCTGCTGACAGGTAGCAGCGAAGGCATGACAGGGACAGAGGGATTTGGAGGCACCCAGTGAAGAGAGCAGGCTGCGTGTCTGGCTGCTGAGCGTTTTAACATATCCTCGCTGGTATTCTTTCCTTGTTCTGCGCAAATTCCGAGGCAAAAATGTTCGTTTTGCATAATGTGTCCGAAAGGACCTTTAGAGTTTCACTCTGTTTGTTAGGTGTGTTGCCGCAAAAGCGCTTCCACTGTACAACCTTCAAGAAACTCTCCGTCCCGTGACAGTTAAGGGGAGAGCCACCGAGAGTCATCGGTGCCAAATTTGTCAGTTTGTGTGGTTAGGCACGGCGTCAAAATTCCCAGTGAAACTCCAAAAGTAGGTAACATGTTCATGCATCACAAGTGAGCTGCCTAACTGGAAGCAATTTGTTCACAAAGCTGTCTTTCTCCTCCTCACTCCTTCTCTTTCGGAATAAATCAAGTAGCTGACGTTGTTTTTTTTTGTTTGAGGTGAAAAAAAACCCTGGATGAAAAATGACTAACAGATGACGAAATGACCTGCAACGTGTGATGCAAGCTGTGCAAGTGGGAGCCTCCTTTGTGTGCATATGCGCATGCATATGCATGTTCGTCTTGGAGTGCCGTGTGTCTGGGCTTTTTGGCCGCGTGTAAATCTCAGTAGCTTACGTGGAAGACGGTGTGCCCGTCTGATTCCCCATCTGCGCACGCAGAGGTTCCTCTGCCTCGACTGCCTGATCGATCGCAAATCACTGTTTGCTGTACACAGTCGCTTGCATATAAACACACACGCACACACATATGTGTGACATTTAGTTAAGCAGAATAATAATACGCAGCGAGAGCTTACAGACAATGGATAGGAAGTGTCCACTGAGCGAAGGGACAGCTCCCAGATGCAGCCTCTCATCACACAGAGGATCTCTGTGGGAGATGGACAGACGCTCCACAACAGCAGCTGGAAGCTAGATGACGGTTCCATGTGTGCATGTCTCACTGGAGATACATCAAGCCTGAATGCCATTGTGTGTGTGTGAATTTGAAGAACTTAAACAGAAAGAGAAACCAAAAAACAGAGCCAGAGAAGTGCCTGTTTATATATTCATGTAATCCAGGGATGTATGATATGGCCTCCACGCCCTACCAACGTTTTATATCATTTTTGGGAACCTGTACAATGTCTTACTGCTGCTCTGTCATATAAAGTCAGTTTCTCTCTTTCTCTATAGCCCTCCCTCTCTCCGAGAGAAATGTTGTTTTCTTTCACACGCATTTTGACATGGAGAGGCAGTGTTTATTTTTCACCTCATTTTCGGTTGAGATCATCACACTGGCATCGGTGCTCCGCCTCCGAAAGGGACTCAGCTGTGGGCTCCGGATCATGGGACTGTGTTGCCGTGACAACCAGACATAATCACTGAATGCTGACACTAAAATAACAGACTGAATAATTTAGACAGATCCATTTTGGAACAGCATGTCAATTCACATCACTGGACACAGACACCCCGCTTGGCACCCTGCAGACAGGCCCACCCAGGCAGGATGATGGGTGGGGTTGGAGCTTCAGTGGAAAAAAACGATGAAAATGGTGCTTGTTGTACAATATAGGTCAGTGTTTCCTCTTGAGTTTGTTAATATCCAAATGTTTAACATTAATTTAGGCATAATCAGAATTTAATGGTGATACCGTTTACTTGCGAAGCATAGAAAAAACAAAAAACGGGATACAAATGTTGGTGGGACAGAGTCACACAATCCGAGGTTAGAGCTGCTGTATATTTCTGCTCACTGTGCTGAACTCATTTGGCGTATAGGGTAAGTCACAAGAGATGAAAGCAGTCCAATTGGAAGTAGCACATGGCTCCACGATCAAAGTTCAAAAGACGTCATCCATCAGGGTTCATTTTCATGTCTAATTTGCTCATTTAACCCCATTTAAAAAACACCATGAAAATTAGCAGTAATGACGAACCATTCATCAGCATTAAGCATTCATGCAATATGATAAGAAGTAGGTCTAATTAATTGAAACAGATTTGTAATGTATGCTACAGTATATTGGGAAGTATGGGTCAGATCAAACGAAATATGGAAAAAAAAGGAGTGCAAAGACAAACAAGGAAGTCACATTTCATGTTTTTTTTTTACGTACAAATGATATCTTTTTTTATTGTTTTTACAATGTCATATATTCCTTTACTACTCACAATAATGTATTCCAACAGAATTGCAAAGCAGAAATAGATACATTCGCAATAGTTCACACGCCACACACAAATCTAATGACTCTGACTTATTCCAGTGCAACCTGGGGCAGTGGACCATGCATGCATGATTTATCCTGCTTTCCTCCAGGCCTGGGTATTGAGAAATATGCCAACAACATTGTGTCTGTACATGTTGGTGTGCATGTTTGTGTAGCTGCAGAGTACGTGTCTATGTGTGTGTGTGTGTGTGTGTGTGTGTGTAGCTGTGTGCCTGTGCGTGTGTGCGTGCGTGTGTGTGTATGTGTGTGCGTAGGTGTGTTTTCTTGCATGTGCGCTTTCGCATTTTTTACAAGCTTGCAAAGGTAAAGGTCCTTCCAGGTGTGTATTTTGTGACTCTTTGTCTTGGTCACACACAGTGTGTCATTGTCCTTTTTACATTTGACTGTAATGGTTTTCATCTTATTGTTAAGCATTTATACCGGAACAGAACATCTGAACGACATAAGCGCAAGCAATAACAGTCGGTAGCCTTGAAAACAAGGCTAACAAGGTCTTTAAAAGTAAAGTCAGGTGTGTGGGTTTAGAGTGTGACCCACGATAAGGGCATTACAAGAAGTGTATGGGATAGGGAGAGATACTGTGTAGAATTTTGGAAACATTTTCAGCTTCAATTCTATATTTCTAATTCAGAGGATTGTTAAAGTTTGCCTGCAAATACTTTTCAGCTTTCTATTTTCAAGTTTGACCTTATTTCATGTGCTGGGATTTTGAGACATACAAGTACCCCATCACCCCCCAGGCATTGCACCTGGGTACAACTCATACACACAGCTATTCATAGACACACACAAAAGAATGTGTGCATTAGGAAAAAGACACACATACGTGTGTTCACGCAAATGCACAACATTTGTTTTGTTTCCAGTTTCCTCCAGCCAATCAAACTGTGTTTGGGGTTGTGTAGCTTCTGACTGCTGTTTTTAGGAGGTCTCCCATTAGGTCTTATAACAGCAAAACACCATGAACACCTGGGTAATGGCTGACACACACACACACACACACACACACACACACAAACACACACACGAACACACACACACACACACACATAAACACAGTATGGAGACTCACGGCAGGATTGATCTTCTTCAATGGTATTGATTAGCCTACCCCCAACTCAGACCAGAAGATACCAGCTGGTCGAGCCTCTTAGTTCCCAAAGTGCTCCGTCTCCTGCATGGAAGATGAAAATAATGACGCTGCAAGCGTCTCCTCTCTGAAAAATTCTGCTGCCTGCAAAAGGGCAGAAAGTCCATGGGGAAACAGTTGCCTAAGATGAAGGTCGCTCCAAGCCATTTGTTTTAACCCTTACCCTGGTCCTGTGTGTGTGTGCGCGTGTGTGTGTGTGTGTGTGTAGGTGTGTGTGTGTGTGTTTGGTTGGTTGGGGGGATGGGTGTGTGTGTTTGTGCGTGTGCGTGCACGCATGTGTGTGCACAATATGTGTGTAGCTATACTTCCTTGGCTTGTGTCCATTGCACGTATGTTATGTGTTCATTTGTTAAAAAATAATGTCACAACATTGTGTGTTCATCTCTCTTTTTTCACAAACTTACATGCAACACACACTTGAAAGTGTGGCTGGGACTAACATTAAGGGAATTCTTTTACAGTCCATAGTATTTTATTCTCCTAGGGCAGGGTGATTTTCTTTTTTTTTGTCAAAACATGAATATCTTTAGATGTTGCAAAGCTAGGGGCTTGGTATAACAATGATGAATGAATATTAAAAATGTACTAAGCTTAGAAAAAATATATAGAACTCATATCTTATCTTAAAAAACAAAATTACAATTAATACTTTCTCATGAAAACAGCGCATCACTGCCAGAACTGTGAGAAAAGACAATTGTTATAGCTGATGGTAAAGAGGTGCTGTTGTCTGATTTATTGTGGGGGGGGGGATATATCTTCCCTGTTAGACAGTGAAGACTGGTTTCATACGGATTTACTGGAGCTTTTATGTGCATTTGTGCTCAGTTGAAAAACTGCTGGTCATTTGAACACGAGATGCAGTGGATGATGGATTCTAACTAGAGGGGTTGAATTCAATCCTCAGTAACTTGAAACTGCTTAGTTCTTTGCTGCTCAGACTACATTTAGGATTCAGCTGGTTTGGCTTCTAAGTGTGTGTTACATTTTTTAAGTAACTTAACCAGCAATGCTTATATGCATCAATGATTAACACAAATAAACAGTTTCCATCTCCTTAAACTACAGTTTCCTTAATTTGCTACAATTTTATTTTGTGTTTTGAGCGAACATACGACTATGCAGAAAGCCATTCACCGTATAAATAGCGTACATTTAAGCACCATGAAAATGTGTGAAAACTGTGGCATTAAATAAACATATATGTGTATGTACATGTATGTAGGTATGTATGTATGTATGTATGTATGTATGTATGTATGTATGTATGTATGTATGTATGTATGTATGTATGTATGTATGTATGTATGTATGTATGTTTGTGTGTGTATATATATCCCTCTGTTCTGACTGACTAGCGTTTGAATTCAAGACAGCGTCCAACTCTTTCCTCTTTAACTCAAAATGTACCCTCTCCTTTTTTGGCCCCTTTTTCCTTCCTTGGCCTCTATGTGTTTTTGTCAAGCTGACACACTCAAAGGGCATTGTCAAAATGACAAACTTTCTGAAACATAGATATAGAAAGAGGTGCACAGAGGCTGATGGAAAAGGGGAAAGAAGACGAATGGGGGGAATATGAGAGAAGTGTAAAAAAAGAGAGAAGACAAAGTGAGAGAGTGAGAAAAGAGATACGAGCTCTCTGTGGTAAAAGACAATAAAGTGTGAAAGGTTTTTCCTTTGTTTGATGTCCTCCCCTCGGGGGCTGTGTGACAGACACTGCTGCGGAGTCTGAGTTAAAAGAGGAAAAATGACAGGAGCCATTTCTCTCGTTTCCTCTCGATGGCCCTTCAGGATGATAGTTGTCTGTGTGCGTGTTTCAGGAAGTGAGTGAGAGAAAAGGGGAGAACAAGAAGCAAAGGGGAGGCAGTGGGAGCCCTTGGGGTCTAATAAATCAGGTCTGCATTGAACGGGAGGGTCCGGGAGGATCTTGCGTGGGAAGACAGGTGTCCATAGCATTCTAGGGCAGAGGTTATGGTCAGACATATCAGTCGTTCATACACGGGACACACATAGGAAATTACCCAGTTTCATTTTGAATGTGAAACACCACTGGGATCAAATAATGAGAGCAAAAGGCAACACCGGCCGCTTTTGTTAGCAGTTTACCATTGATTATTTTATCTAATAAAGTAGTTAACGTATTGATCAGTGTTTTGTCAGAATTTTTTAAGAAAATGTCAACAATGTTTGTTACTTATATGAAGGTCAGATTCATTAAGACTGACAACACAAAACAATGTCATTCTTGAACCTGTGTATGTAAGATGTATGCATGCATGTGTTTTGTGGTTGTGGTACCAATTTAACCCTGGATCGATAGTTCACTTTCTCTAATATACCCTAGGTCCTGAGAAGTTGAGCTGTATATTTGCTTCTGGGATAAAACCAGAGAAGTCCAGGAAGAGGTGAAATTAACCAGAGACACAACCATTTTCGCCGTCTTTTACCTCATTTCCATGTCACTGCGCCCTGCTTCATATCCAGTTTAATTTTGAATGTGAGACACCACTGGGATCAAATAATGAGAGCAAAAGGCAACACCGGCCGCTTTTGTAAACAGTTTACCATTGATTATTCTGCCATTTGTTGGGTTCCACTGTGTTTTTCTTTCAGTTTATAACAAAGCGAGGCCGGCACCTTTAGCTACACTGTGATGGTGGCTTTCTGACAACGTTAGCATAATAATAATAATAATAATAATAATAATAATAATAATAATAATAATAATAATAATAATAATAATAATAATAATAATAATAATAATAATAATAAAGGCTGGAGTTATGGATATAAAATAAAATATTGTTATTTTATTATGCAGCACAAGACACCCACTTATTAGACATGACACATGTGTATTAAAATCAAAGGTTTGAGTGTGGAATGAAAGTCTCTCACTCTGCCTCCGGGCCTTTTTGAGGAGGTCTGTCACAGATATGTGAGTGTACAGTTACAAGAAAAACTGAGTGAGCCCTTTGGAATTTTATGCATTTTTGCAACATTTTTTGAAAAAAATAATAATAATGGGGAAACACCTTTATATAAGCTCCAATTCAATCTCTGCTATTTAATAATACACATCATTGTGACACAGCGACCACAGTTACCAAAATTTATGAACTCCTTTCTTATTAAGAGGCCACCACCTACAAAACACTTTACTGACTTGAATGATGAAAACAATGATAATTTCTGCTGCAGCCACATTTAATTCTATTGAATATAATATCATAAAATAAAAATAATCCCCAACACAGCTGAGAGTGGTTTACAGCTGACGACCTCCCCAGGTGATCTGTGATTGGCCTCATTGCTCATGGCAAGCAGAGTAAAGGAGGTGGCTGCTGAATGTTCTTGTTGGAAATATGGATCAAAGAGAACATGTTGCTGGAGAGAGAAGAGTGGCAGGGAAAACCACAGGTAAAAAGAGTTTTGGAGGTTAGATGATCTTTTTTTACCCGAGATGCATGTTTGTAATGTTGACTGTGTTAAGAGTTTTTAATAAAGTAGTTCCCGTATTGGTCAGTGTTGGTCAGAATTTTATAAGAAAATGTCGACAATGTTTGTTACTTATATGAAGTTCAGATTCATTAAGAATGACAACACATAACAATGTCATTCTTGAACCTGTGTATGTAAGATGTATGCATGCATGTGTTTTGTGGTTGTGGTACCAATTTAACCATGGATCGATAGTTCACTTTCTCTAATATACCCTAGGTCCTGAGAAGTTGAGCTGTATATTTGCTTCTGGGATAAAACCAGAGCAGTCCACTCATGTCATCAGTTTGAATCCCTTCCGTGCATGTTCGTGTGCGTTTGTGTTTGTGCATGCGTCCACGCGTGCCTCTGGGTTATGGTTGGGGGAATGTTGCATGCTTCTTTTCTCTGTCCTCCCTTTCACCCTCACAGATGGAGAAAAATGAAACCCCTCCATGCCACAACTACACACACACTTTAAACACACACACGTACACAAAATACACACATGTGGAGACAGTCAAAGAGTGAAGGGTCCCGCAGAGTTCATAAGCTAGTGAATAATAAAAGCGTCACACTGGACCAGGCTGTCTGCTGGAAAAATGGCCTGTCTGTGACATGAATATGATTTTTGCATTGTGTGTGTGCGTGTGTGTGTGTGTGTGTGTGCCCGCGCTCTCTATGGTAACTAGATGAATTATTCACTGTTTACTGATGAGGAAGCATTTAGGCTCCCAGGAGTGGTGCTCAGAAGCTGGCCTCACCTCTCTATCTCTTCTCCTGCCCTCGTCTCTACTTGCCCCGATCATACTTTTGTCATCTCTCTCCATTACTGAACAGAGGAGCCGTTGCTTCTAACGCGCCGCCTTGGTGGCACAGCCGCACAAATGTCCTGACGGGGAAATCTCTGCTGTGGTGAACACAGAATCTGTTTACATGAATTAGGCAGAGGGATGGCATTCGGCACTTCCTCTTTGGGGCTACCTTCTTCAAATTAGTATCACCTCACTGACTACACTGCAGACTAGGCACAGATACACCCACACAAATATGCGTTCATCCCTGGAAGCCGGGTTTAATTTCTCTCTCTTGTTTACACACGCTCACACACACCGCCCTATTAGTTAGAACAGAGTTAATACACACACTTAATCAAGCTCCTATTACCAGGAGGAGGCTTTAACACCTGAGGACCAAACTCTGCTCATCTAATTGGCCCACTGAGAAAAACCGCTAAGCTTTCCACATCTGCAGAGATCATGCACACGTATGTGCAGACAAGGACGCATACACACACACACGTATGCACACCCACATGCGATCACTCTGCACCAATCAGTGTAGAGTTCCCGGGGCGATGTGCACAGTCCCATCCTTTCCTTTATCCCATGGTTCATCCCATGCTTTCAGCTCCATCGGTCCCAATTACCAGAGCCAGGGACCCCAATCCCTGGAACAGAACCTACACACGCACACACGCACGCACGCACGCACGCACGCGCGCGCAAGCGCACACACACACACACACACACACACACACACACACACACACACACACACACACACACACAACCAGCACACTTAGCCACAGATTATTGTTCACCATAACAAAAAGGTCCAAGCTTTTTTTAGCCTCCTGGTCTCATTCCTGTGATACATTCCTGTTTGTGGTGTTTTGTTAAGTGTGAGTGCATGTGTGTGTGCGTGTGTGTGTGTGTGTTTGGAGTTGGGTCGTTTCCCATCCGGAGCAGCCGTTGTGCTGCTTATTAAACAAAGCCTGTCTAAAGCTGTCCTAATCCTTTCCCATAGCTATCCCTGACTACACATATAGACACACACAGATTTCAGTGCGGTTGTCCAGGGTCCAGAGCTCGGCAACATATTCTTTTCTCTGTCAACCCAAAGCAAGAGACACAGATCAAGTTTCTTTCCTATCTTTATTCAGGAGTGTGGCCTTTCATATTGAGAGCAATAGTTCTTAGTTTCATGTTCAGATTTTGAAACGCTTTCCCTCAAGCCACTGCCTCTCTCTCGAATGGACCGTGCTCACATACTAATTTGCAAAGCCTGCGCTGGGATATAAAGTTGCTGCCCGAATGTCCTGTGCTTCAGTGCGAGTCCTTATCCTTGTTCTCAAGCTGCTCGTTGTATTCGGTAAAAGTAAAAACACACACATTCATACACACACTCACTCTCCCTCTCGCTTTTGAGGGGGATTTTATCATCGGTGCTTCAGAGCCTACTGCACTCCGAACCCACTAAATCACTACCACATAGCTTTACCAGCCAAAAAGAAATTGCATCATCTAGCACAACGACTTCCTTAAAATGAGGGTCAAAGAGATCTGAACAAATCTCTTGACTTAATGTCGAAATTAAGCTGCCACAAGGGTGTTGTGGAACCAAACCGCCGTTGGATTCACAACATAAATGTGAAGCCAAATAATCTGTTTCTGTTAGCCGCATGCTTGGGTTTTAAGGGACTGGCCTACTCCAGGGGTGTGGAACTGTTTCCTATCAAGGGACATTTCAACGTTTGCATCATCCTCGATACTACATTTGAAATTACTGAGCACTCACTAATATTTCAGTGGTTTAAACTTCTTTGTGGTCGCACGGCTTGTAAAGGCATCAATTCCTCCCTTCCTCCTCCCTCTCAAACTGGGCAGTAGTCACACACACACACACACACACACACACACACACACACACACACGCACGCACACACACACACACACACACACACACACACACAATGGTCACCTTCTGTGAATATACGTTCTAGTTCTTCCCGAATTAGATTGTGGTACTGCCAAGGAGCTCCATGAAGTAAATGTTTAGGTGTTTGATATTATAGTTAGACAGTGGCATAAATGGTCAACTGGGTGAAAACTGGTTTGAGCGGTACGTACCGTGCCTGGGACAAGAGCTGCTTGAGATGACAAGGAAATAAAAGTCCAGGAAATAAAAGTCCCCCCACCGCAACTATAAAAGTTTGATTGTAGTGATTGGATCACTGATTTGTGTTTACCTTTTTTCTCCAGTACATTTACGCGGTGGTAGGTGGACAGGTAGGCATTTTTCATGTAGCAGCCAAAACACAGGTTTTTTAATTTATTTGCCAGCTAATGTTTGGGTTTACTATGGGACACATTGATACAATTATCTGCATTTCACCAAACAGTCTACAGAAACAATAATTTTTAGTTTGATATCATTCATAGTGTGTGACCTTGATGCAGTGGGGAGTTTCTGCCGCCTGACGCGCAAGTCATATCTGACCGCACACTTACCTGCGTTTACTTTGCTGTCGGCTGTTGTGTGCATGTGAGCATGCATCTGAAAATGCATGGGTGTAAAGAGCCCTGTGAATGTTGACTCACTAAATGTGTGAATGAGACGTGTGTCCATGTCTCTGTTTGTCCACTGTGGTTTGCTGTGATATTTCCAGCTTTGTTTTTTTGTGAGCAGAACACCCTGTGACTTCAGTAATACGTAGTGCTCGTGCATGTGCGTGCGTGCGTGCGTATGTGTGTGTGTGCAAATTGAGCCATACAAACAATTAGCTCAAAATGTGCACTCTCAAGTCATCACTTACGTTTCATGCATTAATACATGCACACATACAGTGAAGCGGGGGTGATTTGCTAAGGGCTGCTTCAGACGCTCACAATTTCAGCATTTCACAGTGAAGAGTCCTCAACAGGGAGGCAGCTGTCAAAGGGAGACACACATACTTTACACACTCTCACACTCAGAGCCGTCCTTTTAATAGGTGTGTACAATGCCACATGCTCTTCTTTGTTTCAAAGACAAAGAGGGTGAAAAAATACCATTAATGGGAGGCTGCCGGACACACAGTGACACAAACACACACACACACACATTTTTTTCCGATGCTAATATTATTGCCAGCAGGGATTCTAGGCCCCCGATGAGAATCTAAGGGGAATCATTCAACTCACAGTAAGAAGAGCAGAACACACGGCAGCAGCATTTTCACCTCAACAGAAGAATATTGCATTTTTATGAAAGTGACAAAATACAAAGAGGTGAGAGGTTTGTGATAATGTGGAGAAAATAAAGAGACCGTCAAATTGTTTACTCATGTATTGCCTAGTTTGCACTTAGCCGCAAAAAGGAATTCCTGTCTATAACCTTGTCCTTGTGAGTCGAGGCATAAATCTGTGTAAATTGTGTTTGTTCACACTAATCCAACCTTGGCGTGGTGTGGAACAATGTAGTCAGCAGATATGCGCACATGACCTCACGCATTCACACGCAGTAACCTGACCTCTCTCCTTTCTAAACTGCCCCGAACTAACATCAGCCTCACATTAACACTCTGACATCAGAGTCCAGAATATCATATATAAACACACCGTCTGGTCAAAGACGTGGAGTGAGAATATTTGCTCATCTGCCACAAATGTTGTTAGTTCCATTCACTTGCATTTTGAATGTATACAGCGGACATTTGACACACACCCGCTGTTTCTTCTCTCACTTTTTCTGCTTTTCTAATTCCGCCTCTCGCTGAATGACTGCAAGATGTAGGCCAGAGGAATGTTCTGGTGTCTGAGCCTGTGTAAACACACACTGCGCAGAGAAAGCAGAGCACACCAGCTCAGACACACACAAAACGAGGTTGTGCTGCTATAAGCACCACAGAGCGGAGCATCAGGGCCGAGTGGAAAACCACAGGAGAGGAGCGGTGACAAAGAGATGTTACACCTCTCCGTCCCTCCTCCTCCACCACCTCTTCCCTCAGCCCTCCTCCCTTCCCCCATTGTTCATTCCCCGGCATCAAGGTCGCACCATGATAGAAATGAAGCATTGCTCCACCCCTCTCCTATGCACTCTACGTGCGCACACACAAACACACTCTTATACACACACACACACACACACACAGGCTGATGAACGCCCGCTGCTGTAAGTCAGTCTTGGCTGTGACATCATTAATACGACATACTGCCCACACTGACATCATTAATAAGATCGGGGGCGCTGACGCTTCCTTAATGGCTCCATAAATATGACAGACTTGACATATTGTCCGTGCGGGGATCCTGTGCTTGTGTGTGTGAAGGGGTGTATTCATGTCTAGGACAGAGGCCCATGCAAATGTCAACCGGGGGAGACTCACGGTCTGTTTTTAGCAATTAGAGAAACAGTTTCTGTCCCACCCTGTGAGACAGCCTCACAAACATAGCCACAAGAACAGCAAGAAACACACACAGAGAGAGAGAGGGAGGGAGAGAGAGAGAGACTCTGCTGGTTGCTTGGTTGATGGCCTACGCTGAGCAGAAGATGGATTGTGAATAATTAGGGAGATAATTGCCCAGGCAGGGGAGAAAGAGAGGATCAATGGTTGATCTCTGAGAGAGTTTGGAGGGAGGGATGAGGAAGTGAAACCAGATGTGTTCATATCTATATGTTTCAAATGTTAAAAATAATGACCGTATAGGCCAACACTGACTGCTAGTGCCGTTGGATTAACAATACAAAATCTGGTTCAGTTATGAAATCGAAAGATACACATGTACATATAACTTCAGACTGAGCTGTCCTACATAAGATGTAAGATAAGATATATATATATATAGTCCTTGGTGGCGGTGTCATGCATGTAAAAGCATAATGTGCTTTGAAGTACAGTAGTGTGCACGTAAAAGGCACTGCTACAGTGGAAGTGGAAGACTGTTTTATGCTATATGTGTTTGTTCACTGTGATCAGTAGAAATAGACTTCTTTGCCTTTGTTTAGCAGAGGGGAGAGATGGAATAGAAAATGTAGGGATGCAGGAGGGGGGACAGTGTGGCAGGTTGGACTGCACCTGCTAAGCAACGGATAAATTGTCAAGGCAAGAATTTTCTTTCCTACCATTCTGACTCTGACACAGATGCACGCATACACCCACACACACACACACACACACACACACACACACACACACACACACACACAATTCTCTGACAAAAGCGTGATCAGAGCTTCTTGCCTTCTCTTAAACTTCTTCCAAAGCTTTGTCTCCCTCCTGCTCCTGCTGCTCCCCTTATGTGTTTCCTTTCTCCCCTTTTTCCACTCCTCTCTCAGACAATGGTTTAGAGACGTCAGCCTGACAACCAGACTGGAGCTCTGAGCATGAATACAATTAGTGTGCACGTTTGCACGCTCTCACATACACATGTACACACACACACACACACGCACGCACACACACACACGCACACACACACACACGCACACACACACCCACACAAAACACATACTGACATACATGATGAGTCGCCTACATCTCTCGTGGCAGCCAAACAATGAGCCTCGCTGACATTCATCTCCATCATATTTATCTCCTGGCAGACTAGGCGAACGTGGTTACCCCTGCAATCTAGAAGCTCTTTTCTTTTCATTTTCTCTCTAGCATGCATTTACATTTCAGCCCCTTTAGTATCCGGCTCTTTTCACAGTCCCTGAATTCAGAATCATTAATTTAGTATCTGGGCTACCAACAAAGGCAAACAACTGGGACAGCATTGCTGTCATGACTATTAATAGTATACTCTCTGCTATACATATTGCCAACAGTTATTGTAATATGTAGAGCAGACACCGAACGAAAGAGTCTGGCGGAGGAGAAAGAGACGAAGGATGAGGACGAATGGGGCGGCTGCGAGTGTAATGCTTTACCAGACAGGCAGTGGCAGGTCAAAGCCCGGACTCATCATCTCCATATGAAAGGAGCTCTGTGCCACTCTAAACACTACGGCTGCATTTGTAATGCAGCTCAAACATTGGACTGGGAATACATCCGCCACGACATATGTGTGTATGCGCTCGTGGGTGTGTGTTCAGGCAGGTGCTCAGAGGACAAATAGTAATCAATCTGAATTCAACCAGTCCAGACCCCACCTGGGACAACACATATCCGCAGACACAAAAATAATCTCTGATTAGGACAGTTTTTTTTTTTTTTTTTTTTTTTTAGAGAATCCAATGAGCCATGTCACGCGGACAACAAAAGAACTGTGATAACTGGCTGTCCTCCCCTCTAATTACAGCTAAACGGATGCTGAGCAGTGACGTTCTGATGTCTAAATGAGCTTTTCACAGCATGCCACCCTCCCAGTTTGAATTAAAAGAAAAGAAAATGTCCAGCAGTGCAGGCCTGTCTGTCTTTGTGTCTCCATGCCTGTCGGTTGATCTATGATCTCAGCCTGGAACAGTGCAGCTTACAGAGAGGTTGTCAGCTGACTGACAGCTTAAGTCAAAAACATGAACCATGTTATGTTTGAACTCCTCCTGACAGATGACACCCTGGGGAAGCGGAGTTAACTTTAATGGTTTGTTTAGTTTGGATGTGCGTGTGTGTGTGTGTGTGTGTGTGTGTGTGCTCATTTTGAAGAGTGGGGGCATTAAAATGGCAATGGGTCTGTGTGGGCTGATGACTTCACGCGCAGTTAATTGGCCAACTTAGCAATTTCCGTGCAACACTGACTTCCACAGGCAAACCAGAATTTGCCACATGTGGATTTTTGCAGCCGCACACCTGCTAAAAGCAAAACATAAACATTCGTTTTTTTTCTGTGCCTGATGTTATTTCTCTCTGCAGCCATGAATGCACAGATAGGTAGATCCGTGTCCTCTTTGACATTGTCATGTATCATCTTCAGGTACACTACGTAAAATTATTTATCGCTGTGTGGTTGCAAGTGTACCACTCAAGTGAGTTATTCATTCAGTTATACTGGAAGGTGGCAACACTCTCTGCAAAATGACATATGTGAGTTTTGAACAACACTGGCAGTTTCATTGGAAACTGAATTGATAGGGAAAGCTTTTTTTTTTTTTTTTGCCAGCCGACTAATGTAATATGCGAGGACGACTGTGTGCGCATGAAGACAGAAAAAAAATGGTAACCACCCACAGTGACAAAAATGAGAAATAATACCATTATGCCTTCTCGGCAAAACATAGAGCACCATAATGGAATAATCTGCTAAACGCATTAACTAAACATTATACTGTCAGAAGGTGGTTGATATGCTATTAACTACTACCACTATTACTGAACTGAAGGGACAGTGTGATCATCATTTCTGGAGGACACACACACACGCGCACACACACACACACAGTTTATTAGCTACTTGTGTTTTGCCTTTTTCTGCCCATAAACAGATCTGTCAAAACGACAGAACACAACAGAGTGGTAAATTCAGTTATCCTCCATCCACAGAGGAAATAACCTGGACCAGGCCATCTGTGAGCAAGCGTGTGTAAGAACGTGTGTGTTTGTGTGTGTGCGCGCGCGCTCGTTTGTTTTTCGAGAGAAAAGAGCAGGGTGGGGAAAAAGAGGGAGTTTCAGAGCTGATGCTCATGTGTTATTCATGAGAGCGCAGAGAACTTCTGGAATAAAAGCTTTTTCCAACATTAAACCAAAGAGAGGGCAGCAAAGTGAGGAAGACAAGGGAAAAAAACAGCGGGGCTGAAAGTATGACTTCACTTGGCTTTTCGCTGTTTTATCTCTCCACATCTTCGCCTCCCTCCTTTGTTTCCACACAGAGGCTGTCGAATAGAAAGCAGGAATGTAATGGACTGAATGAGTCCCAGACAAGAGAGGGAAGCAGATGGGGAGAAAGGGATGGAAAGAGGGCTGGATACAGGCAGATGACTCCAGGTGCCACATCTCGGGATGACAGGCATGTTACTGTTGCCTCTCGCTCGTCCACTGAAAGGCGTTTGTAAAAGTTAATTGAAACCAAATTAGCTCTATTGGACAATTTGTTTCGAAAGCTTCTAAATTAAGATAAACAATTAAACAATGGTGTTCACACACAAAACATAATGCAAGCCCGTGCCTTGCCAATTACAGACAATGACTGTGTAAATTGTAGATAATACGGACAAGGTAGTGAGGACTGATGGCTCCGTTGTATATTAATTAGAATCTATAATTGGTCCTATTTTCATGAACCATGCAAGCATTTTGTATTAAATTGTGTATCTTTGGGCTGCTGCTATGAAAGTGCTCAATGAATTAAATTCTCATTGTATTGAGCAATGAATATTGGATTTTTTTAAATTACAGTGCGTACGCTCATATATTGGAAAAATACACAATCCCAGTGACAACAATATTAGGCCAAGTGATGTCCCTATGCAACATTAATACCGTTTTTGCAAATCAAAGTCTGGCCTATATAGCGTCTGTGTCTCTTGAGAGCAAATGACTCAAGTGATGCTCAAGTTTGTTAAGTTGAGTCTGAAGACCACACGTTCTAATATAAAATACATCAAGGGGGTGGAGTTTTTAGACATCTGTAACACATTGCTCATCTGTGCACATCATCAATGGTCGCGAGGATACACTTGCCACTGCAACCATAACTGCTGCATTATGGGTATAGGCAAAAGATTTTGACACGTAACAAAAATGTGCAAATACATCACCATATCTGATGCATCAATTTTGATCCTTTTTCATACTATCGACCCCTTAACCAACAATAATAGTAGTACGGTACAATGGTAAATATTGAAGTTGCCTTTCGAGAGACCCTCCAAAAAAAACTCTAATCATAATTTCAAAACACTTCACTGCCTAATAACCAAAAAAATAATAATTAGAGTTTGTCAGAGTGAAGGAGTGTTTGCACAACAGTGGCGAATAAAACAAACTGTTGGAGGCTTTGTGGACCCTTTTTCCATCTCACTGC
This sequence comes from Colistium nudipinnis, assembly GCA_016785305.1. Taxonomy (NCBI): domain Eukaryota; kingdom Metazoa; phylum Chordata; class Actinopteri; order Pleuronectiformes; family Rhombosoleidae; genus Colistium; species Colistium nudipinnis. The sequence goes on along the minus strand of JAFBJU010000947.1, from coordinate 476,065 downwards.
CACCAACTAACTGAGTGCACTAAACCTGCACGTGGAGCACAGCGAGAGTGCGTCTGTGAGGTCAGTCTCATAAAAGTGCGCCAGCAGGTGCCTGCTACAGTATCACACAGCACTGCACAAGCAGTCATGCACACACACACACACACGCACACGTATAAACAGAACACACATGCATGGCTGAGCTGATACATCCAGACGTCTGACTCCAGAGCTCATAGCTTCTAAGTGCTGCTCGTTTCCTCAAATCACCTCTGTGGAGGAGAGACAGTCTTGGAGACTGGGAGGCTTCGCTCTTATTTACCTCGTTTCTCGCTTTAGTGTGCAATAATTCAGATAGAATTGGCTGGTGTGTTAGACATAAGGGGCAACCATAACAGATATTTACTCCATTCATAAAACCACAGTGGTAGAACTGATGAATGCAGGAGCTGCAGTCTCCCTCTCTCCAGATGTCGGTCTGATTAACTTGATATACTGTTATGCTGCTCGGCTCTGCCAGGGGGTTCGGGTGAGGACTTTACTACAAGCCTTCTGATTGGCTGGCCTCTGGATGACCCAGAGATTCTGGAAGCCTTTAGATGGAAGACATGATTCTGATGAGAGCCACTCACGATGCTCTGAGGTTACAGGGGCTGTGTTTTAATTGGTGGTTGTTTGAGAGGCTTTTGCATTTTCAATTTTGCAGATGGCAAAAAAGTGGGTCAAGTGCCGGTGAGCCATTGTTGCTTTGTTGTTTGTCTGACAAAATTGTACGAGGAGCTCATCTCTCACCTGGAGTGCTTCCAGGAGGTTCAGCGTTGAGTGGTGTATGACGTGATGGTTTTTCTGAAATAATTCCCCTCTTCTCCACCCTTTGCCATTCGGACCGGATAGAATTCCGGGTCAACAACGCAACCCCAAACCATTTATCTGACATCTTCAACAAATAACAACTGAACACAATCTAGTTGAACCTTTTATTTAATGTTGAATGTGTTCCTGGGAGGCAGCTGGAGCTCTGAGAGTCTCCATCACTGGTTTTGTGTCAAATGCTGACAGGAATCCGGAAGCCTTTCAGTGCCTCAGCTTTACAAGAGGAAGACAGTAAATCGACTTGACTTTAAATGACTTTATATACATGTATACATATATATCCAAAAATATCTGACAGCATAGCAACACACAAAAGAGGAACTGACACCGAATACTGTAAGTATGTCACGACAAACGACAACACCGTCAGTGGCAATACAATAGTTGGTTTGCTAATTTTTTTTTGAAGACCGAGGGAGGGTGGTTTGATGAGTGAGTGTACATGAATGATGGCCCAGGCAGGCCATGTGGAGAAGGACCCTCGCGCTCATGCAAATATCATCAGTTCGGTCCTCCAGGCAAACCCAGAGACGAGATGTATCGATGCCACCGATCCAAAATACATAAGTAATACATTACAGATGTGGGAGAAGTGGAGGAGAGGCAATATCTATGCCTCATTCCCTGCCCTAATGGAGTTGGACACTCATCTATAGGATCTAATGACATAATGAATTTTAATGTCGGTCTGCCAATGAACGTATCTCTAGCGTCACGCACCATGCTGTTTGTGCATGCTGTTCCGAGACAGGTGGTTGAAAACAAAATGCACCGCATTGGCTGAACATTTTAAGGCATATCATTGAACATGCAGCCGTGTTCCGTCCATCCATCTACAGGTAGACATCTCCATCTTTTCCCCTGTCCGTCTACTTGACCATCCGTCTCAGCGTCCATGTACCACTCATTCATCCATACATCCATATAAGCATTCATTTACATTCATCATGAACGGGTCCATCCATCCGGGCAGTGAGCTGCTCTCCCCTGGGAGAGGCTCAGCTGCCCTCCGTAGCTCTCAGATGCGTTTTAATGCCGAGATTGAACCGTAGGCTCCCCTGGCTCTCTTCAGATGGACACACGCATACAAATACATCGAACACTGCTTAAAATTACATTTGCATAGGCAATGGCCACTTCTAAATGCATAACCCGCATTTCTATCAACTTGGCTCCCTTGTCTTTATGCTCATTTACAACCTCTCTATGCAAACACAAAAACAATCATTTATTTCCATGTAAATATTCCCTCTCCAGCATTATTTTTTGTCTTCTTTTTCCCATTTCATTCTTTGTGCCCACAACCCTCACGCCCCCTACAAACACACACACAATCTCCCACCACTCTTATTTCTCCCCTACCCTCCTTTTCCTCTGTATTTCCACATTTTCTCATTTTCAGACAATAATGTCATGCTGCCCTGTAGCAAATGCCTTGTGATAATGTGTGTTTTGTGATGACAGGATGTGTGTGGCAGTCAACCACACAAGCATAGAGAGAGGAAAAAGTGAACTGTGATCAGCACAGATGGAGGGACACCTGCTCTGTAATGGTGTTTTTCAAAAGCCAGCGCTCCCTCTCCTTCATGCCCTCAAAAACACACATAGACACACACACACACAAACTTCAGAGAGGCAAACTTGGGCACAACATGAAGGGATATCCTCTTCCTCCCACGGTGCAATGGACGCAGAGAGACTGATGGGTTGGGGAGAAATGGGAATCAGATAAAACGACAATATGGAGCCATAGAGGTGGCTCCAAAAAGGGGACGCGCAGATGGAGAGAGGAGTGGTTTATAAATTTGGTGAGGGAAAATAGCATTAATAAGCCCAGCAGAGTGGCCTTATCTGTGCAGCTGAGAGGGAGCGGCAAACGGATATGATACTGTCCTAAAGGTCCAACATATACTGAAATAGCATTCACATAGAAGACTTGTCGTTGCAATGCAAGGAAATGAAATGCTTGAATAGGATGTAGTCACAATCAATTCATTCAATTGCTAAACGCAATCAGAGGCACCCTCCATTCATAGATACTCAGTGATCGCTAACATTGGATTTCTGGACCCCAGTGTGGACCAGGGGACATGGGTGGTACACACTTGAAATATTAGCTTGGTTGGCCTTGATTAGTCCCCCTCTCTAACCACCATGTTTAAGTAAATGTTGAATTTATGTGTCGATGGAATCACAGTGGTGGACTGACTGTGTTCATTTGAAATAAGTTCAGGCGTCCTGTCACCCCCAATAAATGACTATTTTATAAATACTATTTTCCAACAGTATGTTAGTACTCAGAAGAGATGGGACAATACAGCTCAGCAGCAAACTCAAAGCAAAGCCCATTGCCGGTGGGTCCAGACAGCATGCATGTCAATGAGGAGAAGCTGGAGTATATCAAGACATACACGACACTAGCACTGCATAGGGCGCACACACGCACACACAGAAATAGACAAGAACCCACACACACACACAAACAAACAAAAAATTGGGTCACTCGGTAATACCCACAATTACACGCACACATCACTATCTCATTTAATTCACTTACAAGCAGATTGACCATAACATAGCCTACAGGTGTGATTAAAGTCTCAAACACGGAAAATTATGCAAACGTCCTTCCACGCTGTAGGGGCAAGAAGCTGTGCATACTTAACACACTCTCCCAGACGCTCAGACGGGGCAGTCTTCTCATCTTTCACCGTGGCCTTTTAGGACAAAAATATTGTCAATATTGTGCATTTCACATTTATTTACTTACGAGCACACATGCAGACATTGGGAAATCCGAGGTAAATAAATAGCACACGGCTGATGCTGCCAAGGAGAACTAATTCTAGAACAGTCACATGGATATCTCGCATATGAAAGATGGTATCAATCAATCATTTTCAGCTCTCGTCCTCTATTCCGACCCTTTTGGAGAGCCGGTCCAGCCTTGTGCCCAGCAAAAACAATTAGGCTTTATTTCATTTCATCCCAACCATTCTTTCACTCGGCTGACCGGACCACAGTGTTTCTTTGTATGAGAATGTGTGTGTGCCCATCACACTCAGTCTACGAACGGGGCCCTATAGAATATGAGGTAATCAATCACATCATACTGCCTTAGATTAGAGCCACATCGATCTGGTCTCAGCTCTGACAAACTGCCTGACCTAGAATACATCCACCTGGACAGGGCACACACGCACACACTGCATTTCTTCTCTGGATGAATTTCTGGCACTCATAGGGACGCGTAGCAACCCCCCCTTCCAGGTCTGTACACTACCACATACACACATACCAGGAATATTTACTGAGGACCGCAGTCTCTCACAGAGCAGTCCCTGTGCAGAAAACATCTAGGTGGGGTGATTTTCCTTGTGGGTGGCTTTTCACTTGTATGTTCTTTCCCTGTCCATCACCTCCAATGCCCCAGTCCAGCAAAGCAAACATTCACTGCTGCTCCCATTTTCAACAGACAGTGGAATGTTCCTACATATTTCTACCTTTGTGCATGTGTTTGTGTGTGTGCGTCCTCTTTAGTGGCTATATATGCTTATTTCATGTTTTAACGCCGCATATTGTGCCAATCAATGGTCCACAGTATGACGGAGGTCCTTGCCTGTGGGGAGAGAGGTCAAATGAAAAAGACCTGAGATCTGCAACATTCACAGAATCATTAAGTCTGAGCTGAGGCCTGTGTGTGACCTTGTGCTTCACAAGGAATCATTAGCACTATACATGCATTGAGAGAGTGTGAGTGTTTTCTAGGTATTATTGGAAGATCTCTAGCTGCCTACCCTGTACTGCAGACTGGAGAAAATCAAAGCCCTAAACATCCAAAGTGTGTGTGGGTGTGGGTGTGTGTGTGTGGTGCGTGATCGCACACGTTTATTTGGGCGGGTGTGCGGGGGCGCAGGTGTGCAGGTGCATGCATGCAATGGTTCCTGCCTCAGCACAGGTGCAGATATGCACTCTCCTGTAAAACCACCAAATCCACCAACTTTGTTACAAAACTGGCGAAGATACTGTTTGTAGAAGGATTGGCAATAATATGAATTTGAGTGTTACATTTGAATCCTCAGCAGCCAATTAACATAAGACAAAGACTGAGTCATCACATTCATTGAATTTTGGGTGGTTTAGTCAACTTTGTTACACTCATGGTGTCCCTGGTCAAAATTGACCATCATAAGAAGTGAATTATGACATGATTGGGTCAGGGTTAGGGTTAGTGGTTAGGGTTGTGGTTAGGGTTGTGGTTAGGGTTGTGGTTAGGGTTAGGGTTAGGGTTAGGGTTAGGGGATTACGTTAGGGTTAGGGTTAGTGGTTAGGGTTAGGGTTAGGGGATTGGGTTTGGGTTAGGGTTAGGGTTTACCACCCCACCCTCAATTTATGACCTTTCCACATCCAACGGTACCATATGGGTAAGGATCATGGTTAAGTTAGGGTTAGGGGATAGAGTTGGGGTTCCACTAGGGCAGGGTTATTAAAATGGAATTAGGGTTTGGTGATTGGGTTAGGGGATTGGGTTAGGGAATTGAGTTAGAAGATAGGGTTAGGGTTAGTGTTAGCAGATTGGGTTAGGGAATTAAGTTAGAGGATAGGGTTAGATTGGTCAAGGTTTAGGGTTAGGGAATGTAAACCATTCAAGGACAACACCTTTTTGGAATAACTTTTGAAAGGGAGGACCTAGAATCCTGGAAGTTGGCTCAACCACACTATATCAACCCTTCCGCATCCAACGGTGCCATTTGCGAATCTCTACAACGTTGGGAAGTTGTTGAAATAGCAAAAAGTCTCATCACATTTTCTCCAAATAACTTTTGAAATTAAGATCTCCTCCACTTCCTGTTTTGCTCTGCCCCCCATTTATGGCCTTTTCCGCATCCATCGGGGTTAGGGTCATGGTTATGGTACCTGAGGGGACATTCCAGTCCAAGGTAGACAACTTGCTCTGGTTTTCAGGACAGAGTAGGCAGAGCGACAGTGGAAAACATTTGAAGGATGAAGCCAGGGCCAACACAGTATGCAACCTCTTGTGTGGATGACAACCTGTCCGCTTGCAAATGAAAAACACTTTTTAGTGTCTATTCTTTGTATATTCACTGCAGATATTTAAGTAAACCAGGGGTCTTCAACGTTTTTAAGACCAAAGACCCCAAACCAGATGGAGAGATGGAGCAGGGCCCCTATACTATATATAAAATTGCCTAGTGCCTTGTTTAAACATAGCTACCCTACCATTGTGCATTCAATACTAAGCTAGTCCATTAATGCACAGGTATTTTTTTTATAAATATAAAAAAAAATCTTATCAACCCAACATTTTGCGTGCCCCCTGCAATATCTCCGCAGACCCCATAGTGGTCACGGATCCCCTGTTGAATACGTCTGATGTATACTGTTAGTCTGAGACGTTTCGACAGCTTAAAGTGTGCTAAATTAAATTTGATGATTATAGCTGTTCTTTTTGATCATTTAAAAGCTGTGAAAACTGACCAGTCAAATTTGACCGGGAGCACCATAGTGAGGGGGAGCAATGAACAAAATACGAGGGTTAAACAAGCAGACCACCATTGTTCATGGCTGATGAGCCATGAACAATAGTGGTAATTGTATATTACTCATGGCAAGAATGCAAGAAATAACAAACACGCCAAAAAGAGAGAAATACAACTTTCTCACTGCAGGTTTCATACTCCTTGTGTACCAGCCTCTTCTCACAGAAGGTGGCTTAATCCATTCAGTTATGTTGTTTTTTTGTCATTTGACTGACTTACTAGAGCCTAAATCAAGTTTCCAAACCGATGTGTTCTGGGGCGGGGGTGAGGAGTAGTAGACCTACAGACACAGCTTGTTGGATGCATGACCAATACAGTTCCTCTGGAGGTGGGAGGACTGACCAATGAGAGAGCAGGGCTGATTGGAGGTGATTTACGCTCCTGACATCTTTAACCAAATTACCCAGCATCCCTTGCGGTGGAATTACTGTGATGCACAGTCTTGATGCTTGTGTATAAAGTCTGGGTGTGTTATTTCTCTTCTCTCAGGGCTACAGCTTGTGTTGAACTTGAAGGTGGAGTTCAAACCTGCCAGTCAGGGGAAAACATCTCTTTCAAAATCATGTGGTTTTAAGAAGTAATCAGAAGCCGATCAGGAATCAGGAATTATTCAGAAGTAGAGACTGCTGTGAGGACATCCAGAATATTTTCACAGCACATATATGCTTTAAAAAATATCATTATTTCATAAGAACATACTATAACAGGAACAATAAGGAAATAGGACAGTCTGTGCTGACATGCAGTTAATTACCTGGCTCCCTCATGACTAATTTACCCAATTACTAAACTGGCAGCCAAGAGATTTTGAAATGAGCTTCGCTTAGCAATCAGAAATATGTCATCCCACACATTTCATTTAAAAATATTGGCTTCCTTATCTCATCAAGCCATTACCTGAAAAAATGTTATTAAATAAGAAGTGCATAGAAGTTACAATACGTATTGACTTGTGAGGGTTCACTGTGAAATATATCCCCACTGAGACCAGCAGCACTATTAGCGCAAACAGTCTCATCTGACTGAAAGCATGCATAATGCATCTGTTCATTTCAGCCACTCTGCTCTCTCAGCCCTGCCCTTAAAGACAGATAGTGGTAGTAGACTGTCTCATTTCACGCTTGCAGGAGTTAATGCGATTAAAACAGACTTAGAGATACACTCAAACATGCCTGCGTTCAGGCACACACAGTCACGTGTGCAGACGGACAAAGACGAGCTGTGGCTCCTATCTGATGGCCTGAACATTGGCCACCTGTGAGATAAAGAGCAGCGTTCTTTTTCCAGTGATACACAGCCCTGCTCAGCCTCTATAAAGTTATATGTGCACATTTGCATCTGCACTGTGACTAGTGCAGGGCCTATCCCTCTGTGAGTAAATGTTTAAGTGTTTTGTGTGTGTGTGTGCGTGTGTGTGTGCGTGTGTTTGTGTGCATGTCTGTGTGTGTTTGCGCGCATGCATGTGTGTGTGTGCAAGTGTGTGTTTCTGTGTGTCTGATGGAGAGGATCATCTGATGGTTTGTTATTTAGCAGGATTCTCTATCACTGTGGCATGTAATTATCTAGCTAGGCCCCATGTTACATCACTCATACTAACACATATGCATCTGTGTACACAAAAACACACAGGACATCCCTTGACTTCATCCATTTCTTATTCCAATTCCATCTCTATACACAACATTCTAGAAATAGCTTGACATTTTGGGAAATATGTTCATTTGATTACTTGCTAGGCAGAGAAGATTGATATGTATATCCATCAAATATGAAGCTGGAGCACAGAGAAGTTTTGATTAGCTCAGGATGAAGGCTGGAGACAAATGGAAACAGTGATGACACGAATCAAAGATGTCACTGTGGGAAATTAAAGAAATCAACCAATCATTGTAAAACCACAATTTACTGACCTTACACCTACTTAAATCCCACACCAAAAACCTATTCTAAAATAAAAGGGCCAGACTAAAGAAATATTATTGGTCTCTCAAAAGGTTGGACAAGTGCCACTGAGGCTACAAGTTAAGTCTACCCTGTTGGTCATGCAAACACACAGCCAAGCAGGTCGTATAGGGTATTGGGTTGAAATCAGACAACAAATTGCGTCCCTGTACAAAATCATGAACCTTTTTAGAAGTGCAGTAAAACAGGAGCTTAAAACAAGACTGGATGTGGCACTAAATGTACACATTGTTCTGCCAAATAATTTTTTTATCTCTGTACAAATCTGCCCTCCCAGTACCTTGTTATTCCTGTACAGTTCCAACCTGACAGCCTGACCACACAGCATGACTCAGCCAGTTTGCCTTTAAGGCAGAAAATACCTTGCACACTTTGTTTTTGTTGTTGTTCATCCGTCACTTTTCTTTATTAAGTTGTTCTGCAGCTTAAACCTAGCAAGTTATCGTTGCTTTTACTTAACCAAACCTGCAACTGAAAACCGAATGGATTTTTTTGGCAAACTTCTCAAATCAGATGACAATTGTGTCGCACCTACTGTGTTTCTACTTTGACACTATCACACCCATATAAACTGCAAGTGCATGCACATTAGGCAAACGCTATGATACGTGTTCAATTAACAATGGAGTTAAAACCGAGGTGCAAATGCTCGGATTTATATGCAGATTTATTTATATATTACACTCTGTTGCACCAATTATAATTTAAATTTGACATGTAAATAATACGGTTAATTTATGTTTATTTCAACATGAGCAGAAGCACATCCTGCACAAGGGTCCTGCATAATGGTGTGTGTAAAGTATGCAAATACCCTGTGGTTTGAAATGCACCTAAATCAAAGCTGAAGCTTTAGAAAACAAGACATATAATTCAAGGTCTTACAGATGCATGTGTGTGTGTACCTGTGTCTTGAGCTTTATAAGCCCGGCTTGAAACAGGTAATGTCTCCTTTCCTCATATTTCCCCTCGCCGCTCATTATCTAGGTGCTTGTAGCATCAGCACCTGAGAGCAGATTATTGTTTAGGAGAGCTGCAGCAGAACAGGCAGCGTAAGTAGATATTCTCTCCTGTGCTTTAATCTAATCAAACTGTATGTTTCCAAATACACCGCAGCTGGCTAAAGGCACAGCGATGATACCCTAGGAACAAAGCCCACACTTGTTCCTGGAGACTTACTTGAGCCTCTCCAATTCCTGCCTCAATTTGGCATCCTCTCCCCGAGGCTTCACACTGACAAGAAAGCAATTTAACGGCCCATCGTGTGTGTGTGTGTGGTTCTTTGTGGGTGTATTATCATCAGAATTGTTCATGTCCCTGTGGAGCATACATCCTCTGTGGCCTAATGGGGGAAGCTTCTCCATGAGCCTACGTTAAATGTGGAATCACAGCGAGGGAATTTTAAACACCTGCTGACAGCACAAAGACAAACAACCTTTTAAATATATCATGCAACTCCAAAAACGTACAATACATACAGTAAACCACATGCCTGCTATGTGGAGAAAAACAATACAACAGCATTAGGTCAGTCATACTAGGGTTTGTTGTTCGGTGTTTCGTTTTCTCCGTTGCTAAATCTGTGTACATATTAATAATAATACATAAGTGTTGGAAGTCAGTCAAAGGATGGGGTGATGGTAGATTACCACTTCTCAGCTCTCATATATTATTAAAACATAATGAGTAATTTCTTTTTTCATGTGAATTAAGTAACAGGGGGAAGGGCAGATAGCTTTGATGCACTATGTGTACATCAAATGTAGAGATCACTTCAATGCTGCAAAGGTTATTTCATCAGTTTGACCTGTCTCCTCTCTCACTTTCATCCTGCACTAACGAGGGGCTTATTAATTCCTAATCAAAGGATCCTGATTCACAGCAGGTCTATTGAAGATTTTCCGCCCTCTACACTCACAAAGTGCACAGGGTCATCAGATTCTAAACAATACATCTGAAGACCAGTGGGCACACACGTGTGCTCACGTAGCTCACACAGCTTTGTGTTGAAAGGTAGATAGAGGACTGCCACGTTCCAGATACAGCTACACACAGTCCCTCTATACGCCAGTCTAACTGTAATAGCTCACCATGAGTCACTTGGGTCTGTGCTCAGATATAAGCAGACGGCTGTGTCTGTCATAAGCTGTTAAACAAAAATAATCTGCAGCTGATGAGAGCCACTGGCGCAAACCACGTATTTTATGAGTCAAAAAACACATTCAGTCTATCAGTGCAATTAATCATTCTGTATCTCTGTACTTAAAACATAAATCTCAACCATTTTGAGACATGCTATTATGGCAGCATAATTTCAGGCGAATTCCTATGATAAATTGAGTTATGGGATGATAAGATAATCTAATCAAAATCGGAGTTGGACTATTATCACTTGTTTCCAATTATGTTATAGTATTATCCCATGTTCCAATTTGCCTTCAGAATGGAATGAGAGTGGGCATAGTAGGACGATGAACCAAAACAATAACTTGCTTGAAAAGAAGCTTACTGAGACTCAACATGTTTTTCAGTATCCGCAGAATTTTCATGTTTTCATTATAAAAAGCAGAAATGTCCAAGCGTAAACTGTATGATCGCTTGCTATTATAAATAGATATTTTTTCACTCGGGTTTGAAACTTTTAGCTAAATAGCATCTGTGCCATTTTTTGTGGGACAGACAAACATGGTGAAATAACAAATCCAGGGATTTGGTCAGGCAATGTAGCCCTAGTAATGTTGGTCCTCAAGTCCTGTCATCAAATGTCTGACCCAGTTTGAAGTACTGTGCCAGCGTAACACAAGGACAGGTGCAAATAGATAAATTATTCCTATGACTTGACTTAAGTTACCATGTTCTACTTAACAAAAGACAGCGGCGTAGCAGCTTCAGTAATCTACCTGTGTCACAGTGCCATCTAGTGCCATAAAGGAAACAATTTAATTGAATCAACACCAATGTCACACATTAAAACACTGTAGCTAAAGTTTTCCATATGTATCTATATGTGCACACACAGCATGTGTGTAGCATCTGGGTCCTACGCAATGTTAAATCAACCAATGGAGGGATTCCACTGAGTCAACACAGCTTGTGGAGGTGGCTGTGTGTGTATGGCTGTCATAGACTTCCTTTGTGGAAAAAGAAAACAGACCAGTTAATCAGAAACTGTGTGTTCCAATGAGGACAAAAGCTATGGAAAAGGAGATTTTTGGATTATTGTTGGCCTTAGAATTACAGATGGGAGGTCTATGTAACATTCCCAAAAGGGATATATGATTGTGTGTGTGTGTTTATAACCTACCTGCCCATGGAATGCCCAGAATCCTGCTGCTATGGCAACAGAAACCAGTAAAGCTCAGTTTAACACCTTCTCTATGTCTCTTTTAGTTTCGCGTCCTCCCTCTGTCGCACACACACACACACATTTCACAGGGATAATGCAGTGTTTCCTGTAGCATCACTCTGATATATTTCAATGCAGTAATATAGGATCCCCGCGGGGAAATGTGTAGGAAATTCCAAACTAGGATCTATGATCACTTACAAGGCTAATATATTTAGACAAATGTCAATAGAGAAACCAATCATCAAATCAATACTAACTGACACATATGTGCAATAAATATACACAATATGCAATATATTCAAACATACGCAGACTAAAATATTTATTCACTCGCACAACACATTTAAATCCATAAATGTGTTATTTCACAGCAGTAAAATGTTGCTCGCATGTGCCCATTATCCAAGTGTCCCAGTAAGTCAGTGTGGCAGTGTCGTGGTAATTCCTGTAATAAACTCTCACAAATTAGATTGTTCTGAGTTTTATTCACTTGCATATAGAAAAGCACCAACATTATGTGGGTGTATATATGAGCACTGACATACTTACTTATTCAAAGTCAAGCGGTCTGCGGTCGCATCTTGTTATGGCATGTACTGTCGTTGCTGATACATTCAGAGACAGTCTTGAATACTTGCTTAAATGGTACCAAAAGTAATTATAAAAAATATATTTATTTCAAAATTCTCGCCACAAATTCATGGCCTGCAAGTTTAAAGTTGAGAAGAGAAGAAGTTCAGGCGACCGTGGTCTTGAGAAGTTATTGATTTTCTTACATAGTGTGTTCTGTTTCTCCATAGAGATTCTAGTCAATGAGCCATTGAAATCTAGTGATAAAGTAGTGATAAAGCTAAATAACACAAATATCATTTAAAATATTATATCAAATATTATTATTTTTTCTTTTGATCGAAATTTAAATAACAACTTCTCTCTATATTGGATTCAATAGCCATTCCAAAGTAAGTGAAAGAATATTTCACAGAAACGTCTCACGCCCCGTGGCTCAGCGTGCCGTGCGGGTACGACGGCATGACGTCGGGCGCAGACGACGTGACGCAATCTCCGTTCGTCGAACTTCCGCCTTGCACGTGTGTTTACTGACAATGTGGAGGAACTAGCTTCCGAAGTATCAGTGTTAGCAGCGTGTGCTCGGTAGCTGTGTGCGAGGAAGCAGAAACATGGGGAAGCTGAATGTCGTCGTGTTGAGATACTTGTCTCGAGATGACTTCCGAGTCCTCACTGCGGTAGGTAGCGTCTCGACTGACCTCGGTAAATTCAGTTAGCTAGGTTAGCATGAATGTTACCTTGGGCAAAATTGAGTTGACATTGTGCCTTGGGTTTAAATGACCAAAACCTACATCTTCATGCACAAATGATGTCAAGTTTGACTGTGGATAAGTGCTACCCACCGCTATTTTTGTAATACTGTATCATATGCTGACATGCTAGTCCAGTAGGTACCAGTTTAGGATCCGTTATTAGTCTATAGGGGAACACATTTTCCTGTTATGTGTCCACGCTGTGTCAAATCGATCTTAGAGCAAATGTTAAAATGCATTACTGCAACGGTTAGTTTAGTTGTCAATTAATCAATCAATAATAAAAGTGAATTGTGTTGGTTTGTTAAACAGCTTTTTCAACATCCTCTTGTGTCCACCTTTCACAAATGAATGGCTCCAGGTGGATTCCGTCTGATAGTAAACTAAAAGTTTGACAACTTCAAACATGGAGTTCACCATTCATTTCAAGAATGAAAAATCAATTGATGAAATAATTGACGACACACTCCCAATCCACTTTCCCAAACATTCTCTGTGGAAGAATGAACTTCTGCCTTCATTTGAAGTTCAGGTGAGGCTTGGCTTCTGCATTCTTACAGAAAGTGATGTGTGGATGTTGATCCCCTTCCAGGTTGAGATGGGGATGAAGAACCATGAGATTGTTCCAGTGAGTCTCTTGTCATCCATTGCTAGCCTCAAACATGGCGGCTGCAATAAGATTCTCAGAGAGCTTGTCAAGCACAAGCTCGTAGCCTATGAGCGCTCAAAAGGTATGAAAATGCACAACAATTTCAACTTCAAAATCTCACACTGTAGTACAGCCAGTACATTAAGGAGTTTTTTCTAATGTGTTGTCTGAATGACCATGATTTCAGCTGTGCAGGGCTACAGGTTGAACAATGGAGGTTATGACTACCTAGCCCTGAAGACTTTGTGCTCCCGAGAAGTGCTCATTTCAGTTGGCAACCAGATGGGAGTGGGTAAAGAATCAGGTGAGTAAATGGCTTCTAATTTAAGTATGATCATGGTAATATGAAATGTGTGTCTATACTTCCTCAGAATCAACTTATGTTTGACTGTCTCTTGTTTCCAATCAATGCCACGATACAAAGTGTTTTTTTTATTCGTACATTTATTGTGTTACAACTAAACTTTGATATATAGTCATTTACACATAGCTGTTTAAATACAAACACAATGTTTGTGAAGAAAATGACATGTTAACTGTAATCATTCACTTTTCATCAAAATGGAAATGTACTTTATCACACATAGCCATAAAGTAATACTAAAAGTAAATGTAAAGAAGTCATGAATTTGATTGATATTTCAGGGTCAGGGTTCAAGGCTTCATTGCCATGTACAGTCTCTTTTTTTGCACATGGTAATACAATATTTGTTGTTTACCTCCTGTAGACATATATATCGTTGCAAGTCCAAATGGGGAGCAGTACGCACTGAAGCTTCACAGATTGGGCCGTACGTCATTCAGGAATCTAAAGAACAAGAGAGATTACCACAAACACAGGAAGAACATGTCCTGGCTCTACCTCTCTCGCCTCTCTGCCATGAAGGAGTTTGCCTACATGAAGGTAGTGTAACAGATCAGACATGTAAATGATGTGCAGTAGGAATTTAGTGTTGTGTGGTGTCTTATGGGCTCTCTCCTGATCTTTTAGGCATTGCATGATCGAGGCTTTCCTGTTCCCAAACCTGTGGACTACAACAGACATGCTGTAGTGATGGAGCTCATCAATGGATATCCACTGTATGAAAAGAAGCCATTCGCATGTTTTTTGCCTTAAACGCTTATTGTAAATTATTTTTATTCACTGTTCCTTAAATAATTATCACTCTTCCAGGTGCCAGGTACATAAGCTTCAGGATCCACCGGCCCTGTACAATGAGTTCATGGAGCTCATAGTCAAACTGGCTAATCACGGCCTGATTCATGGAGACTTTAATGAGTTCAATCTTATGTTGGATGATAAGGACCACATAACTCTGATTGACTTCCCTCAGATGGTGTCCACAACACATGCCAATGCTGAATGGTCGGTGTCTCTGCCATAGAATTTAAAATCTATTGATAAAATGTTTTAAAAGATGTACCTTTTGTTCACTTCTTAATATTTGTTTGTAGGTATTTTGATCGAGACGTGAAATGTATTCGAGATTTCTTTGCAAGAAGGTACAATTATGAGAGTGAGCTCTTTCCAACCTTCGAAGACATCAGGTAACTCCTACTTTTTATTTAGTTGTGATAAAAGAACACCGCACATAAATTGCTACACATTTTGTTTTGTGAATTATGTGGCACATTCACCAAATACATTACCATAGAGTAAGCACGCAATTAGTTAAATTAAATACAATATTATTAAAAATTAAAAAGACACATTTTCAAAGTAAATATGTTTTCTTTTTACAGGAGAGAATAATACAATTTTGACTTTGAAAGGAAAATTATTTCATAATGCTTTACTGTCAGTGTTGTAACCCGATCGCCTTTTTCGACAGGCGGACATATTCTCTAGATGTTGAAGTTTCAGCTAGCGGCTTCACCAAAGATCTGGAGAGAGATGCTGCATTGCTACACCCAGTTGGACCTGAAGGGGAGGAAGATGATGGTGACGAAGAAGATGAAGAGGCAACAGATGAGGACATAGAAAGCGAAGAGGAGAGCGTGGACAAAGAGGAATATAAACATGCAATGCGGGAACTGGAGGGTCTGAAAGTCGGCGACATGCCGACAGACAGACCAGATAAGGAGGAGGAAAAGACAGAAAAACAGGAAGAAGAGAAGGAGACTGATATATTACATGCTGCTGCAAGTGATGACGATGTAGAGAGAGACTTGGAGGAAGAGCTAAGGGAAGCAGAAGATGAGTGCCCAGCTCTAATGGACCTTTCTGCCTCCAACAAAGAGTTCAAACCCTTCAGGTAATGAAAGCTAAAACTTAAAAAAACACCATATTTAAGAGTAATTTGATATGTTGATGATTTGAAGTTTGAGACCTCCACCTCATGTCTGTTTGCGAGAGCTTGGAAGTAAATGGTCAATACATTTCAGAAAAACAGAATTTCCTAAAAGAACATGTTTTGTATCAACTTCAGCAGGGTTGTTTAGAAACGCGCACATGACACAATGGTAAACTTCTGTCATTTGTTGTCCAGTAACATTTTGTTTGTTGGTGTGTATTGTCTTGCAGGGACTCGGACAGTCTTCTGCACATGGCAGAACACAGGAGGAGGACAGAGAGCGAGGGCACAATGGGCAGCATAGGGAGCTGCTCTACCATACCACCAGTACGTTGAACACACACATACACACAGCTGGCTGCATTCAAGTATAAACACTTGATTTCATCACTTGACCATGTCAATGAGACAGGCAGCTTGTTGCGTACATAATGTTGTCCGAGACTGACTGTCGCAGTACAGATTTGTCAGAGTTGACCATCTGATGCTGTTGTTGTGCTGCAGGAAGTTGTCCGTCAGAAGGTGCGGAGGCAGCTCACCAAACAGCAGAAGGCAGCGCAGAGGAGACGTTATCAGAAGGGAGAGGCCAATTTGGTGACCAAATCCAGGAGGGATAACCAAAATAACATCAAGTCTAGTATGGACGGCGCCGACTTCTGGGGATAAGCGACACTGCAGTGACGGACGGTCGGAAATCATGTCACCATGCTTTTTGTGTGGTTAATAATGCACGCTGCGCGGCTCCTCATACTTTGTTGGAAGAGTTGATGAAGGGGAAAAAAAATCCAAAAAAAGACTTTAGTAACAGCTTGGCTCTTCAAGATCAGACGACGGTTTCTGTAGTCGGTTCTCCTCACTGTCAAGTCTGAGGATGTTCCATGTATCTATTTGAGCAGCTGTTGACTGACACACTTTACACATAGTCTAATGTCAATGTAATAAATTGGCTTGTTTTATAATTAAACCACATATCTGACTACTACACTGTGGTTTTCTATGTCCAAGATTGCCTGTAAATGTGCTTGTTAATCAAATTTGTTTTTATTGGCCCTCCCATATGACATTCCCACAACAGACATTTAGACTAATCTGCCGTTAAAAGTCTGGGTGTACTACTGAGTGACTAAAGTTGATTAGATTTAAGAATGTGCCTTAGATTATGCAAAACTCTCATGCAAAGATCTCTATTATGTTACTTTGAATAGTTTGCTTCTTTCCCCCTCCCAGCCGCCTGTCAAAACACTAGAAGCGGACAGGCGTGTTGGAATTTACATGCTCTGGAACATGCCAATCCTTTTCCCAGGAAAATGAGACCTATACTTCTTTGCGCTCTGTCATTCGCTGACATATCTTGACAGAGGGTGAGACATGACAAGGATGAGTAGAGAATTTAAGAGCGACAGAAACCACTCCTGTTTTTCGGTATTTGGTTCATTTCTGTGTAAGAGGCTTTCCGAGAGAGGGTGAATTCGGACTTGAACAATAGCCATTCATATTGAAGAGGGTGAATGGAGCTCAGGCCCTGGGTTCAGTGGGCTCAAATTAGTGTGTGAAGTCAGAAGTGTTCCACCCCCACACATCGTGGACTCTTCATGTTGGGCAGAACATTTCGTCCTGGATACTGACGTAACAGGAGTAGCTACTTATTTACAATAACCGTCGTTCGTTTTGTGTTCCTCAGGGTGATAACACTCTTTTTGGTTTAACTTGGCAACTTTGTGCAGGTCTTCAACCATTCAACTCTGTGCGGGGATTAGCCAGCTGCAACGCCTGAGGGGAGGGGCTCAGCATTCCTGCTCTCTGCACCTCTGTGTATGTGTGTGGGTTTGTGTGTGTGTGTGTGTGCGTGCATGTGTGTGTATAGAAAAAGTGGGGGGCCCTCTGAGCTAATTGGCAGTGCGGGGGACAAAGGTGGCCTGCCTCAAAAGAGATCCTGGTGAGATGTCCCCACAGTAGAGTGGAGAAAGGGAGAGCGGAGGAGCTTTCAGATTGTCAGTTGATTTCTTAAAATGTTCCCATCCCGACCAGGGAATCTGGTTGCGTGGCGAAGCATGGAGGAGCTGAGAAGGATTGATTGTTTTTCAGGTGGCTGTGGAAGTAAACCCTGAAGCAGGATGAGTCGACCAAAAGTGGAGGAGAGCATCATGTCGTACTTGTTGCAGAGTGAGACTGACGCAAGCCCCAAAGACTGTAAGTAACTGCTCAACGACTCATTAAGTTAGTTAGTTTGACCGGGAACTGGACTCGGAGGCATGTTGCTGCAACACGTTTTCTGATTATGTTGTCGGATTTCCTGGGAAGTACGCTGACCCCAAACAAGTGTCAGTCAAGTTGTCCCTGCTACCAAAACGTGCACTGCACTTCAACTAGGCACACACGAAATTTTTTTTAACCTATTTCAGGTGACTAAAAATCGTCACTAGATTTAACACGGCAGAGTGTTGTATCTTATGTATTTTAAATCTTTCCTGTTGAACTTTTTTGTATACTATATGTTACTGCCGTGCTTGTTATTTTTTTCAATGAGCACTGTCGGGGAGTATGAGACCCGAGAGTTTCCACTGCGCTCTGTAATTGTCGTGTATATGACAAATGCATTCTTGAATCTTCAGACTGTTTGAAAAATGAAAGGAAATTAAGATTTCCCCCCCCCCTGTGTGCAGTAAATGTGGTGGCCATGCTCCACAAGTTCTGGGAGCAGAAGCAGATGCGTCAGTTCAGTGGCTCCATCAGTGCATCAGAAAGCTCCGGAGGTGACGCGGCTGTCCAGACGGAGAGCTTGCTGTTATATGACTCTGCACCCTCCCCTGGTCCCCCGTATATCTGCTATGTCACGCTTCCTGGAGGAAGCTGTTTCGGCAACTATAAGGTGTGTGCCACCATCAGAGATGTCATCTGTGTCTCAACGTTCGTTCGGTTGGCAGTAAATGTAATGTCCGTTTTGCCTTATCATATTCATCTGTGCCCGTTTTCATTTCATTTCATTTTGCTGCAGCAGCACACAGTCTACAGCCAACACAATCCAGTTTTCTTAACCAATTGTTCTTGTTTTTTTTATGTTAAAAAGCATTTGAATTTTTGGCCAGGTTGTATTTCATCAAATCCCACAATCGGTGGCGGTGGTGCTGAAACGCTACACTTGAGGTTCCGTCATTAACACACAGTCGCACAGACTTTTAAGAGTTGTAAAAAATTGATGTTGCTCAATTGGTATCCCATGATGCTTCTCAATGGGCTCTTTGTGACCCAGACAGCAGCCCCCAGCTCAGAGCAGGCATGTGATTGGTTATCTGTGAATGCCTCTGATGTCCGGACCTCGTTGGTGATTTCAGTTATGATCCCGTGATTAGCTGTAGTGAAGTGTAAAATCGACATCATCTAAGAGTTTGTGCCCATAGCCGCGTTTCACACATATCAGACCCCCACCTCCCACATATTGCACTCCTACAGAAAATGTAACCCCTTTCTGTTCTGAATGTGCTTGTTTTCAGGTGTGTGATACTCAGGCAGAAGCTCGGAGGGATGCTGCCCGCGTGGCTCTGATGAACTCGGTGGTGAATGAGCTGCCGTGTCGACGCATAAACCCCCAATTCATCTCTCAGAGTTTACGTCAGGCGGCCACAGAAAGTGCTGTAAGTGTGACACCGTGCAAACGCACAATGTGACACTGCATTACAAAGCAGGATGTAGGGACGACGCAGAGTTCGTCTCAACATGGATGTTGGCCTAATTATGTTATTATGTCTCTGTAAAGGTCTCGATAGAAGATTCATGTCTTTCAAGCACCAGCATAGGAACCTACAGTCTGCTTCTCCACTCCTACATCGGACGAACCATGCTGGAGTTTCAGGTAAAACAACTAAATCCAAGCTCCGTTTTCCTTGAAGCTATTCTCATAAATCATCTGGGGTCATGTGGGCATCATGTGAAAGATCTACATTATTCACAGGAATCAGGTTTATTGAGTTGCTTTTTTGCAGTAAGGGATTTCAGAAATGTTATTCACACTTGGACCCCAAATGTAAGCATTATCATTTGACATAATTAACAACTATTTAGCCAAACATAACAAAACTCAAAGCCACTGGGTGGGAATTCCAGCATACATTGTTATCATTTTCCCCCTACTCTGTTTGTGCCTTTTTATTCCCCTCCCATCGCCCTCTCATTTAGATCCTGGCAGGGAGTCATGGTATGAAACACCTAATATTTCAGCCTTTGTATAAATAACCATATGTCTGCAGGGAGAGGGTTATTAGCCAGGGTGGGGGGGGGGGGACTCATAGAGATGGACAACGTCCAACTACCACACACACCTCCGTATGTGCACAGATGTGTAATTCACTGACCCTGTAAGTTAGTCACACGCATATTAAAGTCTGCACACAAAGCATTAACTATGTGTGCTTCTATTAGTGTTTTGCATTATTTACATATGCAGGAGGTAGCCAGTGAAGAGGCAGTGCAGCATGGACTCCCAGCCCTAACAAGTTATACAGTACATAGAGTATCACACTTTCCATCTGTGGTTCAATAGGTCATTCAAAGGTGAATGTATAGTCTTTCTGTTTAACACTCTTGTCAAAACCTCAATTGAAATCGTGGCAGCTGTTAAGCCAGCAACTGTTTTTTATAAATGATGATGAAACCTACCAGGTGCATCAAGATTTACAATATCTTTTCAAACCAATCATCCACTGTTTATTATGTGATATTGTGCATACAGAGCTGGATGTTTGGGCCATTGCCCATGGGGTGCTCAAAACATGTCTAGTGTCCGCCTGCGTCTCCTTCTCACCCATTCTGCTGCCTCTCTCTCTTTCCCCATGCAGGCGATGATGACAGTTTTCCAGTTATTGCACTGGAACGGGACACTGAAAGCACTGAGGGAAAGACAGTTCTCTCGACAGGTACTTTTCAAAAACGATCTCTCATTCCCTGTGATGGGAAAGTGCTGTGAAACAGGCAGTTAAGTTTGCGTCTGCTTCTGCTAAGTGACATGTGTGTGTTTTCTTCCCCTCCCTCACAGAGTGTGATTTCCTATTACTCTCAGCGAGGCCTTGATGAGACGATGCGCAGCAGCATGGCTCTGGATTGGCTCTGGCGGGAACAGAGGTCACCTGGGCAGCTCGGGGAGGAGCTGCAAGTGGCTCAGAGGGAGCTGGTGTTGGCCCGCCGTCGAGGCATAGAACTACGCTTCTACAAGGAAAAGACAGAGATCCTCAGCCTGGCTCTGAGTCAGGCATACATTCACCACACCCCCGAAGTCTCGAGCCAGACGCCGAGTCACACGGACCAGCATGAAGAACTTCCTTTGCACCCTTTATACAGCCAGGAAACGGAAATCCAGATCACCCCGCCCTGCAGTCCATCACCAACCCTCCATGAATACACAACAGTCCGTCAAACCTCTGGCAAGCAGTCCCTCTCCATGCTCACAGCAGACGGACGGGGCCTTTCAACGACTTCCAATAGACTGAATCCAGAAGTACACGATGAATGATAATTGCTGTCGATTTAGCTCGCAGACAGCCACTGAAAGGGTGAAATGTTTGGGAGACTGGAACATCAAAAGCCTGGTCACAGTCTTTAGGTTTTCTGTAGTCATAAGATTTCTGTTATAACAAAACCTACAAATATTGTGTCAATGTAAGTATTAACAATTATCTGACCTTACTGACAATCATTTAGGAATATAGGACTAAGCGGTAACCATGCTTGTGTTGTATTTACAACTTAACCCACAAAAATACTGCAAATAATTGAATTTAACTTGTAGGTGACGTAGTTATACTGAAGTAATATCTGTTTTTGTACGAAGAGCAAATTTGTCATATTTCTAAGAGATATGATACAAAATTCCACCTGGAACTTTAATCGTAGGAATTGTAATTATTGAATGAATTTGCAAGATACTTGGTGCTTCTCCCTGCCTCCCTCTTTTCAGTGAATACTGAATGACTGTGACATGTTGGGAGACAAACTCAGTTCTGAGTGTGACACACACGTGAGGGACCAGTGGTGCATATAATACAATCTGCTTTTTATGTACCAAGCCAGGGACAATAGAGGATGACTGCATGGTCAGGGCAACTGCAGCTGTAATAATGAGATCCAGCACTCGTTATATGCTTTGTGATAAGATCCGTACAGGCCCAGAGTATTTGATTGTCATGGATTTAGCTATGGTCTTAAAGTGAATGCATCTTAAATGGAATAATTAAGTTTCTGTCTCGGGTTGTGGAAAACTCCTCTTCCGTCAGCTTTATACACCCTTAAGCAAGCCATTACAGCTTTCTTCTGCGGACTCTTTTACAATTCCGGACAGTGTGTGGTTAGGTTACACACCGTGTTCATCACCACAAGAAGTATGAACTGGCATAGTTCTCTGCTAAAATGAAGTTTTCATCTATTAACTGCTATGTTTTTTCTTTTTGTTTCCAATACCAGAAGGCCTTTCTGCTATACTTTCTAGCGTCTACTATATGTTTAAAAAATGTTATCTCGAATATAGTAAATGAAAATGACATCTAAGAATCATTAAGGCAGGTGTCCATTTCTGGAACCAAAATGTCTGGTGATGATAGACCCAACCCTGATAGTTCTTTATGGCAAAAACAATAAATACATACACACAAAGCTGACCTAACAAGGAATGTTGACTGAATTTCATCCGTGCCTTTGCAAAATTCAGTTCTATTGTTCCCACGTTAAAAGTAGTTAACTCACAGAGTTCTAGATCAGAACCACTGGAAAACTGTGGGGTATAATATTTACAATGCTAATTCAGTAACATTTGTCTTAAAGCATCATTAAAAAGTATCTTTAAGGTCAAACTCAAATATAAATGTTCCTTAGAGTGAGTTGTGATGCACTTTTTGCCTTTGTCTCTGTGCTGTCCCTTGTTGTGTCCATGAGGGAGTTTGATGTTGTTTCACCATGTCCTTGTTGTCCTGGATAAACATCTTGATCTTTTAGGGAGAAAGAAGGAAAGGGTTTAAATTACGATTGCTGTTAGTTGTAGCTGTTAGTAGCCCATGGTTGTCGACATTTCTATCCGGGTGCATACCTTGTCCAGCAATTTCTCTGTGTCATTCATATGGACATCTTCCTCTCCTTCTAATGTGCCACCTGTCATTTCGTAGAGGTTGAGAGTCGCCATCTTGATCTGTCCCAGTAGGAGTGTTTTCTTTGCAGCAGTTTCCTGTATGTGGTTCCACTTTCTTTCCTATGAAGACAGGGACACGTTTGAATCTCGTACAGAAGATGGGTGGTTCAATCTTTAAGCGGCACTTGATTGATTGATTTTGATTCGATCGCTCTGCCGTGACACTGGATGACGTGCAGTACCCAGCTTAAAGCTTCGGAGCGCTTCTCCTCCTGTGCGGCCTGGAGCTGAGAGAGTCGGTTGCTCTTCTGCAGCTGCATCAGGTCGTGCTGGTCCTCCAGCGCTGCCAGTGCTTTCCTCTGCTCGTCGACCTGCTCCTGCGCCTCTCTCTCCCTCTGACACAGCTGCTCTCTCAGGTGGAGTTGACTCTCCAAATGATCTGCAAGCAACTCTGCATCTTTGAACTGTGACACACACGCACACAAACACGGGGGGGGGGGGGGATTGTGTGATGACAGCCTTTGTTAAATTCATAGTAGCAGAGAGAGGATCACATCTTTATCTGCCTCACATTAGCCTACTTTGGTCATTGTCACCATCTGCTGCATGATGTCCTGGTACACCGTGTGCCGCTGCACCTGATGCTCCAGCTTGTATACCCTCCCCACCAGCTCATTCTTCTCCATCTTTAATTCCTCGATCTGCTCGTCCTTTTGCAGCACCTCTCTCGCCTCCCTCTCTGCTTTCTCAACAGTTTTGTCGACGTCTTCATCCTACTTGGACAAACGCGCGGAGGGATTTGGGTGAGTCGCACTGTTTTTAATCTAATACAGCAGCCATGAGTGTTGTGCAATGTAACATCACTAGACCTTGAGAAACGCATCAAAGCTTGAGTGCAACTCCTGCGCTTTCTGGTGGTCCTTGTGCAAATCATCTGTACACTTTCGCAAACTCTCCAGCTTCTACACAAACACACATAAAGCACACATGTTTACTTAAAATGAAATGACTATTGTCAAAGTGCGTTTTCACTGAGTGTCCTGATTAAAATTGAACACATTTTACACATCTTTCTACTAAGATAAGTTTTACAAATTTGGCCTGAAAATGTAAATATTCCAAATACAGTAGGTCAAAGCATCAGTACTATGTTTGGAACTGTTGTGAAATGCGTGTGCTTGTTTATCAATGATGGTTTCCCCGGTCCCAACCCTGACCCCAAGAGCCCTTTGAGGATTGAGTCCAACTCTTGGGCCAGTTCCTCACCCGTTCACGCTCCTGTAACACTGCTTTCAGCTCCTCGTCCTCCCGGCGATTCTTCTGTACTTCAAAGATCGCAGCGCTCCTTTCAAGTGCTGCTGTCATCACAGGGCTGGACCCTGCAGGCAACCTCCTGCACACCGACACACACACACACACACACACACACGGCAGCGTGGAGAGTGGTTAACATCGATCGTTCTGGCTGCTTTCACAGGCTCAGACACAAACTCACCGTGAAACCTGCCGCTCACGGATGAGCTCGGGAAGACTCATGACTCCTTGGTGTTTTTGAGTTTTTTTTTGCGGGGCAATCTCAAAGTTTGAACCCTTCCCCTCCTTTAGTTGATTTTTGAGTTGGTTTTTCGAACTTTCTAAGAGCGTGCTCGTCCAGCGTTCCTCCCCCCACGTTTCTATGGTAACACAAACCAAAAACCTTTAAAGGCACACTCGGCTGTGTCAGCGCCATCAACACAGCCGGCTCAACAAAAATGGTTGTAAATAAAGAACCAGGAATATTGTGAGATCAATCAGTGAGTCTGTCGGCTATGCAACACTTGGTTTCCCCACTGTAATTAATGAGCATTTACAAGTCCAGACAAGTTGATCCCATGGTTGAGAAGACAGAGTCCTTGAATGTCACTATGATAGATGCATACCTGCTGATTTGAAAGAAAGCACGAAAACCTCAAATACATTTCAATTGGCGATCAACATTTCTAGTTGCATTCTTACAAAACAGAAACTCACAGTCATATTATTGATTAAGCATGTTTTAAACTCGACTTAGTGACGCTAGAGAATCATTCTTCGAATCGCAGGGTTGGAATTTCTTAACTTTAAACAAACAATGTAATGACAAAATAATGAACCATTAACTGGACAGTTAATAGAATATTCCAGGTCTAGTTTGGCCTCAACGGCTTTCCGTAGAGAGGCGGAGGCTTCGCGTGATCACGTGGACCGCGATAGCGGAGTTCCTGGAAAAAACAAAACAAAACAAATGACAGCTGAGCGGCAGAATGGGCCAATGCTGGGTGTCACTCGGCCCAGTGTTTTGAAATCCTATTCTGACGATGTGAGAAACAATACGGAATAAAATAAGAGTCGCCGGCGGATATATTTCTAAAGACGAAGACAGCGTAGTACACTGACAACCAGGCGTTAGCTTAGCCTAGCTTTGGCAGGGCATCTTCAGTTGTGGACTTTGATGCGCAGGACATGTTGTGCCAGAAATGTATTGTCTGGACACTCTGTTTAAGCTAACTCACATGCTATCTGCTCCCTCGCTAGCCTTCGGGTGTGACTTTCAAGTGTGTTGTTTACGACCACTGACGGTGTTTATCTTGACAGCACAGTAATACACCAGCTGCTTATCACAGGAAATTGCCTGCTCGCCTATCTGTCTTATGTCAGTGTGTCTGTGTGTACGGTACACATGTTTATATTAAATATGAGTACAGTGCGTTTCCAGTCGATGGTTTCCGCCAAGCGACACCTCTGTCCGCTGGGAGTCCGTTTGATCTGAGCTTTCGAAAACAAGCTGAGCGGAGCAGTAGCTGAAGATGGAGGCTGTAAGACCAAAGAAGACCAAGACCAAAACCAGCGGAAAGTCTCAGGTGATTAATCCCAATCTGTTACAGTCCTGTCTTCCTTTTCGGAGTGATCTGTGAAAGTACATGGCTCTAAGTCGGTCAGAGTTAAGTAAACTTGCACACATATGGACAAGTGAAGCGTATCCAAACCAAAGAACTCTGTTTTTATACAATTTTCTATTTTTTCCTTTTTTTTTTTGAATAAACAGAGCTATTCAATGACGCAGTGAAACAGTGTGATTTATAGTGTGTTACTGTCACTAAGGATCGGAACATATTTATGGACGTTTTTTGTTGCCTTATGCTTTCAGTTGGCCAGGAAACAGAAACAGGCAGATGAAGAAAAAAGAACCAGAGCTCCCCCAGCAGTCAGTGATGAGGCCTCCACCTCTGGCTTCACTGATATCCCCCTCAGTCTGCCCTATCAGGAACCAGAGGAGGAGCAACAGGAGCCTGTTCAGCTCCGGCAGACCACAGCACAGTCATCAGACCTGCCCACTGAGACTCAGAAACCTTCGTCATCACAGACCTTATCCACAACCGCGCTAACCAAGACTGTACAGGCCAACCCCTGTCAGTCAGTAGAAACACCACATGGTACAGAGCATCTGCAGGAGTCAGAAAAGGAGAAAGAGGAGAATGACAGAGTGGCAGACGAGGGGGCTGAACTTAAAGCTGTACCACACAGCACTGAGCTGGAAAAAGACACACAATCATGGAATCAGCCTCATATTTCAACTCAGTTTGAGATCCTGAATGCCCCGAGTGCCCCTTCACTTTATCCATCTCTTCCTGCACTAGAGGAGGGACCTGTTATACAGCTCACTGTGCAAACTGTGAAAAATAGCGCAAAAGGACCTGCGGTGTTGGCGCTTCCGGAGCAGGAATCTTCTCCGAGGTTGCAGGCTTTTGAGTCTGTAGTTGAACTTTCCAGGAGCAAACTCTACCCAGAAATAACAAAGACAACTCCAGAAATCCAGGTATTCTCATACAATAATAGATCTAATTAACTGAATCTATTAATTCAGTTGTGGAATAAGACTGAATGTGATTTCATTGTTACATACTTGTATATGTACTTATTTTCACTACCTGTTTGATTCACAATTTCCTCAGTTTGTTTGCACATGAATTCACTCTTTTCACAAACTTTTCAAATTGTTAGAAATCTCACCCATTATGAATTAACATTATAGGTACAAACTGTTGGTTCCATGTATTGGTATTACTATTGAGTTGATACAAATTCATATTCTCTGTTCTTAACACCATTAGACAGTCTACAGATGCATTATTTTGGGATCTAACCTCACTCACGTCATGTTTTACCTTCTGTAGCCATTCTCACTGGAGCAGCTGAGCGTCTGGGAGCCAGGTGGATGTTTGCGCACGTGGATAGAAGGTGTAGAAGTGTGTGCCGCTCAGTTCTGTGCTCTGGCTCGCCAGGAATCCCATGAACTGACCGAACTGCTGCAGAATTACTGGCGCTGCCGCAGACAGCTCACCCAGTCACACACGCAGCTGCACACACAGTCCTCAGACTGCAAGAGCACACAGAACCGCCTCTGGAGCTTCAGAGACGAACAGCTCACACTTCAGGTCTTGGATCAATCGATACAAATATTAAAAAACAACAATACTCATCTGCTGTTATAACACCTTTTAATATCATTTATTTCCACACAGGGTGTGTGCGCAGACCAGTCTAAGGTGTGCGGGTACCACCGCTTCCAGCAGGCAGATTTCAGTCAGAGTGTGCTGGATGAACTCAGGAGACTGTTTGAAGCTCGCTGCGAACTGCTTCATCAGAAGGTAGCGCTGCATGCATATACTGCTCTGCTGTCACGCCTGCAGGTGGAGTCATACCTGTATCGTCTACTGCAAGGTAAGACTACAGTAGCCATAACATGATGGCTCCAAACATTCCTCTCATGCATACTGTATTGCTCATGTTAAGTGCCTTCACTGCATCGAGTTTGTCTTTTTTATTTTCAGATTGTTCTGGCAGCCAAACACAGCCTTGTTCGCTCCAACCCCTGAAAGAGGCCATTAGTGTCCTGTTTAGCTTTATACGGAGAGTCCTCGATGACACACAGTTCCAAACAGACATCCATCACTGGCTGGAAAGACTGGTATACACACGTACATCACCTTTCTTTCTCGGGTGGCAGTGTTTTGTTCTGGTCTTTCCTCACGAGATCCAATTTCCAGGTGGCTGTCCTGTTGCATATTGGAGGGTCGGGAGAACATCTGTATCTACTGTGCCATCTTCTTTGCTGTCCCGCTGGGATTGGAAAATGGTCGGCGCCTTTCCTTCAGGTTGGTTATGGACACAGATTTTCTTAGTTTGTTTTTGATTTACTGTTGGGTTGTTTTTTTCATTACACTAGTTATGCACACATAGTTGTCTTTGTATCTGCCCCAGATTAAAGTTTTTGGAAACCCCTATGGAGTGCAGCACTTTATGCAAGCTCTGGCCATCCTAATGTCACCTGCCAGGTAAGAAAATAAGCTGCTCTTATACATGCTGACTTTGAACTGTGCACTAAAATGTCGATGATTTCCATGTAAACCCAGGCCATCGCCTCTAACTACCAGGTTCTCTGTTTTGACTCAGACACCGTGCAGAGTTTCTCAGCCATATGAAGCCATGTGAGAGCCAGAGCTCCCCAGCTTCTGGGCCCGAGTCTGGCAACTGGACCCTAGTGGATGAAGGTGGAGAAGAGGTAAGTGCAGGGAGGCAATGGTTACATTCTAAAAAAACAAATCACATTTTGTCATCACATTTTCAAAATGAAACCAACATATAGTTAACAAAACAAACAAAACAAAGATAATAGGTTGTATGCTTTCTGTTATAGTATTTATATATGAGATGGAAGAAAATAAAAGCTAACCATACTAACCAATGTTGACTGATGCTATAATTCAGTCATAAACATCCAGGTATACTGTATGTCTGTCATCTTTTACATTTTAAAAACAGAATGTACTAGTGTTTGTTCCGATCTGCTGAGTCACATTTAACACCATTGGAAACACCGTTGGACCTGCACCTGTGATCATTTAAATATCAGTCTGCTGGTTTAAAACCATGGCTGGTGTCGGTGCTAAGGTTTTGCGTTGGAACCACTTTGTTTTGAAGAAACAAGTCTGTGCAAGACATCTGAAGCTACTGTCATTGAATTGTTATGATTTACATACATTTATGTAGTCAATTAATCTAATTAATCTACCTATCCACTGACCTGCTCTTGTCTGTGTTTAGGATGAGGACCCAGAGAGCAGCTGGCTGCTTCTCTGTGAGGAGGACCTGATCTCCTTACTGACCCAGTTCCCCTTCCAGCAGCTCTACACCCACCTGCTGGGGATGAGCAAACAGGGTAAGGCTAAAAGTTGTATTTCTCCTTCTGTTAATTGATTTGAATCACTCATTGTTGTATGAACTGACACGCGGCTCTTTATCCAGGTGTTTATGAGCCCCAGGCCTACTCCAGTCAGAAGATGATGCGTGTGTTTGCTTTTGCTTCCTCTCTCATCGAAATTCTCGCTCTTGGCTTACAAACCTACAACCGAGCACGCTACAGACAACTAGTCAAACGAATTGGACACATAATACGGTCAGTCCTTAATATTATTAGCACAAAAGGCGTCCTCCCTCTCCAAGACCAAGTTACTAAACACACTTCTTTATTTCCCTTCCCTCAGAATGACAGTGTGTTATGTCAGTGATCACTGGGCCCAGTATGTGACTGCGGTCGGTGCTGCTGGATCCAGCTCTCATGTACACTCTCTTTCTTTGGACAAACTACAGCTGGAATATGATCATCTCTTCCTCAGAGCTGTTTTACATGTACTCAGAAACAAAAGGTACTTGGAATTGACCTTAAGGTTTACCATATAAAATGAAATTGTTTCACTGCAGGGACTGGTATTTATTTTGTCTCCTCCTGACTCACAGGTTGGGCATTTGGTTGTTTATGTCCGAGATGCCTTATGGGACATTGTCCAGCTCTATGCTCTGGAAAGTCCTTTATGTCATGCAGAGCGCAGAGACGGCAGGACAAGAAGCACTCGTCACTGCTTGTGATACACACTCCTGCATTCAGTCTCTCAGAGGTACCAACCTGCACACAGGATTACTTTTCAAAGCCTAAAGTTCAATCAAAGAACAATAGGAGACTTAAGATGAGTCCCATACTTTTTTTTTGGTTTAAGTTGAACACATTTCATAAAATTGTTTTAAAACATCTGTGGAATGGACAGGTGTGACATTGAAAACTAGGTATAAGCATAATAAGTTGTTTCATTCATCAGACAAGTTGTAATATATTATTATGTTCTCTGTCACAGATCCAGAGCACCAGGGGAGATTTGAGCAGTGGCTGTGTGAGGTGAACAGCTCTGATGGCATCTCCCTCCTCACTGCACTAGCACACATGGCTACTCCGACTCAGCACACCGACCCCACCTTCATCACAACTATAACTCTGCTGATTTACCAGGTAGGGAGTGGATTATACAAGCAATTAAAATAAAGTAATAAAAAATAATATTTGGATATTTAAACGGATTCTCTAATATTCATATATCTGTGTAACTGATATTGGTTTACAATCTTCGTGAATTAAGACATTTGAACAGAGGTTGACGGTGACGGAAACGCTTTGTGAAACATCATAAACCTATTTTTACTGTATGGTAGATGGATGTTTTTTTTGTTATATCTAGGGTGTTCTATATGAAATAAAAATGGAACTGACTTTAACGTTTTTTTTCTGTTTTTTTGCCCCAGGTGTCTTATGTGAGCGTGTCTACCAGAGAAATATATTCAAAGGTAGGGAGGGAGTTGCTGGCCGTCATAGCAACAGCCCATCCCTATGTCATTTCTGTGCTCCTGGAGAGACTGAGAGAGACGATACAGTCTGTAGGAATGGTATGTATTGCTATTCTATAATGATGTTAAGATTTAAACTGCAACTACTTCTGCATTCAGATCTATGATTTGGCATGTATGGTACTCCTGAGTTCCGGCCTTTATCTGTGTTTTGTGTATGTTAGGTGGCTCTATACTTGTGTAAAGAGCTCCCTCTGAGTCTGTGGCAGCCGCGACCAGAGGAATTATGTGTGATTGGAGCTTGGCTGCTCCAACATCCCCTGTCCGCCGTGGAGAACCGGCTGGCCTGTGTTATCCTGGAGGGTCTCCACTGGGGCTATGCACAGGTCGTTGCATTAAAGTTAAAATGTCCAATTTCCTTGACTACAAAGTTGTGCGTTTGCAAGGAAATGAATGAATCTGTCTCCACAGGATGGCTCTTTGGCCCTGTCTTCATCTCACCACAGTGAAGTGGCTCTGCTGGTGGCTGAAGCCTATCAGAAGTACCTCACTGACAAACCTTACAGTGGCCTCATATCAGAGGGGATCAAACAGGTGACACATCTGCCCATTAAACAAACGCGTCCCACCTGACCCGCTTTGGTTGCACATTGACAAAATGACTTTTGGTTTCCTCGCCTCAGGTGTCTTACCTTGCCAGTGTCCTACGTTTGGGTGTATCTCCTGAAGCATCTTTTAGTCAGTGGGCATGGCAGCTGTTGTTGAGGCTGAAGCTCCATGGCAATGCCCAGAGCCCTAAAGGAGCGTGGTGCCTTCCTGCTTTTGCATCCAACCCACCTCCAGAGCTTACACACACTCCCAGCATGCACTCTGTGCTCAGGGCTGTCAAGGCAGCCATCCCAATCGGGTGCTACCTTTCCCTCGCCATGACAAACGTGGGGCACAGGTTTGTACTCGTGTTCGTGTGAAATACTCATGGGGGATTTACCTGATGAGTCCGAATTAAGTTAATCTCCTTTTCCCTATGTTTGTCTAGCCTAGAACACTTTTGCACTGACGGAGTTGGGTTGTTAAAGAATCTCGTTCAGTCTCTCCACCTGAAGGCCGCTGTGCATTTCCTGGACAACCTACTACCCCCAACTTACCCTCTGAGCTTCTACCTGCTGAACAACTCGCAGTAAGAAAAATACTGAAAGAGAGATATTTGTTACAGCAGCTACTTTACCTCACAACAACACTTACATCTTCTGTTTTCTCTGTTGCCATCCCTCTTGATGCCAGGTTTGTAAGTTGTATGCAGCTATTCCTGCAGTACGACAGTGTGTGTCCTCAAGGAGTAACACAGCAGGTCACTCACCGAGTGGCACCACTCCTCACTGGAACCACCTACGGCGACAATGTCAGACTGTTGAACAGTGTCATCCAGGTAACTAATTATGTTTCAGGTTTTCAGTCATCACAGATCATTTTTAATATCCAGGATTCCTTTCATATTAGAGTAATGGTATACAATATATATATATATATATATATATATATATATATATTAGAATTATGTATGGACAAAACAATGAGTCAGCCATTTTCCAGCATGTGCCTTCCAATATAATTACACGGAATATGAATCAGATTAAAGTTTCTTTTAAAAGGTATAAGCTTTCATATCGCACGCTTTTTCACGCCGGAATCACAGGTGTGACATGTTTTTTTTATTTTCCAGAGTCATGTGGTGGCGAGTTCCCAGCCCGGTTGTGTCGGTGCTGCTGCAGTGCTGGAGTTTTGGGTGGGAATTTTGACTCAGCAGAACCTTTGGTACCGAGACAAAACAGTGTTATTCCTCATGGATCAGATTTGCTGTGCTGCATTTATGCACCATCAGGAGGAATGTGTGCAGAAACTCTTGTACCAACAGCATAAGGTATTTACTCAGCGTTTATTCAAAGTTACCATAATCCAGGGACTCATTGTGCTCTGAGTTGCAGGTGTCTATGTATTATTTAATTATAAAAATAAATATTATAGTATAATTTAATGGGTTTCTCGTGACAGAAAGAGGAGGAGCTTGCTGTTACGGCATATTAAAAAGTCAACTTAGGTCAATGAAGTTTTGACCTTTGTATAAATCTCAGACATGTGCAAGCAGCATCTCGTGACATGTTTTCATTTTGAAAACATCAGGGAAATGGTACCTCTCTTTTAGAAGAATAGTAACTGATTCTTCCATGATAATATGCTATGCAGAATGCCTTGGGTTACCATGGAGATCGGGGTCTGCTCTCCTCTCTAGTTGGATGGATTGCTGGAAATGCCACACCTTCCTTTGTAGAGGGTCAATCCCTGAGTGCGGAGGTAAGGTGTCCCAAAGTATGTGAATGTACAAGGCTCTTGTCAGCGAACAACTCAGTCCTGACACATACATGTTGCCTTTGTGTTTGTAGGTTTGGTTCGCCTGGCTGCTGCTGAATATGGAGGGTGTGTTTGAGGAAGAGTCTCAGCTGAGACGCTGTGTTGAACATGAGCTCCTGTCAGAGCCAAACCTCTCGCCGGAACAAGCCCTAAAGGTATGCAGACAAACACACAAACGGGATTGTTAATACCAAGCATTTGGTATCACTTGAAGATCACTGAGAACGTACAATCACTTCACAATAAAAGACACAAACTAATCAACAAAGATAATCTAAAATCCTTTTTTTTACTGCACAACATGTGACTAAACACACTGCTGTTGCAGAGGGCACAGCAGAGGCTGAAGTTGCCTGTAGCCCCATCTCTGCAGCGACTCCAGGTTTACCGCTGGGCTTGTCAGGCTTTAGCCACACCCCCTGAGCACCCACTCCTTCCTCTGGTCTGGCAGAAGTTCCTTCAGCTCTACCTCAGACAGCCTGGTCCCGAGTACGGGTATGAAGCACACAAATATCACTGTCCTTGGCCAGAGAAATCAGGAAATCAGGCAGAATCAATGTGCTGGTAAGATAAACTTGTTCACGCGTCTGTGTTCTCCACCAGGCTTGCTGCAGGCGGATGTATCGGGCGAAGGTTCTTCCAGGCTTCATCTCAGGCCGCTTTACTCAGAGATCTGAGACAGAGAATACAACAGGTGTCAGACTTCCACCATGCCGCCAGCCAAGCCCTGAGGGTGCCCCCGCGACACACACCATCGTCAGATAGCAATGGCGAAGACACCCCTGACGATCCACGTCCCCCTTACCTCACCTCTCCTCAGCTCCACACGGAGTTGGTCAGGTAGGTTTGCGCATTTAAAAAATGTCCCCTCCTGTTTTTCAGCAGGTAGTACCAGACCTTTGTATGCTTACAGGTTCTTAAATCTCAGCCGATCTGTTCTCTACAGGTTGTTTGGTGTATTTGCTTTGTGGTTGGATGATGAGACTCTGCACAAGCAGGAGGTGTACCTTCCCTCTCTTCCTGCCGAATATGATCCTCACAGACTGGCACAGGTCATGCAGCGTCATCAGGTGGGTGGATGGGTCTCATTGCTGATCAGATAAGTCAAGGCTCTCACGTGTTACTGTATATCGCCCGAATTTCCCCTTGCGGGACAATAAAGGACTTTCAATTCAATTCAATTCAATTCAATTCAATTCAATTCAATATCGTATTGTCCTGACATTTTAATGTGGCCTGTTTTGTTTTGCTGTAGGAGCTGTGGCTAGAGTATGTTGACCAGGAGCGTCTGCAGTATGATGAGAGGGAGGTTCTGTCTCTGTGGGAGAAGGTGCAGAGTGAGCCAACCTTCCTGCAGGCCCAAAATCCCAGTTTCACTGACTACACCAGCCCTAACAATGGTACAAAGCTTTCATTATAGACCCAAAAGTGTACGTAAAGGTTTACTTCCGCAGATATGTAGTAATCTGTGTAAAGGTGGAAATCATTTTGAACTCTGACTAAAAGGAACATTAAAACACACACTGTGAGTGTGCATGTCTTTGGATTGTTGGAGGAAGTGAGAGAAAACCCTTGCAGACAGGGAGATCACACATATCCTGTAGAGATACAGGAGTATAAATAGTATTACTAGGTGGTTTTGCCCTCCACCACTCCACCCTGTTTACATGAGAATGTAGACTATTTATTGAGTTTTCAGTAGTTTGATGTTGTTCTCTCTGTGCAGCAAGGGAGCGTATCATGTCCAACCTGCAGAAGCATCCAATTCCCTGTCCTGCCCCACAACTACTGCAGCACAAGGCTCCTGTGGCCGTGGTACCTGCCACCTGCTTCACTGACTCTAAAGCTGCTGCTGAACTGCTGCAGAAGGACCTTTGCCTTCTGCAAGACCAGGCCAGGTATACGGACACCATAAACACATTCAAATGGCCACAAACAATGTCCACATCATCAGTGGCACATCGTGCGTACACGTTCACATAAACATGCACTCACTAGTTTTTACACACACATACCCATGACGATATACTTCTTATATTGCTTGATACCATCAAATATACTCAATGCTGCACTCTTTGGTCTGGGTGTTAGGATTGCAGTGGCACGAGAAGCCCAGCAGGTGGCAATGGAACAGGAACTCCTGGAGAGTCTTCCTCAACTGTACAAGAATCGATCAGAGCAAGTCACCATGGCGCTGGAGTGTAAAGGGAAGGGAGGGCAGCCATGCCAGGGAGCGGCAAACATCACTGTCACAGTAAATCCACTGAAGAAACTTCACATTTCACATTTCACATTTAAAGATAGCACTAAGAAGTATTTGGCTTAATTGACTAAATCTGTGTGTGTGTGTGTGTGTGTGTGTGCGTGCGTGCGTGCGTGCGTGCGTGCGTGCGTGCGTGCGTGCGTGCGTGCGTGCGTGCGTGCGTGCGTGTGTGCGTGCGTGTGTGACCACAGTGTGAGCGTGTCCAGAGACAGGAGGCGGTGCAGACTCAGATAACGTCACTGCACAGGGATGTCAAAATGCTCCAAACCGACGCCATGGCCCCCCCACCTCAAAGCCTGGCCCAGGCTGCGGTCCACACTGAGAACTTTATCACGTCAGTAAAACAGATTATGCTCTCAAAACTAAAAACATGACCTTCATCACAATAAATATGGGTGCAAAAACATTCAGGGGCATGAAAGAGTCAAAAGAGGTTAAAATAGGGTTTTAATCTTTGCATGAACTGTGTTTATGTGCTCAGGGCTCTGGTGAATATGTATAAGGCACAGAAATCACCGGCAGTGCAGCATGCTGGCGTGACAGCCTTTTACCAGGTGGTCTCCTTTGTGTGTGAGGACACGTTGCGACATCCCCCAACACGCCAGTACTTCTCCTCGTGTGTTGAGATACTGGGACAGGTGTGTATACACATACATCTATTTAACATATTTTCACAATTAATTGTTTCGTTATTTCCTTTTTGTTATTTATTTGTAAGAAAGTACAAGAGACACAATACAGTTAAGTACAATAGCCCCCCACTCATATTGAAGGCCTATGCCCTTTCCCACACCCACCTCTGCACAGAGACAGTGTGTGCTTTGAGGTGTGTGAGAGAAACTTTTGAGCAGACAACCCTAGACAAAAAAATCAAACAAAGAAAATCCTAGGTATACATCCAGGAAAATTAAATACATAAATACAGATGACCTAGTCAGAATATATACCGGTAGTTGTCATCCATTAAGTTTATATAAAGTGCCCCATTTTTCCATCTATATCCAGCCTCCCTTAACTTTTTAAGTACAAGTAAACAAGTGAAGTTAAATGTACAATAATAAATGAACACAACCCGTAGTATAGTCTAACTCCTGCAAGTCTGGAAAAACACTGTGAAGGTTGTTTTCAGGACAGAGAGCCAGTGCTGCATGACATTTACAAACCAGAAAGAGGACTTGCAGATAGGCAGCACAGAAAAAGAGCTGTTTGACTTAATGTCAGAATTCATGTGTGCGGTATTCAGTGACAAAATGTAATAATGAAATTGTATTTGTGTCAAGGTGTTTATCCAGGGCAACACGGAGGAGTGTGGCCGTGTCCTGAAGACCATCCTGGAACAGCGGCGTCTTTGTCCTCTCATTTCCCCCTTCTTCACTCCAAACGCTGCGCCCAAGCAGCTCGTCTTCCTCTACCAGGATGTGGTGACTTCCCTGCACCTCGACAGTGCCGACGTCATTTTCATGCTGCTCACAAAGGTCAGTCCAGACACAAATGCAACACATTGAAAAAAAAAATGATATGTTGTGCATCCATGGTATTTCAGTGACAGCAGCCTAATCTTCACCTTCCTCTGCAGTTTGACTTGTCCCAGTGGCTGAATGAATCCCAGCCTGTATTTTCGGAGCGAACCCGCTTGCTGGAGTTGATCCACGGAGCTCTCTGTGTCTGTGGCCGAGAGCCGGAGCCCGAACTTCTCACTCCTTTTCACCTCTTTGCCAAACACTGGACGTGGCTGCTGCGCCACCATTTCCCTGACCACTACAGTGACTGCCTGCGTCTACTCATGACCAGTAAGAGAGTTTGTGTGTGTGCATGCGTGTGTATATAAGCATATACTCTTGTATGTGTGACTCAAGGAAATCGTCAACTATGAAAAATAAAACCTCACTTGCGCAATAGCTTACAGGACATTGCACAGTGAAGGGTTGAATCACATCAGACAACAAACAGCTGAAAATAGCCAACATAGAACATTGAACAGTAGCTTTTTTATTCATGCTTTGCCCGTTATTGCGCTCTGCTTCATTCAAGTGATTCAGACTCATTCACCTCCTCCTCAGTGCCTCCTACCCATTTTCCTCCCCACTAACAAAAGACTAAATGAATTAATGAATGTCGTAATTAAAGTTCACTGTATTTTTTTCTACATGATAATAATGACAATAATTTGTTTTAATAAAACAAACATATCTATCCATATATATACAGTATATATATATATATTTGCTTTTTAATGATTGCTATAGCATTTGTGGCTCTATTTTATATATATACTGTATATATATATTGATGTAACACCAGGAGATGGGATAAAAATAAAGAAAATAGAGCCACAAATGCTATAGCAATCATTAAAAAGCAAATCCAGTATTTTATATCAGGAAAAATGACTTCAGGTCTTTCTTTGACAAAGTGTTATTTTCTTTGCACCTCACCAGGCTCATCAAATCAATTACTGAGTCCGGAGTGCTGGAAGGTGACTCTGCGAGTGCTGGGCTGTCTGCCTCCGTCCCGCAGCAGCAAGAGCAAATCTGAACAGGCCTCTTCCCACAGATCCCCGGTCTGCCTCTCTCCTCAGCAGGTAACTCATGTTGTATATTAATATTCCATTCTGACCCGCTTCATCTGATAGTCCAACAATGCTGCATCGTTTAATGGGTTGCTAACAGGTGGATGAGACAGTGGACTGGCTGAGCGATTACTTCCTGCGGAGTCGTCTCAGCAAGCCAGACCTCCGCAGCTTCGGCCTTTACTCTGCCTGGACGCCTTATATCAGCGATGTCGTCTCCCTATGGGAACATTTGATTAGCTCTCTAATCAATGTGCAGTTCAGCAGCTGTGCAAGAGAGCCAGT
Organism: Colistium nudipinnis; assembly: GCA_016785305.1. Lineage (NCBI taxonomy): Eukaryota > Metazoa > Chordata > Actinopteri > Pleuronectiformes > Rhombosoleidae > Colistium > Colistium nudipinnis. Next base: position 437,753 of record JAFBJU010000947.1, on the reverse strand, counting down.
GGGCAGCAACAAAATAACGAAAGGTAAGCATACAATGTCGGTGCGCAAACCTTGCCTTTTGTGCATGTTCCTTTGTTCGGTGTATCTGAAAAATACATGTCTTTTGCCCTCTCAAAGCTCTGCATGATCTTCACGGTAAGATTGTGAAGTTATTTAAGCCTTGGATCTTTCCAGTGGACACAGAAGAGGGCAGGTAAGCATTGCACTTAGCGCTCAGACAGTAAGCACAGACAGGATACAGTGAAAATCAAAATCAGGTCTTTCATGCAACCTGAGGTTTTCTGCTGTGATTACTCTGGTTGCTAGAGAGAGAGCAGTCCAGTGCTTTCCAATTGAAAGAAAATACAAAATTGTGTCTCTTTTTTTTCTCCCCTCAGTAATCTGAAGTGTTACCCGTGGCTGGAGACTGATGCGAGCGCAGCAGGATGTCTTGTTGGACTGTACACTCAGCTCACCGACATGCTGCATCACAAATTCCGAGGTGAAGTGCTGTTTTCTCACAGTGCTTCTCTCCTTGCTCCCTCTACTGTTTAGGTTATTTTTAACGCATGCACTGGTACGTTGCAGATCGTTTGCTCCCCGGTCAGAGAGGCGCCCTGTGGCTGTGTATGTTGCAGTACTGTGAGAGCTGCACCTCGCCACGCACACCAGAGTACCTCCTCTACCTGTACCACACACACCTCCGCAGCCTGCCCTGGAGATACCTTCACCCTGACACTCGGCTCATGGAGCAGCTTTTCAATGTGAGACCTCCTGACCCCTGACCTCTCCAAACCGCTCACTGAGCTAGGCATGCATGGCACAGGGGAGCTTGTTAATTTGAGACCTTGGTCCTTGGCCCCAGGACCTATTATTAGCTTCCCTTCACCTAATAGTCCCAACACCCTTTTCCTAGAGACATGGGTCACATGGGTCTGTCTACAGACTCGCACGGCTCTGTAGAGACTACTATACAGGTTAAGAATGTGGTATTAAAACCAAAGAAAGCAGGTAAAAGGACTGCTATTTAGGTTAGTTATTCAATCAAAAAATATGCATTTTATGTTTGTATTGATCAGTTAGGATTTTTTTCTCTGCAGCAGTATTTAAAAAATATCCCTCATTGTTTCTTTGTCAATGTCTATTCCGTTTAAGTAGTTACATTTCAGTTGATTTATAGTTAGATTGATTGATAGATATTCCGAGCAACTGAATTAGCAATTTGGCCACACAATAAATGAGCAGCTTGTATTAAGCAGCATTCACACTCTGAATACAGTGAGTTAAGACTCTAGAAATGTGTTCTGTATGTATTCTCTAGGTCTGTGTTTCAACACAAAAAAAATGTGTTTATTTTTTTTGCTGTGTATGCAGGTGGAGAGAGGAAGCCCCAAGAGCTGTTTCCTATTTATGGGAGAAGTGATGTGTGAAGTTAACTGGGTCAGTGTCCTAAGTGACCACTTACAAACACCTTCTGCATCTGCAACGTATCCAACTTTATCCGATTTGGATGTGCACAAGGAGTCGCACATGATGTTAGTTTATCTGCTCTACATGCTAGTTTTTCTGACAAAGGAGGAACAGCTTCTCAGTCGCCAGGTAAGTCCGGACTATTGTAATTTTGAGTTATCGGGTTATGATCTCTAACTCCTCTTTCATTCATCCCACAATTATTTTTTGTTCTAATTCTGCAATACCCGCAGGACTCCCCTCTCCTCAGTTTGTTGGTCCAGTCCACCTCTCTGCCCTGGCATCAACTGGACTTATCGTCATACCAAGGCATTCTGGGATATGTTAGCACCCACTACTCTCCCTCTCTGCTGCTGAGTGCTGATTCTGCCCATCAGCTGCTGCTGAAATCGCTGCGTAGTGCTGCTGGTCTCCACAGCGGCTCTAGTGAAGCTCTACACAGGGTAAAACATTATAATGCCGTTTGTTTTCCAAAACACACATATTCATCCATGCATCCTGAATCACTCAAGGTCTACATAAACTCGATTATCACCTATTGTTTATAAGTGTATCACATTTACAGATGTTACATACATGTATGTACTTTGGATTAGTAACATGGCAAAGAAATGGCAAAGAACACTGATTTGTTTGGTTGTCTGAATAAATGTGCATGTTCTAAGTGTCCCATGTTTACACACAATATTCTACAATTAGGTCCATAAAGAGTTGTCGTTCATGACTATTGCATCTGGTACCCCATGCACTCGTTAAATTGATAAATGAAATCTCTTTTATTCATTTCTTAACCTGTAATTTCATGACCCCTATAAATCCTAGGGGTTACTGAGTGGTAAAGGTTGGAGCACTGATTTGTGTGTGTGATTACAACTATCAGTGAGCGAACATATGGAAAATATGAGTCACAAAGTATTTAGTCATGCATCTATTTCAGCCGAGCATTGCCACACACAAAGAATAAATATATGATCCCTTTGCATCTGTCAGGAGGCGACGCTGAAGGCTGGAGCGAACGTGTGCTGGTGTGTGCAGTCTTTGATGAATCTGGAGCAAGGAGGCAGCATCAGCCTCAGCAGCCTGGAGGCTCAGCTGGAGACACTTTTGGAGAGCATTGTTACATTCAACCCACCAGGTGAGATGTCTTCCCTGTCGTCTTCAACATCACCACCCACTGGGCAAACACTGGGTAGGATACATACCATATGGGCGCATAAGCCCTGAGCAGCGGGTCCTCGGTTCAACTCGTGGCCTGCTTGAGCGTTTGTTGCAAGTGATTGTTTGCCCTATTTATCTCTGCATTGCCGCAAAATAAACACCCCTGTTCAATCCGTATCCACCTCTATTTCTTTTCTCTGCAGAGACGGGTTTGGAGCAGAGGCACATGGCCTTCTGCAGCCTCTTCAGCGACGCTCTGGCTCTGCTGAATGGTGTAGGCGTCTCATCCGGCGAGGCACTCTCAGCCCATGTCATTACCTGGCTGGACAGGAAGGGGAGGGGTTTTCCTATCTTACCCCTTCTCACAGCTTGCACCCGCTGTCTCGCGTCAGTGCGGCAAATGACGCGCATCATGGAGGCATGCATCGCAGCGTACTTCAACCATGGTAACCAAATTAACAGTTATGGCGGGGGATTTTTTTCCACCAATTTTTTGCTGAGTTTTGTTTGTAGAGTGTTACACTAAGAGGAAAGTGCTAAAGTGTTTGGAAGATATCTCTGTACCCAAACAGGTGTTAACATACTGTATTTATACTGCTCTTGTATTATCCAAGATAGATATTGTAGTCCAGAGATTTTGTTGAGTTTTCTACATTTCCAGTCCTCTCCTTATGCAACTTCTAAGTCGAAGTAGAGGCAATGTCCCAGATAATTTAGATTAAGATTTCAACCTTTGTATGGAGGTGCAATATCATCTGTTCACACGTGTATCCCTTCTCTGTCTTTTTTCTTTTCCTTGTTAAGCTGAGGAAGAGTCTGTAGGTTGGGGTCCTGTGTTGGCATCACTGCAGGTGCCCGAGCTCACAGTGGATGACTTCCTCTCTGAGAGCCACTCAGGAGGCAGCTTCCTGACACTCTATGCCTTCATCCTGCAGCGCCTCAACGCTGAATACACAGCAGCCAATGAGAAAAGGACTCTGGCTCTCATTAACACATGGACCAGCCAGGTCTTTCCCAGGTTTGCCCCCCTCCCCCATCATTGTCCCATATCCTGTGGCTTTCAAACATTTCTATCATTTAATCATGACAAATATGGATTGATAATGCGTTGCACTTTGAGTTTCAGGGCTAATAAGCGATATATGTGCTTGGACGTGTTCTGTCCCTGCAGGGGTCCAGGTGACGAAGCCAAGCTCTTCCTCTGGTGGCACAAAGCACTGAACCTGTCGGCGGAGCAGCTCCAGCCACAGGCAGGCCTGATTGAAGTGTCAGGAGTCGTCATGGGTCTGTTGAGGTTGCAGACCAGGCTGATTCAACTGGGAGAGGAAAGACAAAACTCTGGGCTACTAGGGGCTATAGGCCTGGGAAAGAGGTCGCCTGTTTCTAATAGGTATACGCGCATGCCTTTTGTTGGCGAGATGGAGTAAAATACTGATTTACCATTGTACATAATTGCGCGTTGATGTTTATTTCCTGTACGTCTAGGTTCAGGGTGGTGGTACGCAGTCTGGCAGCCTTCCTGTCAGTCCAGATTCCATCAGAGACAGAGGTTCGACTCCAACCCACGAGTGCCCTGGAGTTTTCTGCGAAAGCTCAGCAGGTATGGAACAAAAACTGCAGATACTCGTTTACTGCTCTGCAATGCTTACCATAAAAATAACTCATGTTTATTTTCCTGTGAATGCAGGCGTTGGGTATGTTGGAGGCCATGTCCAGCTCTAAGCAGTATGGTGAGTTTGAGGACTCTGTGAATAAGGCTGTCGAGTTCATTCGCTACCCAGGACACTGTCTCAAAGATGCACCCCGACTTCTGGCCCTCCTAGCCAACCTCCTGTACCCTGACCTCAAATACCTGCACGTTATCCGTTAGGACTGACTTGACCTGCAACTCAAGCTGGAGATTTAGAGGATGTTGCCCTTCTGTGGCAAATGCAGTGAGAGTAAACGTCATTTGTGCACAGACCAAGTCTTGCTGGAGCACAAAGTTTCCCAGCAGTGGCACTGGCACTGAACTACTTTCCATCTTTTTTTCTGCAAAAAATGACATTTCTTAGCGATGGCTTTTTTTTGTGACAGGAACGGACTGATCAAAAGTCTGCTGTGCATTTATGGGAAAAATGTTTTTTGCCCTGCTCTTGTACAGTGAAGGATCATACAACCAATCAGGGGCATAAGAAATATGATGAGCTAAGCTGTGACCTTTTCTCACACATTCTTTTTTGTTTGTTTTCCTTTATACTTTGTTGGGTATTATTTAACCTGTCTGTTGGTTTTTAACACCATCATATCCATTTTGGTTCAAGAGGAAGTTATCTATTGAAGCGGAAACCATGAATCAGAATTCAACTCCGGGCTTCAGCTCTCAATTTTTCCCCTGTATGTGGAATCTAACAGAAAAAACTGAGGGCTCCACAAATGATTTGGAGGAAGTTGAAGGACAAATCTAATAGACATGGAACTTTAGTAGTTTCTTAATCATAGTTACAGTACCTATACAAATGAACAAAGTTGCTACTTATTTAACGAGACCACGTTTCGTAATATTTTCCAGTATTATGTTCTTGCCAAACCAATAGTGCTTTGCTTGTTTTTTTGCCAAAAAGATGTTCGGCCGCTCTGCCACTGAAATGTCCTTGACAATGTTCTCTGGTTATCATTTGTGTCTATTAGGTACACAAACTTCAGAGGCGATACAGTACATCAAATACCGTTGACAATGTGCCACATCACACAAACTTGGCTTCCTTATAAAGTCATTTATGCTCTGTGATACAGATTGCCGAGGGATGTGATGCTGTTCTGAAGCTGGACTAACATACTCATATGGTGGCATTTCAGGATAATTCTGATTTAACAGTCTCTCAGTCTGTGAGTGATTTTACATTTGAATCCCCCTTTTCAGCTTACCTCCTCTGCTGCTCTGTGCCATCTCAATTATATCGCTGCTGCACCACTGCAGCCCTGAAGCTCGCCTTATTGCCCGTGTTATTTTGCGACTGTTAATGTCAGAAGCATTTCTCATTGTATGAGTCAGTGATCGGGAATGGGTCCGCGGGGCTGCAGCATGGGGGGGAGGTTACAGAACTAGGCTGCACAAAAGAGACAACTCTGTTCAGAAAGGAACTCAGTTGTATTTAACATGTTGGCTCTCTGATCTTGGATATTTTTAATAATTGTTGGCCCTTACTGCGGGAAGATCGATATCAATGCAGGCAACAAAGCACTGAGCTGTGAGGGACAAGTGCCAGACAACAATTTGGGACACAATGCAGAAATCTGCAGTTTCCATTCATGAGAATGCAGGGGTCAGGTTGCTTCCTTCTTTTAGAAGCCTGCTGTGAAAAATATTTATTATTATATTAAATTTCCCCACTGTGGGACAATAAAGGTCTATCTTATCTTATCTTAATGTGTGAATGGCGTTTGCATTCCTGGTGTTCTCTGCCTCTATTTAAGGTATAGCACAAGACTGTGCTGGGTGGGGGCTCTAAAGTAAGCTGTGTGCTTTTGTGTTCATGGGTGAGGGAACACGTCTATCCAGCAGCCTCAAATGACACCGCCACGTCTGTCTGTCTGTCTGGCAGGCAGAAAATCCCTTCTCAGGCTACAGTGGTCTCTATGGTTACGGGGATTGTGGAAGCGAGAGAGGAGGTGGAAGGGACGGGGTGTTTCAAGGCCGCCAGAGTGGGAGAGAGGAGAAGGGGAGGTGGGAGACGCTTGCTGCCACCTCCGCTTCCCGCTCGAAAACAAGCCCTGCGTGTGTCGTGTGAACCTTTTGTCTGTTGTCTCTCGCCCTTCAATCAACCTTCTGTTCCGTTGTCTCTCAGCTCAGGTGGTGGAGGAGGACTCAAGTAGTAGATATTTGTGTGGCAGACTTTAGACTTGAGAGTATTACTGGCAGGCACAACACTGTCTGGAAAAATCCTGTGTTGCCATGGAAACCCAGCATCAGTTCAGGAACAGTTGCTCCTAAACGGTTTCGTTGCACACTCGGCATCGGAGCAGCACGTGGATCACCTCTCCTCGGTCATCACTGGCACTTGGCGTGCACACTGTTCACCTCCAGGGATGTGATTACGCTTTCTCAAATCTGAGTAGTTATGCAAAAACTTCTGATGACAAGGGAGTATCCGTTTATTGTATATGTGCCCACTATGCACACACTGAGATTGTGGCTCCTCCTGTAGTGCACTGCAGTCAGGTTCAAAATGTTTCACCGTGCGCCACGCATACAGACTGCCCAGTGGGAATAATGAGCCCTCTGCTGACCAGTTGCTTCTCTGGGACAGCTGCACTGGTCCCACGATTCCCTCCCTCCTGCCAAAATACACACGCACTCAGCTGGACTCAGGAATGTCTCTCCGGTTTCCTCCCAACCTCTGCAAAACAGTGACTTCTCTGCACACTGGTATTTGGAATGTTGAAATACATGCATGTGTGTGAGTGCAAGTGTATTATTTGCATGTGTCAGACAGACTCCTCCGTCGAGACACCCACTTTTCTCGCACCGCCTCCTCGCCAGTCCACCGTTGAGTGATGAGTCAAGCAGAAGTGAGTCTTTGTTTCTGCTTGCTGCTGAGGAGATTGTCCCCGCTGAGTGTTCCTCCTGTGCACAGAGCAGTCAAAGTCAACAACAATGACTCAGTCCTCAGTTGCTGCCGAAATATATGTGGTTTTATTTGGAGAGCTGGGTAGGCTGCTTGGACAGAGAACAGTGAGGGAGTCGGGGAGGAATACTTGTCCTTCGGGATGCACTGTGTCTCTTATCAGTCTGTTGCAAGAGCCAAATCTCCCCCACAGTGAAGGACATTTTAAAAAATATGATGTTTATTTCTGGATCTGAAATAAAACCCAACTTTAAAAAAAATTTGTTATGCCATTTAAAGGCAATATTAGCCGACACGTGAAGGACTTTTAAGGGGAGCATGTTTTACTTAATACTCTTGAAGCCTTAAAGAGAGTCAAAATGTCAACACTTAGGTTGTTATTGTTTTACTTTAGTGCAAATATCTTGAATATTCCTGACATAATGTTTTATCTACTGCAAACTTGGGGCACCTGTTATTTCTCACTCGCGTTCTTTAGAGTGGGCAAAAGCTTCATGCTGGGGCTTCATTTTAAGGTTTAGATGAGGTTTTCTGTGCCAAAGAATTTTCAACAGAATCCCTAGGTTTGACCTTGAGGAAGTTTTGCTGGGGTGAGATCTGCTATCAAGGTCAAAACATTGAACAGAGATCGGGGTTTAGGTCAGGACGCGTTATTTTTGGAGAGTTGGGCTTTATTATGAGAACTGGTGTCTGAAGATGACTCAATGGTTTGTATGACAACTTAGCCCAGGACGACTCCAGGATCACGCGCATGAACACACACACACACACACACACACACACATCACTCCCTTACCAGGCGAGAGTTAAAACAAAGACAAAGACACGGGTTAGTGTAGTGTAGTGTAGTGTGAAGGCAAAGCTCTGCCTTGGGTCCCCCCCACACACACACGGACGAAGGCAGCAGCGGACTCGCTAAGGACGCGAAACACCCTCCTGCTCGTGCAGGAAACGCAGGGAAGACCGCGGCCGCTTCATCAACCACCAGGGAGCGTTGATTGCAGCCACAGCCTGATAGCAAACCATTGGCCAGAGGACGTTGTCGCGCGCGTCTCCGTGTGCCGGAAGGAGGCTGGAGGTCTGCTCGAGGCACAGCTCCGGCGTTTTCCCCACTCACGCGTCAGACGCACCTCGGTGTTTGCTCACTGCTTATTTCAGCGCGTGTGACCGGCCCGGCGTCCTGACGTCATTTATAAGGAGCCGGCGGCGCCGGAGCGGGCGGACAGAGGACCGAGGACACAGGATCGAGACGGAGACAAGTCGCACCATGGTGATCTGATTCGCCCCGTTCACCGCCGAGCCTTCTGGTAGGATCTCTTATCATTATCTTGATGTTTATATACCCCTCCTTATCTCTCTTTCATCTCCCTCCATTACATGTGCCACTTAGGGAAATAAAGCAGGTTCGCGAGTCGTTATAACCCTGTGTAAATTACAAGTAGCCTAGAGCTTTTTGTGTTTCATATTACGGGGCTTTATATTTCACTCGAGTAGTGACCCGGTAGCGTCGCTTTGTCTCTACACTCTTACAGATGTAAACCAGACTTTAGTTGTCGTGCTGCCTCGGTCACCGAGAGGCTCACCGCAGTGTCCTCCTCTGTCTGAGAGTTTGTGCGGTCTCTGCCCAGCAGACTTGGCGGCAGATCGGTCACTATCATTGGCCATCAGTCACCTCAGGTTCATTTACACAACATGTATAATAGACCAAAAAATATTTGGCTTGGATCCAAGAATTGTTTCCACCTACCCGAGTTGAAAAGGAGAAGTCCTTTGATTAAGCACATGAAGGGGATCCCTCTACACTCTATCTGACTACATCAGCACGGCAACCACATCCCCATGGCAACAGTTCGTAAAAAGCAAGTCTCTGTGTGCCCACGTCCAACCGTCACTAAATAGACTTCACAGAAAAGCCCAGATGGAGCGCACTTGAGTGCCCTCTGCACCCTTGCCAGCACATATATAGTCCCTGGCTTTGAGCAGTATCTGCCTCGGAGGAGTCATTATAAGACCCTAAGTGTGAGTCCTCTTATTTCAACAGTGACCGACCACGGCCCGGAGCTGAAAAGTGCGGGATCCCAGTTGCGAGAGTGTATGCGTGTTTGCAGCTATGGGGAAGGACTACTACAAGACCCTGGGCATCCCCAAGGGCTCCAACGAGGAGGAGATCAAGAAGGCCTACCGCCGCATGGCGCTGCGCTTCCACCCGGACAAGAACAAGGATGCAAATGCGGAGGCCAAATTCAAGGAGATCGCCGAGGCCTACGAGGTGCTCAGCGACCCCAAGAAAAGGGTGGTCTACGATCAGCTGGGAGAGGAAGGTGAGGAGGGTGGAGGGGCAGGGTCAGTGTCTGGTTATGGCCCAGATATAGCTGTCTGTGTGCGTCTGTGTAGGATCACTGAGTCAGAGCGGGCAGAGCGGAGCTTCTGCATTCTGTTGGTGAAGCCTTGTTAAACAGGCTTTATGATGGATTAAGTTGTTATTGAAATAGCTCATGAACAAACTCGCCATCTAATATCCCAGTGAAGGACTTGGGTGGGCTTCAGTCACCAGAGTTATAAAGTTGTTTTTCGTGTGCCATTATCTTTTTGTTTTCTGTAGTGTCAACAACCCTTAACAACTCTAATACCCTAAAGTAAAGTAAAGACCTCAGCTGCTAATGTAGTGTGCTACATGACAGACACAGCTCAAGATATGAACAGCAGCAACTTCTGGGGGTTTGCATTTGTGGGTGTTCTGTCTGTTGAAAAGATGTGCGTGTGTGTTAGATTGTGTTGGATGTGAGTGACATGGTATTTCACGAGTTGCTCCGCCGCCAGGGCTTGATGATGCTGAGGGATTTTTTTCCCTGCCCATGTGGGCTACACTTCTCTCTCCGCTATGTCCCGCACTCTCCCTTTCTAAACAGGATCCTGTTGTGCATATTTATGTGAGAGTTTAGGCGGTGGGTGAGTTCTCTCATTCTTCTCTGTCTTTTTCTCTCATTCTCAGGCTTGAAGACTGGAGGCAGCAGCTCCTCAGGGGCTCCTGGCAGCTCAACGCACCACTACACCTTCCACGGTGACCCCCATGCCACATTCGCCTCCTTCTTCGGAGGCTCCAACCCCTTCGACATGTTCTTTGGCTCCAACCGCAGCCACAGTCGCTCCAACGGATTCTCCTTCCACAACGGCCACAGCAACGATGCAGAGCAGGACATGGACATGGATGAGGATGACCCCTTCAATCATTTTGGACGACAGTTTGGCTTTCCAGGAGGAATGAACAACGGCTTCCACGGAGAGGGCCGCAGGAGAAGGGGGGTGCCGTCAGAGTGCCTGGGGAACGGCAGAAAGCAGCAAGACCCTCCGGTGGTCCACGAGCTGAAGGTCTCGCTGGAAGAGATCTTCCACGGCTGCACCAAGCGCATGAAGATCACCCGCCGCAGGCTGAACCCAGACGGGCGGAGCATGAGAACAGAAGACAAGATCCTCAATATCGTCATCAAGAAGGGCTGGAAAGAGGGGACCAAGATCACCTTCCCAAAGGAGGGGGACGAGACCCCGGAGAACATTCCTGCCGACATAGCCTTTGTACTTAAAGACAGAGGTCACGCCCACTTCAAGAGAGACGGTTCCAATATCGTTTACAACTGCAAGATCAGTCTAAAAGAGGTGTGTGCCCATTTTCACCTAAGCTCTCTCCCTCTTCTGCCTTTGTGGCCTTCTTTTCTGTTTCTGCTCTCCTCTCTCCTCTCCTCTCATGTTTCTGCAAGAAGATGATTAGATAGTGCTGCTGAAGGTGTTAGTTTAAGTAACACAGCTGTGGGGTGGAGATCCGATTCATTTCATTAGAATTAGAATTGCACATCGTCCCACACAACATGCACATGCATACAGGCAATTCAGGGGAAATGTGTCTTCTGCATTTAACTCATCTGTGGCGCATGCAAGGCCACAGAGCAGTGGACAGGTGGGAGCGTCCGGGGAGCAGATGGGGTTAGTGCCTTGCTCAAAGAGGTGGAGTCTCTTTTGTTAGTGGCGGGGGGGTTTGTTTGGGGTGGGGGGGGGGGGGGGGGGGGGGCCTCGAACCGGCAACCCTCTGGTCTGATGCCTGTCTCCCTCACCACTAGGTCTCCCCTTCGTACTTGTCACTCAGCATTGCCATGAGGTGAAGATGTGTGACTGTGATTTAAGGGCATGATTAAGTCCAGGATGGGTGCTCATGTTTAAAATATTGTGTCGTGAGTGAGCATGAGTGCTGCTGGAGGGTCGGATCAGGGAGAGCAGAGTCTCTGTCACTGCAGTGTGAGAGAAGCAGCAGGAATGTTGTGTCCTTGTGTGACCGGCGCAGAGCCGTCGTCCTCGGTAGTTCTGCGCCGCTGGGTAAAATGCATGTGCACAAACGCACAAGCAGGCTGGCACACGTAAAAGTACGCACAAGCAAGCAGTCGAGCATAAACACCCCTGCATTTTTGAGCCAATTTGCCAACGCTCTTGGTTCAAGATGATGGATTGCGGTGTGACGGTGGTGACAATTCAGGCTGCTATTACGGTGACTGGCAGGACGGTTAATTAGCCGCTCCTACGAGGGCAACGGGTCCAGCACAGCTCTGCTCCGTCTGCGAATTACAGAGAGCGCAATGCTTCTAATGGCGCTGCCACTCACTGACCTGCTCTTCACACATTCAGCTTAATGGAAGGTGCTCTCAAAGAGTTGGAGATGTCGAGGGAAGTTGTTTGTACCCAGCTCAAGCCAATGGTGGACGGATTCCATCTGTGAGCAGCAGAGACTAGGAACCAAGGGTGTCTGCATAGAGCACAAATAAGAATTAGAATTGCGCATCGTCCCACACAAACATGCACATGCAAACACAAACAAGTCGGGGGAAATTTGACCTCTGCATTTGACCCATCTTTGGTGCATGCAAGGCCACAGAGTAGTGGACAGCTGAGAGCGTCCGGGGAGCAGATGGGGTTAGTGCCTTGCCCAAGGGCATTAGAGGTGACGTCTCTTTTGTTAGTGGCGGGGGTTCATGCATCCTTCCAGATGGAGACCGCCACGACTGGGCCTCGACCGGGCCTTTGTCCCTCACCACTGGGCCACCTCTCCTAGTTAGGGGTTACAGTTTGGTGAGTCACCTAAAGGAAGGGGGAGATGCTACTTGGGTGCACTTGCACGACGATTAGGTTTGCGCTGCAGAACTCCCACATCTGAAACCCCGCGGTTAGATAAGGGACTTAAGTCTGATGCAGCCAAAGGCGAGATTGGGGGAGAGAAGTAAAAATGTGGATAGGGGAGGGGAGGTGCCCGGGGAATATTAGCGAAGTGGGTCAGAGGATTCAGTATCCAAAGCAAATAAGAGCTCATGTTCCACTGTTCCACTCTGCTACGTTTCCCTGAAGATGTGATGCTTCAAGCTGCAGTAAAGCGTAGCTTCATGCCGCACACCACATAACTGGCCACATGTTGAGTGGCGGATGATTAACACAATTTGCAAAAACAGCTCATTCTAAAATATTGAAGGTGCAGATGTGGAAGTAACGTTCGGAAATACACATTCCGTGTCTACGTGTTCACCATACTGCCGGTGCTGTATGATTGCCCTGCTGGTTGGTTGCTCAGTTTTCTTTTCCGCCTGAGGAGCACCGTGATGTGCGTCTTCACTTGGCACCACTGTGCTCGTCTGACAGCTCTATAAACGGTTGCAGAGCTTGGTGCGACTTTCGCAAAAGTTGATTTCCCTGAAACCGGCCTATACCTGGATCTCTAAAGCGGCGACGTTCAAGATTGCAGTCCAGAGCTGTGCATCGCTAGCTCCCGTCACAGTTGCTCTCAGCTGCAAAATCCATGTCCAAAAACACGTGGTTGTTAACCGTGGCCGTTGGGCGCCAAAGGCTTCGATGCTTAGTGGACAGCGTTTCCAGCGCGATCCCCGAAAGTCAAACGGCTTATGAGCAATGGGAGAAGATGTTGGGAATCTGTGGAAATAAGGAACCATGCACGCTTTGAGCGTCTCACCTCTTTTAATCCTGTCACTTAAAGCAAATCATTGCCATCTGTATGCAAGCTAAGCATGTGCTTATTGCACAGACTGAATTAACCGTCTTGTACGGACATCTTTAGCCCCTCGTTTATTCAGAAAAGAAACAGCCCTGTCAGGCGTTGGCATGTGTCAATTGCGGTTTAATTTAGGTTGTGATCTCAGGGAATATATAGTACTTTATAATACTGATCCCTCATTCAGAGCATGCCTGCAAATATAGCCAAATCAAAGTGTACGTGTGTGTGTGTGTGTGTGTGTGTGTGTGTGTGTGTGTGTGTGTGTGTGTGTGTGTGTGTGTGTGTGTGTGTGTGTGTGTGTGTGTGTGT
>JAFBJU010000947.1:165234-424121 GCA_016785305.1 Colistium nudipinnis | reverse complement strand
TGTGTGTGTGTGTGTGTGTGTGTGTGTGTGTGTGTGTGTGTGTGTGTGTGTGTGTGTGTGTGTGTGTGTGTGTGTGTGTGTGTGTGTGTGTTGCAGTTTCTGGAGCTATGTTGTCTGAGCTGAGGCTTATGCAATCAGTAGGCCTTCAGATCAGCTGGCACAAGCTTCATGGCAACCTGTCTCTGTGTGTGAGACTTGTGTTAGTGAATGGAAGTGTTCACGACAACACGGATGAGCAACTAGTCTCCATCACAGTCATGGGCTAAATCGCCCTGTGATGTACGTACCAGGACAACGGGGGGGGGGATGTCACGGCTGGAAAACTCTGAAGCAGCTGCGATGCTTGACGGAACCTCCGCGATCCACACGTCCAACCCTGTTTGTTAATAAAGACCCCAGACAAGACGCGAAAATCCCCCCACGATCTATAATATTGCTCCCATTATGACTGGGGGCTGGGGTTAAGTACGTGCCAACGCAGCCAGAATCACTATTAAATCATGAGGGCTGGTTGCCCTGAGAGGAAGGGTGTTGGTAGGCTTTGTTTTGGAAAACACAGTGGAAGAACATCTGAATAAGGCTCACATAAAGTAAGCTTTGAGTATTGCCTCTATCGTGATGGATTTGATTGAAAACATTGCTTGGGTTTTCAGGAAACATCCATTCTGCTTCTCCAGCCTCTTTTCACGTTGTTTATCTTCAGCTCACTCATTACACGTGACATTTAAATGTAAAAAAAAACAAAAAAAACACGTAAGTCGTTATTCCGTTTTTTCCTTTTTTTTCTGACCGTCTTGCCCTAAATGTTCTCCCCCCCGAATGAATTTTAGGTCCTCCATATTGGCTTTCTACATTTCTTCCTTCCACCCTTTTAGGGTTTTTCCTTTTTCACTGAATATATTAGAGACGCATTCTATAAGGAGGGCTTGTTATTCATCAGGAGCTGTGGATTTAAATAGTTATTCCAATGCAGTACAACTGTGGCTGTCTCCATGTTCAGCTTAGTGCTCTGTATTTTCTGACTAGATTCATCAGGCGATTGTGATTAAGGAGGTGAGGCATTGAGTATGCGTGTGTGCCTGTGTGTGTGTGTGCGTGCGTGTGTGCGTGTGTGCATGTGCGTGTGTGTGTGTGTGTGGTTTTCTCTCTCCTGGTCCTGCCTGCCCATCTGACAAGCCCTCCGAGTATTTACGAGCTCAGCCGATTCCTGCATCACTTCATTAGCCCCAGCTATGAGGCGGTTGCTAAAATGAGTCCCCGGTGCAATTTGTACCCCCCCCACACACACACACACACACACACACACACACACACTTCCACACACAGAGACGCACCGGAAAACATTTCCACTGCCAAGTCGTGTTTTTCTAATGTTCCTGTTCCAAGTGCAGTTTTCTAGACCCCACTGAGCTACAGTTGATATTAAAACAATATGTTAGGAAGGCCCACGTACTGTCTGTTCCCCTCAGACATAACCACAAGCACAGAAAATACAAGGGCGAGATAAAACAAAAAGTTTGAGAACATGGAAACATTTACTCATTGGAATATTCATGCCTTTGACATTTCACTCTTACCAAAGTTATGAACCACCTCTCGTCTCCTCTTCCTCTCCAGGCATTGTGTGGCTGTACAGTTAGCGTTCCCACGCTGGAAAACCGCATCATCTCCCTACCGTGTCATGACATCATCAAGCCGGGGACAGCGAAGCGACTCAGAGGGGAGGGTTTGCCTCTCCCCAAGAACCCGTTGCAGCGAGGTGACCTCATCGTGGAGTTTTCAGTCCGTTTTCCCGACAGGATCCCCAATCAGTCCAAGGAGATTATCCGACAACACCTCCCCCAGTCATAGGAGGACTCACCTCCCACCCCTTCTTTAACACACACTGCGGCCTAAACCCAGGAAAACAACCCGTAACACTTCTTTATCCACACTTCCCTTATATTTTGACCCAAATTAATTTTACGGCCCCTTGTATTAGGTTAATGCACACAGCATTAAAGAGACACCCTGGTCTCTAGCAACTTCACAGTGGGAGTGCGAATGAAGGACGCCCACAAAAATGTCAGTATCAGGACATAATAATTTGGGTGTTTTGGTCCAAGCACACACACACACATACACCCCCACACACCCCCACACCCCCACACCCACACACACACACACACACACACACACACACACCCACCCCCCCCACCCCCCCCCCCCCCCCCCCCACCCCACACACACACAGAGAAGAATCTGAGCAGTGGCCTGAAGATGGGCCTAGCACAATTGTGTTTTTACAAAAGCTTCTTTTCTGATTTTTTTTTTGCAGATCAATCAATGGTTTTATACGCCGACCCACTCTCTGATCCTCATCTGTTTGTGACAGGATTAGGTATCAATTTTTATTTAGATTTTTTTTCAGGATTTTCTTTTACAGGGACGGTTTTAAACACAATTATTTATTTTTACCGCAAGTGTACAGTGTGTACATTGCTGACCCAAGTTTTTAGAATAGTGTAACTCTCCTACTGCCACCTGCTTTTTCATGCTTTTTATTCTAATGAAGCGTTATACCTGGAGTCTGGAGCCTTTTACACGGTTTAGTGTGAGCTGTTTCCCCCCCCATAATCAATTGTGATGATCATCCCGAATAATTAGCATATCTCTGTGCCGTTGGAAAATCTGAGAATGACAATCACATACTGTAACAGCTGTGTAAGCTTGGACAATACATTATGCACACAACATGGGTGCTTCCCTTTCTGAGCTGGATGGCTGCTCTGAACCGAATGGCCTGGCTCTATTTTTGTGGAACATTAAGGTGCCTTAGCCCCGTGTCATTCCACGTATTTCAACGCGCCCATGCACCAAAAAACGTTGCACTGTAATGTGACAGAGTAATGCATACAACCAGCCATGATAAGCGCACAATAGGTGATGCCTGTTGCTGCTTTAGACAAAAACATTTCGTAGGCAATGTTAAATCAATCGCCATATGTTACTGTAATTAAGCAAGGACACATTGTAAGGAGAGCTTCGATACAAAGCCAATGGACTTTACAAATACGCCCCTGCAAAGTGCCATACAAGCACATGTGTGGGATTTCTCAGAAGAATGTAAGTAGGAATTAACCTCTAAGTTAATTGTTGATATTCTTTGAGGAATCACAGCTTTGTTGTGTATATAATCTGCTTTCTCTCGCGCCAACTGAAGGCCATGTCTTGGTGCTAGTTTGAGCAGTGCCAAAAACAGACCACCGTGGTATCTACTTTTTTTGGTATCATTGAGTCCTCAAGTTGTGGTTTGATAACTGCTGTTCTGTAACATCTGTACAAACATTTACATTTTACCTTTTTTTCCCCCTAAGTAGAAAACCCTGTTTAGGGAGCAGGTTTTGTAATTTTGCAGATTTTCTCAGCTGCAAGGGGGCTCTGAAAGCCCTCTATAGCTCTTCCTACTGTACTTTAAGACAACGATAAGATGTGTACGATGAGAATGGTTTATACAGCCCCAAGTTGGTCTTATACTGTATTTCACATATGGCAAAATGTAATGAAATGAATGCAATGTTTTGAAAAATGCACTTTTTATGTCTGACACAACAACGAGAGGATGGGAGAGTCTTGACTTTCTGAGTGTGTGAGCTGCCTCTCTGGGTCGCTACAGCCAGAATGCACATGTGCTGCCGCCGAATGACTCACTGTCACTGCTTATGTGAATTGGACAATTATATCATCATCTTTTTCAAAATGGAAACCAATAAAGCAAATGTGTGAAGTCAACGGTTGTTGTCATTTGCAAGGTGCTTGTTATACTGGCTTGAGCAGTGCGCTGACATACTTTATGGAGAGTGATTAGAAATCGACGATCACAGTGTCCTGGTGTCTATCAGGGTTCTCCCAAATTCCCAGAGTACCGTTACTAAAAGTAATTTTGAGCCACATGCTACTTTATGTTTCTATTATATTTCAGGCTATTTTGCTACATTTAAAAAATATATACTCTAGTTGCAATATTTTTTTTAGATAAGAAACACAATACATTGTTTTAACCATTTGAGGCTGTTTAACCTTTTTTTTTTGTCTTGCATTGTACTATTACTCAAGTTGTAGCAGAAAGGGAGGAAAAGGGAGTGTGTGAGTGTGCACTGTGAGTAGCCCCGCCTATCCAAACGGTTAAGGAAGGAGTAGAGAAAAGCGCACACACCTGTGAGCAGATGAGGACTGAAAATCAAACAAAGTGAGTGAGGAGGAAACAAAGAAGACTGAGAGTGTTTTAACAGAATATTGGAGTACTGAAAAATATATGTATAAAATATAAAAAGATTTATTTTATTATTAAAAGAATAGAAGCAGTTGTTGTCCAGAACTGTCTGGATGTCTTTTGGACCGAAAAGGCCTTGACTGACAAGCTGATCTGAGCTGTTGGGGATGAAGTTGGTTACCTACTCCCTGAAATAACTCGGATTCAGACAGGAACAGCCTTGTTCAGGAGGAACCCAGAAAGGTAAACTCTCATCGCTTGTCTCATTCACTCTGCCCTCATATTCTTCTCAACCTTGACTAAAAAACATTTGATCCCTCCACGCACCCTTTCCCCTCTCAAATACCTGTTTTTCATAAACCTCATCTGCCACAATCTTAACATCCCCTGCATTGCCTTTGATAGAGACTGAACTTAATATGGGATTTTGGTTCCAACCTTGTTTATATATTGAATATTTGGTTTAGAGTTAAGGAATTTTTTTTATTGCCAAAGTATTGCAATATTCTTGAATATTTACTTTTTTTGTTGATTTCTGTTTTATATACACTACTCGCTACAAAAAAGTGGGCATATTTGGCTTTCGAGTGAAATTTCAGGTATGAGGTAAAATCCACCATAACCTTTACAGGTGATCTTCTCTAAACTTTTGAGTTCAGTTCAATGTTTCACTGCTCTCTGCACAACATTCTGCTGTCTAACAAGGGAATTTACTTTTCTTCACCTCAGTCATATATTTGGGCGTTTTGCATGTATTAATGCATGTTTTCACGTTTTTATAATTTTTTTCACTTTTTTGACATTTTTGGACGACATACTGAAATATTGTGAGCGTTGTGCATGTTTTCACGTTTTTTTTATTTTTTTGACTTTTTTGGAACGACATGACGTTTTTGGTAAAGTTTTGAAAGAAATACTAAAATTATTTTTTTCCACTTTTTTCACTTTCCTTCACTTCAGTCATATATTTCAGCATTTTGCATGTTTTAATGCATATTTTCACGTTGTTTTCATTTTTTGACTTTTTACATTTTTGGACAACATACTATACTATGACGTTTTTGCAAAGATTTTGGACGAAATACTAAAATGTTTTTTTTTCCACTTTTTTCACTTTTCTTCAACTCAGTCATATATTTGAGTGTTTTGCATGTTTTCAAGTTTTTTTTCATTTTTTGACTTTTTTATTTATTTTTGGAACGACATACTCTACTATGAAGTTTTTGGTAAAATTTTGGACAACATAATACACTTTTTTTATTTTCACTTTATTTCACTTTTCTTCACCTCAGTCATATATTTGAGCGTTTTGCATGTTTTCAAGTTTTTTGACTTTTTTGCCATTTTTGGTCATACTATACTATGACATTTTAGCCAACATTTTTAAAGAAATACAAAAATTATTTTTTTTCCACTTTTTTCACTTTTCTTCACTTCAGTCATATATTTGAGCGTTTTGCATGTTTTCAGGTTTTTTTAATTTTTTGACTTTTTTGATATTTTTGGACGACATAGACAAAAAATATATATTTTCCACCCATTTCACTTTTCTTCACCTCCGTCATATATTTGAGCGTTTTTCATGTTTTTGTGCGTGTTTTCAAGTTTTTTTCATTTTTTGACTTTTTTGACATTTTTGGACGACAAACTTTTGTATGATGTTTTTGGTCAAATTTTGAAAAAAATACTAAAATTATTTTTTTTCCGCTTTTTTTTTACTTTTCTCCACTTAGGTCATATATTTGAGCGTTTTTCATGTTTTTGTGCGTGTTTTCAAGTTTTTTAAATGTTTTGACTTTTTTTATATTTTTGGATGACATACTATACTATGACTTTTTTCGTCAAATTTAGGCAAAATATTTTTTTTTTCACTTTTCTTCAACTCAGTCATAATTTAGCGTTTTGCATGTTTTAATGCATGTTTTCAAGTTTTTTTCATTTTTTGACATTTTTGGAACGACATACTCTACTATGAAGTTTTTGGTAAAATTTTGGACAACATAATAAACTTTTTTTATTTTCACTTTATTGCACTTTTCTTCAACTCAGTCATATATTTGAGCGTTTGGCATGTTTTCAAGTTTTTTGACTTTTTTGCCATTTTTGGAACGACATACTATAATATGACATTTTTGCCAACATTTTGAAAGAAATACTAAAATATTTTTTTTCCACTTTTCTTCACTTCAGTCATAACTTTTTTGACTTTTTTTATATTTTTGGATGACATACTATACTATGACGTTTTTGGTCAAATTTAGGCAAAATATTTTTTTTGCGTTTTGCATGTTTTAATGCATGTTTTCAAGTTTTTTTTTAATTTTTTGACTTTTTTGACATTTTCGGACGACATACTATACGTATTTTGGTCAAAGTTGGAAAGAAATACTTAAAAAATGTTTTTCCACTTTTTGCACTTTTCTTCAACTCAGTCATATATTTGAGCTTTTTTGTATGTTTTTATGCATTTTTCATTTTTTAACTTTTTTGATATTTTTGGTCAAATTTTGGACGAAGTGATAAACTTTTTTTTTCCCATTTTATTTCAAATGTCTTCATCTCAGTCATATATTTCAGCATTTTGCATGTTATTACGCATGTTTCCACGTTTTTTTCATTTTTTGCCTTTTTTGAAATTTTGGGAACAACATACTATACTATGACGTTTTTGCAAAAAAATTGGACGAAATACAAGTTTTTTTTAAATTTTTTTCACTTTTCTTCAACTCAGTCATATATTTGAGCTTTTTTGTATGTTTTTATGCATTTTTCATTTTTTAACATTTTTGATATTTTTGGTCAAATTTTGGACGAAGTGATAAACTTTTTTTTTTCCCATTTTATTTCAAATGTCTTCATCTCAGTCATATATTTCAGCATTTTACATGTTATTACGCATGTTTCCACGTTTTTTTCATTTTTTGAAATTTTGGGAACAACATACTATACTATGACGTTTTTGCAAAAAATTTGGACGAAATACACGTTTTTTTCAATTTTTTTCACTTTTCTTCAACTCAGTCATATATTTGTGCTTTTTTGTATGTTTTTATGCATATTTTCAACAAACTATTGCAGGACGTTTTTAGTCAAATTTTGAAATAAATACAAAAATTATTTTTTTCCACTTTTTTCACGTTTCTTCACTTCACGTCATATATTAGAGCATTTTGCATGTTTTAATGCGTGTTTTCAAGTTTTTTTTTTTTTTTTCATTTTTGATATTTTTGGACGAAATATTTTTTTTTTTTCACTTTTCTAACTTTTCTTCAACTCAGTCATATTTTTGAGCGTTTTGCATGTTTTCAGGTTTTTTTAATTTTTTGACTTTTTTGATATTTTTGGATGACATAGACAAAAAATATATATTTTCCACCCATTTCACTTTTCATATTTTTTTTTTTTCACTTTTCTAACTTTTCTTCAACTCAGTCATAGTTTTGAGCGTTTTGCATGTTTTCAGGTTTTTTTCATTTTTTGACTTTTTTGATATTTTTGGATGACATAGACGAAAAATATATATTTTCCACCCATTTCACTTTTCTTCACCTCCGTCATATATTTGAGCGTTTTTCATGTTTTTGTGCGTGTTTTCAAGTTTTTTTCATTTTTTTCATTTTTTGACATCTTTGGATGACATACTATACTATGACATTTTTGCCAAAATTTTGAAAGAAATACTAAAATAATTTTTTTCCACTTTTTTCACTTTTCTTCACTTCAGTCATATATTTGAGCTTTTTTCATGTTTTGTGCGTGTTTTCAAGTTTTTTAAATGTTTTCACTTTTTTTTATATTTTTGGATGACATACTATACTATGACATTTTTGCCAACATTTTGAAAGAAATACTAAAATAATTTTTTTCCACTTTTTTCACTTTTCTTCACTTCAGTCATATATTTGAGCGTTTTACATATTTTAATGGATGTTTTCAAGTTTTTAAATTTTTTTGACTTTTTTGACATTTTCGGACGACATACTATACTATGACGTTTTTGGTCAAATTTTGAAAGAAATACTTAAATAATTTTTTTCCATTTTTTGCACTTTTCTTCAACTCAGTCATATATTTGAGCGTTTTGCATGTTTTAATGCATGTTTTCAAGTTTCTTTCATTTTTTGACATTTTTGGAACGACATACTCTACTATGAAGTTTTTGGTAAAATTTTGGACAACATAATAAACTTTTTTTATTTTCACTTTATTGCACTTTTCTTCAACTCAGTCATATATTTGAGCGTTTTGCATGTTTTCAAGTTTTTTGACTTTTTTGCCATTTTTGGAACGACATACTATACTATGACGTTTTTGCAAAAAGTTTGTACGAAATACAAAAAAAAAATGTTTTCCACTTTTTTCACTTTTCTTCACTTAAGTCATATATTTGAGCGTTTCGCATGTTTTCATTTTTTTTTTTATGTTTTTGACTTTTTTGGAACAACATACTATACTATGACATTTTTGCAAAAATTTTGGACGAAATACAATTTTTTTCAACTCAGTCATATATTTGATTTTTTTTTTTTTTTTCATTTTTTGATATTTTTGGACGAAATACACATTTTTTTCCCCACTTTTTCCACTTTTCTTCAACTCAGTCATATTTTTGAGCGTTTTGCATGTTTTTATGAATGTTTTCAGGTTTTTTTCATTTTTTGAAATTTTCGGAATGACATACTATGAAGTTTTTGCAAAAAGTTTGGACGAAATACAAAAATTCTTTTTTTTTCCACTTTTCTTCACTTAAGTCATATATTTGAGCATTTCGCATGTTTTCAGTTTTTTAGATATTTTTTTGACTTTTTTGACAATTTTGGAACAACATACTATACTATGACATTTTTGCAAAACTTTTGGACGAAATATATAAAAGAAACAAAAAAAAAATTTTTTTTTTCACTTTTCTTCAACTCAGTCATATTTTTGAGCGTTTTTGCATGTTTTTATGAATGTTTTCAGTATTTTTTCATTTTTTGACTTTTTTGACATTTTCGGACGTTTTTGGTCAAATTTTGGACGAGATAATAAACTTTTTTTTCCCATTTTATTTCAAATTTCTTCATCTCAGTCATATATTTCAGCATTTTGCATGTTTCCACGCATTTTAATTTTTTTTACTTTTTTGACATTTTGCGAACAACATACTATGACGTTTTTGCAAAAAGTTTGGACGAAATACAATTTTTTCACTTTTCTTCACTTAAGTCTTATATTTGAGCATTTTGCATGTGTTAATGCATGTTTTCAAGTTTTTTTCATTTTTTCGATATTTTTGGACGACATACATATGAAGTTTTTGGTCAAATTTTGGATGAAATCCTTTTTTTTTTTTTTTCACTTTTTGCACTTTTCTTCAACTCAGTCATATATATGAGCGTTTTGCATGTTTTAATGCATGTTTTCAAGTTTTTTTCTTTTTTGACAATTTATGATACTATACTATGACGTTTTTGGTCAAATTTTGGACAACATATTGACATTTTTTATCCACTTTTCTTCACCTCAGTCATAGATTTGAGCATTTTGCATGTTTTCACGTCTTTCATTTTTTTACTTTTTAGACATTTTTGGAACGACACTATACTATGACGTTTTTGGTCAAATCTTCAAAGACATAATAAAGTTTTGGTTTTTTTCACTTTATTTCACTTCACTCATATATCATAAACTTTTGCATGTTTTCAAGTTTTCGTAATTTTTGAAATTTTTGGTCAAATTTTGGAAGACATGCTATTCTATAACCTTTTTTACTTGTTGTGATCACCTCACACTCACTCTAGTAGGCAGTGTGGCAGCTTCAGCTTTTTTTTGTTCAGCACTGAACATTAGGTGGGAGAAGAAGCCCAAGCCTTTGAGGATCAGACCCGGGAAGTTGAGAATAAAAAATGTTATGTTGATTGTAAAATTTCATTCTTAGCCCTGGAATCTGCAACTTCACTCAAGGTTAATTTTCTCAGCTATTTAAGAGCATTTAAACACATTACTTCCTATGTACAGTACATAGTAGAGCATCTTATTGCACCCATTTTCAACACAATATTTTAAGTTAATTATTAACATTGAATAAAGCAGCTGAAAAATGTGCCTTGAGGTCTGGACTGTGAAACGTGTTAATCTCTTCATTAAGCTCCAGGAAATACATTCATGCACCTTTCGGATTCCTAAATTATTCAGCAGCACTCTGTGGTTTGTGTGTTGTAACATACCTTTCACTTCAGGGTCTGCCTCATGAGGACGAGACCAAGCATGAGCCTGAGGATGTTGAAGCATGCAGGACGAGTCTGGCCCACCTAGGACTGTCCTTCCTGGAGCTTCACCTCATGCACTGGCCCACAGCGTTTCAGTGAGCAGGCTCACACAACTGATTTTGTCTCCCCCTGGTGGTCACAAGGTGGCCCTGGATCAATGGGAGACTCATTTTAAACACATTTCCTGTCTCAGCACCTGAAGCAGCGCTCTGTCTGTTTGATGAATTAGGTTGGGGAAGGAGCTGATGCCTCGACGGGAGGATGAGCGTGTTTGCTACTCCACAAGACACTACACCCTCACTTGGGTGGCCATGGAGAGTCTTGTGGATAACGGTTTGGTCAAGGCTACAGGGCTGCCCAGCTTCAGTGCTAAGCAGACACACCATCAGCATGGCCCAAGACAAACCTGTGATCAACCAGGTACAATATTACTTAATACATTTGACTTGTTGTGGTTAATGTGTAATTGAGAACTATGACCAGCAAACGGTATATCATTGTTCCACAGGTGGAATGCAATCCTTATTTTTCTGTAGTGGACCACCTGTCCCATTATCGGTCAGTGTTTTAGTGGGTCAGCGGCAGTGTGTGCGCGACAGAGGGCCTATATTAGAGCATTTCGCATGTTTTCAGTGTTTTAGATATTTTTTTTGACATTTTTGGAACATCATACTATACTATGACATTTTTGCAAAACTTTTGGACGCAATATATATATAAAAAAGAAAAAAATCTTTTTTTTTCCCCAGTTTTCTTCAACTCAGTCATATTTTTTAGCGTTTTGTACAAGCACAACAACCTGGTGACCCCATCCAAAGTAATGTGTTATGTGAATTGCGTATCAGCACATTAGCTTTCTGATGAAATTGTTAAACAATGAAATGAAATAGAAATGTACATTAGCTCTGTATAATCAAAGAAATTTGAAAGGAGACAAACAACCTCCATTTCGTGAGATTTTATTTTCAACAACATAACCTTGAACAAATTTGTAATACATTAAATGCTACTGTTCTTTTTAAAAAAAGAGGAAGTCATTAGCAATATGTTTTTTTTCTTTTCGGTCTTATAGTCTAGCATAGAATCCCATCACTAAAGCCATTCATGTTGGTTGTGATATACTGAGAATGAAGCCACTCAATAAACCCCCCGCCCACCCCTTATTCCACCCCAAAAAAGAAGAAAGAAAACAAAACCCTGCAGTCACTCATTTTCCAACAACCCCCTCCCATCCCATCAGAACCAGGGCAAACCAAGTGGCTACATGCTTTCTCCAAGGGAAATGATACAAAAAAAAAAGGAACACATGAAAGAAGCACAAAGTCCTAAAAATGTGGAATCTGGTGAGAATTTGTACAGGTGTGATCCCAGTACTGACCACTCTTGGGCAGTGTACACTTATCCGTAAAGGTCATCATCGTTGTCTTCATTGAACACTGGACCAGTGCCAGTTCCCCCAGAGCCATGGGTTGGACCACTACCACCTGCGGCACTGGAAGGAAACCTGAAAGAGAGAACACAGTGAGTAATCTACTTCAACATTTCAGACTCTCCTGTGATATGGCAGCTCCTTATGTCTAATGTCTTTGCCACAGTGCAACACACCCCCATTGTCGGTATCTTTCTACAAAGCTTGGTGACAATTGTGGAAACTTTCTTAAAAAAAAACTAAAACAACAACAAGTTACCTGAAGCTGCCGAAGCCACGGCTCTGCTGCAGTGTCTGAGCAAACATCTCATATTTGCGAATGTCGTTGTCACTGACGGAGCGCCGGGCAAATCGCATTGCCTCTTCAAAGTGGTCCTTCCTGATCTCTGGCACAGGATCGTCCTCTTCCACCTCCTAAGAAATGAATCATCATTTTCATGAAGAAGACCAGAAACCACAGCACAGCAGCTCATCTAGAAGTGGAAAAAGTACTAACCATAGC
This sequence comes from Colistium nudipinnis, assembly GCA_016785305.1. Taxonomy (NCBI): domain Eukaryota; kingdom Metazoa; phylum Chordata; class Actinopteri; order Pleuronectiformes; family Rhombosoleidae; genus Colistium; species Colistium nudipinnis. The sequence continues at coordinate 411,687 of JAFBJU010000947.1, read as the reverse complement.
TGATGGGTTGGTCTGCCTCTCCCGCTCTCTGCGGATCTCATTCTCAATGCTCTCTCTAATGGCCAGCTTACACGCCCGCTGGCAGATCTCGGTAAGATCAGCTCCAGAGAAGCCATTGGTCATCTTGGCCAGGAAGTCCAAGTCCACATCCTATCAAACAAAATAAATGTAAGGTTTCAGGTTCGACTGATCTGCAAATCTGGTGTTATTTATTCAAATAAAACCATTGTGTGTCCGTCACACTTCTACGTGGGACCAATAAGGATTTCTTTCTCCAGTTACCTTGCTGATGGGACTCTTGCGGAGGTTGGCCTTCAGGATGCTCATCCTGCTCTTCTCGTCAGGCAGGGGGATATAGATGAGCTGATCCAGACGCCCAGGTCTCAGGATGGCAGGGTCAATGATGTCTGGCCTGTTTGTGGCGCCGATGATGAAGACGTTCTTCTTACTGGACATGCCATCCATCTCGGTCAGGATCTGGTTGATGACACGGTCGGCGGCTCCACCACCATCTCCCACATTGCCACCACGAGCCTTGGCTATGGAGTCAAGTTCATCAAAGAAGAGAACGCATGGGGCTGCTTGACGAGCCTGGAATCATAGCACAGACATACAAAACAGTGTTGTAGATCAAAAAGATGACATATTAAGCCTTTACAATTCATTCTTCTCTGCACCCAAATTCTGCTATAGACAGAAAAACATTTTGTACCTTGTCAAAGATCTCTCTGACGTTGGCCTCAGACTCTCCAAACCACATGGTGAGCAGCTCAGGTCCTTTGATGGAGATGAAATTGGCCTGGCACTCATTGGCGATGGCCTTGGCCAGTAGAGTCTTACCACAACCAGGGGGACCATAGAACAGCACACCCTTGGATGGAGTCATGCCAAACTTGAGGAACTTGTCTGGGTGCTCCACTGGGTACTGCATTTCGGGAAAAGGGGGGGAAAAAAACATTTGTCACACAATCCTACACTTGTACTACATACATTTTTGGACTTTATCTCACTTCTGAAAGACTCATACCTGCACCAACTCCTGCAGCTCCCTCTTGACATCCTCCAGCCCTCCAATATCCTCCCAGGAGATGTTGGGGACCTCAACAACTGTCTCTCTCAGTGCTGATGGATTGCTCTGGCTCAAGGCCCACTGCAGAACAGAGTTGATGAATTTAATATCAACACAGATTGAAATGAATTTGTAGACTGTGTGGCACCATCTTACCCTCGCCCCATAGCAAAGCCCATATTACAAGCCTTACCTTGAAGTCATCCATGGTGACGGCCAGCGAGTTCATGACTTCGGCATCAATGGTCTCATCCTCAAGGTCGATCAGGTCCATCTTCTTCCTGATGGCCTGCAGGGCAGCCTCAGAGCAGAGGGCAGCCAGATCTGCACCAACATGCCCATGGGTCTCGTTGGCTACCTACATGAAGTTAGACAGCATGAAGACAGCTCAATATTCATGGTACAACCACATCCCTGCCAGATACACATAACCCTACACGGGAAATGTGCATAACCAGTAATCCAGTATTTGGAAATATGTATCAATTCATGTAGCTCAACTTCTAGCAGTAGGAATACAATTCCTTAATTTGAGACTCAATTAGTAGAATTACATGCAATTAAGACCAATAAGGGAAGCCATGGAGCAACCATCACATGACCTCACCAGGAGGCAGTGTGTGTTGCGGCATCATGTGCTTGCAGAATAAGGAGTATGAGCACAAACCTGTTCCAAGTCAACATCATCAGCCAGCTTCATATTCTTGGTGTGAATCTGAAGAATCTCCAGTCTGCCAGTGGCATCAGGGATGCCAATGTCCACCTCCCGATCAAAACGCCCTGGACACAGAGACAAACACATGGCAGCTCAAACTAAACAGGCCAAGAGTAATGCCAACACCACACACGCATTTTAAGAGCAAAAACATGTTGATTCCCATCTTATGGCATAGATACTGAATTAACGCCATGAACTGTATTACAAGTTACCAAGAGCTTACATAGCATCAGTTTGAAAGTACAAACAAGACTTTATTCTTAGATTTTGAAAGAGCTGTAATAAACACTCCATTGTAAGAGATGTACAGCTGCAGTGTTTTGGGAAACTGATATCCACCATCGTTTTAGTATTAAATACATGCTGTAGCTATGGTTACATCATGCAATGTAAAATATATATGTATATATTTACAATTAAAATATTTGAATTAAAAAAATACATTAAGGACAAATTCCTAATGACTTAAGTTGAATGTAACCTAATTGAATAATAAAAAAAACAAATGAGTCTGCATCCTACTTTAAGTAAAGTATTGGTCAAAAATCTTGAGTAATGGTGATTCCACTCAAACTGTTTATTCACTGAATACATGCTTAAAATATAACTTACCGAATCTCCTGAGAGCTGGGTCAATGCTGTTGGGTCTGTTAGTGGCAGCCATAACAATGACATGGGCTCTCTGTTTCAGGCCATCCATAAGAGTCAGCAACTGAGACACAATGCGCCTCTCCACCTCTCCGTGAGTCTACAAATAACACAACATAAATATTTAAAACTCTATCCAAGCATTAGGGTATTGACCGAAGTCGACGTATCTGGGGGTGTGGATCATCACAGACTCTGAATTAGCTGCATTTAAAATCAGTGTGTAAAAGATGTGAAAAAACAAAACCGTAATAGCAGATTCATAAACACGCTTTACGGGATCCGGCCTCGGGGCCATTTATTTAAAATTATAACGGGAGTGTTCCATTTGGTTTTCAACTCACCTTCTCTCTCTTAGGTGCGATCGCATCAAGCTCATCGATAAAGATGATGGCAGGAGCATTCTTCTCCGCTTCCTCGAAGGCCTTTCTCAGGTTACTTTCACTTTCTCCTGCCAGTTTGCTCATGATCTCAGGACCTAAAATGGAGAACATTTGGATTTTAGGACAACTCAACCTTGGAGCATACTGTATACTATATTCAACATTTATGCACGAGTTACTGGCTAAATAACGACAAACACAGTGCATTATTAGAGTCTCAATAATGCTAAACTACAAGTATAATGTGCGATTCAAAAACAGACATAAAATATCATTCCCATTATACAATATGTGAGCCGCACTTCACACAGCCATTTGAAATGATTTATCTATCAAAAATCATTATTTCACAGCATTATGAAAAAATGTTTCTCAAAGATCTGATAAAACAGAACAGAACATATTTCTACACCATAGAACATTCATAATCTGATGTTTAGATTAAGGACTGCATTTATAAGAATACTAACAATTAATAGCAAATACAAGTCAATACTGTCATTCAACATTCAAATTAAATGGCCCCAAACAACACCCAAGTGTATGTAATAAGATGAATATGAAGGGATGTTCATACCATTAATCAGGAAGAAGAAAGCTCCGGTTTCATTGGCCACTGCTCTGGCAATCAAGGTCTTTCCAGTGCCAGGGGGTCCATATAGCAGGATTCCACGTGGGGGCTAAACAAGGGCAGAACGGCATTTGTAAGATTCAGACTTTCAGGTTTTGTATACACCCGAAATTAGCTATAATGATGATGACAGCAAAACACCACCACATGACTTCTTTCTTTACTCTATTAATTAAAAAATGTAAAGTATAGTATACAGTTTAAAGAATGTACATTATAATTGAAAAAGTGTGAGAAAGAAGTGCTATTTTTCATTAATATTATACTAAAGTTCACTTTAAATTCCACGGGGAAGGCCAAACACTTTTTCTTCAAGCAAAATGATAGTGCCATACCTTGACTCCTATGGCCTTGAACAGTGCAGGGTGTCTAAGAGGCAGCTCCACCATCTCCTTGATCTGAGCTAGCTGCTTCCTCACACCTCCAATGTCATCATAGCCCACCTCATTCAGGGACTCTTCCTCATCCTGCGTATTCAAGACATGATGGTCAGGATTCAATGTGGTTTACTTTTAGTAAATGCACTCGATGCACATTGCCCGCTACCCACCTCTCTCCTGATGGGTTCGCCCTCACAATGAATGACTGTATCAGGAGCAACAATGCAGAACGGGGAGGGATCGGTCTCCACCACCTTGAACTCCACAGCACGCATGCCACCTCTGACCAGGAAAATATCACCTTCGCAAAGTAAAAGACAATGACAGTTTCAGAAATATAGTTGTTCAGCCGGGGAAATGAATACGTTTTTCCTATCACAGAACATGGTACTCACCTTTGCGGATTGGCCTGTAAGCCTCTAAGAAGTATGGCTTCAGATAAACCTCAAACAGGTTGCCAGTAATTCCTTCTACTGTGTCATCTATCGGGAGAACGTGGATCCTCTTTCCATACTTCACATCTGGACAAGGCTGGATGCTGAATGCAGAGATACAAGACTTAACACCAATTCTGGTTTAAAGGGCTATAGCAAGAATACAGGTGTGTGCTTCTCCCCACCTAATGACATCACCCAGGCGGACCCTCAGGTTGTTGCGGACAACTCTGTTCATCCGAACTTTCTCATCAGAACAGGTGTCATCAGACAGTACGATGCACACCGTCTCCCGCCTCTTCTTTCCTTTCATCAGCACTGTGTCTCCACGGAAGAGCTGCAGCTCATCCATCTTGGTCTTAACAAAGAATAAACATTATATTATTTCATAAATCTCTATCCTTAACCGTTATGTATCCAGATTAAAAAAATATGCCAAATAGGGCTGTCTAACATGGCTTGGTATAGCGTGTGACTATGGGGGGGGGAAAAAAAGTATACGCTTCATTGTTGTGCCACAAATGCAATTATTTTTGTGCCATTTGGATGGAGTGGACATCAGAGAATGGTAGAGATTAAGGAGGAGGAATTCAAAATCCTACACAGGAGGGGGCACTTACACTTATAATTGAGGCATTTCTTTCACATGGAAGCGCTAAGCAAATTAGATATTAGATTCAACGACCATTAACCTCTTCTACCACCTACACAATATCACGAAAAACAGTACGGAGAGTTTGTGTACAAAATCCTTTAAGGTACAATTTAGAGCACAAATCAAACCCAAAACTCAGACATTGTAAGAAGCTCATGCCTGTGTCATACCATACCATAAAGAATCACAAAGATGGAGTGACATTAAAAATGCCATTCTAACCAATTGCTGCAAAGAAATGCCCCTAATTTACACAAGTAAAAAACATACTTATGTGAATATTAAATTACATTATTGGGATACGAGACTTATGTAATTTTGACGAACCTGGGTATTCACTAATTTTTGGCCCATCATGTCAAATAATAACTGTTGATACAAGCAAATGCTTACCTGAGAGAGGGAGACCACACTGTTATCTTCATTGATGGATTCATCAACAATCAATCTGTTGGGTCTGTTCTTCTGTTTCAGAATAGCAGTGGCTAGGTCATCATTTTTGGATCTATGACGATGAGAAACGGATGACGTGTTTTAGGTCAGAACAAAAAGAAAATACTTAAATACACCTTCAACAAAGCCATACCAATCATATCATTCAGCAACACTGCAATGGGAAAACTTTGGGTATGAAACCAGTAATCTGCCACTTTTCTTCGATAAATGAAATTGGCAAATTCACCAGATCCAACTATGAAGAATTAGGTTTGAATAATAGACAAGTACTAAAAGGAAATTGTAGAACACCCTTTCATCAAACCTCTGAATAAAAACCTTCTGGTTTGAGAGGGTCATATTGTCAAGTTATCAACATGGTTTAAAAAGAGTCACCGTTAGAGTCATTATATAGTGTGTGTGTGTGTGTGTGTGTGTATATATATATACATATATATATATGTTAACAGATAATAAATTTAATAATAGGCTTTAGATAATTATATCTATCTATATATATATAGAGAGAGAGAGATATAGATATAGAGATATATATAGATAGATAGAATTATCTAAAGCCTATTTTTAAAATTATTATTATCTTTTAACAAAACGCTGTGAATAATTAAGCTCCAGTTTCTGGAAAACTCTTGGTCTCTCATGTAGTTAGCATGCTAACGGTAGCCTTGAGCTAACATACTAGCGAGCCCAGATGACACAGCAAAAGAATTTGAAAAAAACTTTGTTAGCACGCTAGGTTATCCCATTAAATACAAACGGATCAATATTACCGCAACCAACGTAAGAGTAGAGGAACCGTAAATCACATTCAAATAAAAGTATTTCATAACCGTTACGCCAACGGCGAAGTAAAACACACGTAATTTCTCTGTCATTTTAGATGAATAGCCGATCCTGCTAGCCTGCTAGCTTTGGTTCTGTATAGAGTGGCAATGGACAGCTCGCCATAGTGTTAGCCGTCTGTATGACTGGCCGTTCCTTTCGTTAATTGCCCACGTCCATTACCTATGTCCGTGCCATTTACGGAATACATGCATGTGTGTTCAGGTAAATTTAACAGCAATTATCAAGACACTTTAAAAGCCGGGGATAGGCCAGATTTTCGGTGCGACGCTGGGAGGCTTTGGCCTTGACACTGCTGCTAAGCTAACGTTAGCTTTAAACACGATAGCATTGACTGCGCTTTGTCAAGCCGTTGACACACAGCTGATTAACTGAATAACGTTGACTGACCAGCGACAACCCGTTAACAAGATTCACAATTGATCGGTATACTACCCAGGTGCCAAAAGGTTAACCGCATTTCGTTATTCAGCGAATTGACTGATGTGCGGAGGATGGAGTGACCCCATTAGCTTTTGAGCTAGCAATCGAGTTTATTTAGGATAGCATTCGGGCTACCATTGATAAACTAACATCAATGTTGAGATGACGTTGGCCATTTAAAGGGCATACGTTGATTATTGTTGTGCGGAAAAAAATAATTGGAAAGAAAATGTGTTTCTACTTACTCCCCTCCCGAGGCCATGGTCGTCCACCTGGATTACTAGTAATAAATAAAGATTTTCTAAATGTTTACGAGGCTTAGCCGGTTAGCGTTTCCCAACGTTCTCCTTGATATCAAAGTGAAGAGCAGCAGGTTCCGTGGTTTTCTTTAGTTATACCACGAACGAGATAGATCCTGCACTCGGATTGGCTGTAGGCTGTCTGACAAATTTGACAACCAATGAAAGGGTCTGTAATCTTGTCGTCACAAGGAGTGTCGAGCAGTCTGCCCAATTATTAGCGTAGGCTGTTCCTATTTTCATTAACATTCCTCTTATTGGTTGTTTCCAAACGACATTCATCCAACTAACGTGTACAGCGTTGATTAGAGGAATCGTAAAAACGTCGATTTAGTCTTGTACTCTCGATAATAACAACATTATGTGTCCAAAGACCTGTTCAGTAGTGTTTACTGAAAGTGGAGGCCCATTATAGAGAGCAGCAACACAGTATACGGTGTGTGTAGTATATATTGTTATATTAATTGTTAATTGTTCTTGCCTGCTCAGCATACACTTCACAACAAAGTTGGTAGTTGGGCCAGTTTACATCTTTAATGATCAATAAACTGTACAGTATGTTGTGTTATCTTATCATATCTTTCATAATTTCATTTAATAAGTAAGAGTCCTTACAAAACAATTTATTTGACTGGCCAGGTAGATACATGTTTTTTTGTGGGTATGGGTTGCCTTGCCAGAGAAGGTGAAAGGGAATCCTTTTGCTTCTTCACAGGGACTGTGTAGGACAAAGTTCCTGTACCCTGTGCCGCAGCTCTGTGGAGTCCAATAAAGGGCCAGACTGCGGCTCCCGTAGGTACAATGAAAGACCCCTGCAATGCAAAGGGGAAGTAGAGAGTTAGGAAAGTAAAATTGCAATAACATACTTGAATTTGTGGTTTAAATGTACATTTTAAAGACATTTTGAACAACCACATGTGATCAGATTGTAGCGCCCCTCTTTACCTCCAAGTTTATCTATTGTCAAATGTGTCATCTGCTAAAACAAATAGAAAGCTTCAAAAAATAATTGCAGTCCTTCTTTGTTGGATTGCCTCTGGTTCAAACTTTACATTGAAATCTCTCATGGGTTCATGATCATATATTTGGTAGGCATTTTTCCTGAATACAAATACATCAACATTCATGTTTGCAGTAAACTGAACATAGATTGGTTTGGAATAGGTAAACCAGTGATTTTTTTTGTACAGGGCATTGGTGTACACTTTGTGGATGACAAACTGCAGTACACAAAATAGTAACAATAAGAATGGCAGTGTCTCACTCCACTGTAGATTGTGTGCTGAGGCTCCAGGCCTTTTCCCAACAAGCTGCTGCCTCCGGTCTCCTGCCAAGCCTCCATAGTACTTCACCGCACCACAGCCCTGCACCCACACACTCTGAGACAACACATACAGCATGACGATGTGTTCTAACAAAAGGACCACACAAACCAAGAGATTCACCACAGTCCCATACCTTACACACAATACATGATAATTCTATACTAAAACAAGGTTACACAGAATAAAAGAATACACTGTGGAGGAAAACGTGTTCATCTAAACGTGAACCTACCAATGAGAAAGGCAAACCAACATATTCGAAATAATGGGAAGTATGTAAGTAGTCATACATGGGTTTAAAGTGCCTGGCTGTGACTGATCCTTACTTTCTATGACCAAGGAACAGCAGCACGTTTCAATGTGCCAAGAAAGCTTCAGGCTCTGCTGTATAAATCATGGATATAAAGCTTTCATATGTATATACTGTACCTGGGAATGCCTGCAGGCTGAGCAGAAGGTCTCTCAGTGCCTCTCTCAGTTGGTCTGTCTGGATGAAGCTGATACCCCTACCAGCAAGAGAAAGCCCCTTCAGCCTTTGGAGGGTACACAGCTCTGTATCCTGTGTGACAACCATGTCTGCACTGGGGATCTGAGGTTGAAAACCTGCAATTGACAATCATAATCAAATGCACAAATTATCATAAGCTGGGGGTTGTGAAAAAAAACAAATCATCTCCAAAGCCTCAATACAAATCAGTGCAGTACTAGCCTTTCTTTTTTAAGCGGACCTTCAGCAGCAGGTTGATACACCTGTAATGTTGAATATAAAGTTATGGTATGTGTTGGTTTACTAACGTGATCATTCCATGACAGACAAATTACAGAAACCTAGTGTAGTGAGTCACAGCTTGTTTCCAGTCCTTTAGGTGAGCGTGGCAGTGACCCTGCAGGAGGTAGGCAGCCCCGGCCCAGAGCAACATCGTCACCTTGTCTTCACCCTCTGCCCACACATCCCTGCTCTCAGCTTCACTCTTCTTCTCTGGCTCTTCCAGCACCAACCGCTCTGGCAGCAGTTCAAGGGTGTTGCTGATGACTTCGTTGCAAAGCGCCATGCAATCAGCAGGTCGCTGGGCCATGAGCAAGGCTGCACCAGCCTCCAGGTAAAGTTTGGGCAACCTTGGGAGAGGAGGGGCTTCAGCATTGACCTGAGAAATGCATATACAGCAAAAATGTTAGTCAAAAACATTTAGCATTGCATATTGCCATGTCAAAATAAGCTTTCATTCTGCACAAAATGTGTTTGACCTTATGTTGATCTTCTGAGTGAAGAGCAGCCAGCAGGTCCAGATAATGTTCCACACCCTCTGACACCCTGCACAAACAGCAACAACACCAATTTACCAACTGCAGTGAGCACTATGAGTCTCCATCTACACTTTCCAGTTTAGAGGAGTGGTCAGGTTGGAATTAAATGAAAAGATACTGCCTCTGCTGGTAATTCTACCTCTCATGGAGGACACACTTCAGGGCCAGATTGTGAAGGACAGAGAGGGCAGAGGGAACAGAGAGCAGGCTGCTCAGTGATTGGCTGCTGAGCAATAAAGATGGGGAGAGAAGATGGGTCCTGGGGGGCGTCAACGTTGTAGCAGAGGTCAACATCAAAGTCTGTGGTACGAGACGATTTTATATACAATATGCAATGCGACATATGTTTCATGGTAACAAAAGACTGTTTTTTAACAATAAAAATCATATTTTTTATAGAAATAAATAGATTTGTTACACATGCAATTGATACTTTTTCTTTCTTACACACTCATCTATACAGTGTATACATATATCTGTCGTCTGTGTGTGTTGTGTATATCTGTGTCACTCACTGAGTGGAGCAAGCGAAGAGCTTGTATCTCAGCCTCTGTGTTTCCCAGCTGTCTATAGATGAGCATGCTCTGGTACAGAGCACATACACAGCAGGAGTCCGTTTCCAGTGCTCTCCTGTAGCGCTGCAGTGCCATCTGAGGGCAGCTCTGGAGAAAAATCCAAACACACATTTACTGAATGCAATTCCTCTCCACTACACGATGCACAATCATGTTCTATTAGTATGATATGCATGAATGTGTACCATGTGGTTAAGGCAGGAACCTGAGAGAAGGTGAACATATGCTACCAGAGTTCTGGGGGCAGGCAGGGAAGAGGCTCTCTGCAGAGAAGACAGTGCTTCTGAACCCTGGCCCTCAGTCAGGCTTTCAGCACCTTAAATGAAACACACACAAACGGAAAAACACACAATTAATTACTAATTATCTGAAACACATTCACCACTCTCAAATCAAATCGTTTTTTCCTACTCAAACTACTGGCACAGCATTGGCTTCACCCATAGTTAAGTGAACTAAAATAATTGCATTTAAACACATAGAAAGAACCGTTTGGATTTAGATAATATGAGTCTGCTCCGGTTCCTAACCTTGGACAATGGAAGTGCAGATCTGCAATAATTCAACAAGCCCTCTTGGGTCTGTCATCAATAGTGGAGAGTCACAGGACATTCCCCTCGCCTCACTCCTTTTCTCCCCAACTCCAGCACCCAGTGTCTCAACCAGAGAAGACAGCTCCTCCTGCAACAAAGGAAAATAAGATTGCATAGAGGGACAGTGAGATAAAGTATGAGCACCAACCAAGATTTTAAATTACATACACATGCCATATGGCACTAAAAGTAATGTTGGAACATAATCTTAAAACAGGAACTTACCTTAAATTCCTGTAAAGTTTTCAGCTGACATGTTGCCAACCATATTGCCCACTGCAGACATAGTAGGTGCAGTACGCAGGAACTCAAATCTGTGTTTCCAAATAATCTGAGACTGGTTTTCCAACAGACATGAGGCTCTGAAGCAGCAGCCTGGTCTCCTCGCACATGTAAAGCTGCAGGACACAAGAGGTGGGTGTGAAAGGCAGGGATCATTTGACCTAACATGAAACTACCATTAGTTCCTATGTCATTAACATAAATTGTTTTAATATTCCGCATCATAGGCCTACCTCTCTGTAGGGCTTGTGTGAGGAGCAGCTCAGCTTCTGTGAACTGACTCTGAGCAGTGGAGCACACACAGACGTTGTACACCACCGACAGCTCCAAATGAGTTTGCTCCGCAAGAGGAGGAACACCTGCAGGCAAGGACGATGGGGATATTAGACACATTTACATACAGGTACAGAGCCATGTACCCCATCTCAACAATTAAGGCCTTTGTGAATCAAATAATATGCAGCACCTTGAATTTTCCTTAATAGTTTGTGAAACTCAGAGGAACACAATCTCAGCTGAGTGTGATTCTGATCTCGGCTCAAAAAGTTTCCCTCTTCTTCATTCTGCTGAAATGATAAAGTGAAAAAATTGTGAAATGCAACAAAGTTCATATATTCAGGTAATGTGATTCAGTGAGTTTTAAAGGTAATTGTGATTTATAAACATATTTCTATTTTTTCGTTCTTCACATTGCTACTTCACTATTATACAGATCGATATGGCACTGTTGTTACTCCACAACTATTTTGTACTAACAATGTGTGTGTGTGTGTGTGTGTGTTATATATGTTTAAATAGGTGCAATTTTAAATGTGTTTTGTAAATGTATTGCACATTTAAGTCGACTTAGAAGACAGTTCAGGAAATATAATACATTATCTATCGTCAAAAACATGGAAAGGTCTGTTCATGTACATTAAAAACGAAATAATACTCAGGATCATATTCATTAAAATGAGCTGTCTTAATATATTCCTAGGTATTTCTGGTATGCCCAACGTCACAGAGGCTAACAGTCGAGGCATAAAACTACTGCTTTTAATCACTTAATCCTACCTTCCATTTGTTAACCAACTCGTTGTTTTCCTGGATCCATGTATTTAATAAACAGGTTGGCTGATACATTTTATCGGACATGACATCGCTTTTATGATTTAAAACGAGCCGATGTTGTTTTGTTTGAACTTCCCTCGTTGTTGTGGTCCGAGCTCTAACAGGAAGTAATCGTCCACACGTTCCATGTAGTGACTCGGTGAGGCGGTGCTGCCCTCCTGTGGACACATGACAGAGAGTTCTGGAAACTTCAGTGACTAAATGTCTCACACACATGAAACTGTGAGGCACCGGCGCTGCACCTACAGACGCACTCACCGAGTAATGTGTTAGGACGAGCCCTCTTGACTCTGTCACCAATGGTTAAGAGACACTGGGCATTCTCCTTCCCTTCCTGTTCTCCCCGACTCCATCATGGCTTAATTTTATGCAGTTTTTTTCTGAATACACCTTGAATTTTCAGCAGTTCAATTTGTGAAACGCAGAGGAACAATCTCAGCTGGGTCTGATTCTGATATCGGCTTCTTCCTGCTGCTGTTATGATCAACTAAAAGGAAACTAACTAACAAATAGTTTGATTACTTTGAGGAAATTGATGTATATATTTATATCACATTGCTAATCTTCTGTTGTTATATAGAGAAACATGGTACCTTTTACTCAGTGAGGCAGTGCTGCCCTCCTGTGGACACACCGGGAAGTGACAGCTGGAGTCTGCTCATCGACCACCAAGTGGCGCAATGACAGAGTTCTGGAAACTTCAGCCATTCAAATTTCTCCCTAACAATAAACTGTGAGCCACCAAAGCTGCACCTACAGACACACTCACCGCATAATGTGTTAGATTAGCCCTACCTGTGTTAGCACAATGCACAGTGGCATGCCACCACAATTACATCACACATACACCCATGCACACACGCACACAGGTCTAATGCAGGTAAATACAAGCCAAGGCCTTAATTTTATTAAAGCTGAGTCATGCCTGTGTCTGCCAGGACAGCTATTTTTTCTCGCTGTCCCTCACAAGGTGACTCCCTCTTTTCTCACCCAGTTCCTCTCCTCTTCTGTCTGTCCATGTCATCCCTTCATGAAAGCATCATCTCGCCAACCAGCCCAACCCAGCTCATCCTTCTCTTTCATCACCTCAAGTCACTTAAGGCTCTAAATATAACACCACGAAAAACAAGGGAAGCTCAACCACAACATACACACACACACAAACACAGCTGCACAGGCATGCACACACATTACAGGCATGAGAGACGTCTTTCCTTCCAGTTCTCTGCGTTTGCCTTTCCCCCTGAGAGGTTTCACTCTTTCCTGGCGTTTTCCTCTGCATCAATCCTTTTTTTTCATCTCTATCTCTGTTTCTCCATTCCTTCTACGACAAGGTCGCTCAGTGGCAGGAGCCTCCCACCTCCTTCCCTCGTTCCCCTCTCAATGTCATTGACACGGCATGCCTTCAAACATTCTTCCGCTACAAAAGAGAGAAGACCAAGATAGATAGATAGATAGATAGATAGATAGATAGATAGATAGATAGATTTTATCTTTTTACTGTATTTAAGCTACGGTCGATTCAAGTAACAAGGTATTGGCATGAGATCCTCACATCATGGCCACTGAATTCTGCCTATTCTGCTCTTTTTTCCTCATGTATAAAACATGAGGCTAGTCGAGGGAGGGGATGTCACATATGTTATCCGTGGCCTGCATGCCCCTACATTTGTTGCAAAAAAAAAAAAAAAAAGTGTGTTTGTTGCAAAAAAAAAAAAAAAAAGTGTGTTTTTTTTTTTTTACAAACAGGATTAACACATTCAAATATGCATTTTGACACATTTGTGTTGTGGTCAGACAGGATACAGCTGCTACCGGACAGGTGAAGACCCTGAGAGTCGCACAGTCACACATGTTCACATGGATGAAGAATTCCATATACAGAGAAAATAAGGTGTTCTGATCCATCCATTCTTCGGAGTACACCTCAAGGGAATAATATATGTCCGTAGTTCTCCCTGCTTCTTTAAGGCTTGCGGATTAAACCCACTCACCCTAAATGTCTGCAATCAATCGTTGCTGTATGAGCTTCTCCTCAGAGCCAACATCTTTAGATCAGCAGACAGCCCAGCTTGTTTTAGTGTTAGCGCTGTATCATCATAGCTCTGTGGACAATCTGGTGTAAAGGCGTTACAAAAGTTGCTGTTTATTCCGCTGTTGTTTTTGTCACTGCTTTAGGCCTGCTCTCACACCTGCCTGGCTGGAGAATAATGACAATTTCAAAACAATTTGAGGCAGAAACTGCTAAATTATAATGAAGATGATTTGAAGGAAAAGGGGAGAACATATTTATGTAGTGAGAAGAGGGAAAGAGAGAGAGAGAGAGGCTTGTCAATGGCCACTACGGTCGAACAGAGTCTCTGGGGTATGGCGTGGATCTGCAAACTCACACTGCAGCATTAAAGAGAGCATCAGCAGAACACAATGCACACCCATGCAATCGGTTCATGCAGACCTAAGCCACGGAGAAACCCAAAAAATGAATTTGAATTCATGACTTGACTTTATGAAATTGAAAACTTCTGTAAAAAAAAAAAATCTGTAATTTATCCGGACCATTAAAAAAAGCACTGATCAGTGTTGCGGATCAAATGTTGCTTAAAATAACAGACACGAACGAGCCATTTTTAAAAATATATATAAAGTAAAAAGCTGTGATGCCTGAAAAAGATTTAAAAGAAAATGTACACCCTTTAAGAAGCAACATCTAGGAGAAAAATCTCGCTGCGTAAAAGAGCCTACGCCTCGTCAACAAGGTGCGCAGCAGGCAGAAGTTTACTGGGGGGGAAAGATATCTCTTTAAATGAAGTGTATGCTGGTGCTGACTTGGCCAGATTTCCCTGCCTCCTATATAAAGCCAGCGCTCCCCTCCTGCTGCAGTCACTTGTGCTCTGTGCCAGCCAGCATGAGTTTCACGGCGGAGCACCACTACTTCGGTCCGACCTCGTACCGCAAGGCTCGGCCAGCCTCCGTGTCCTCCAGCGGCTTCCACTCCCAGCGCCGCCGACTCGCCTACAGCCAGCCGTCCTCCGCCGACAGCCTGGAGACCTTCAGCGGCGGCGACATGGCGCGGAGGAGCGAGAAGGAGATCCTGCAGGCTCTGAACGACCGCTTCGCCGGCTACATCGACAAGGTGCGCAACCTCGAGATGCACAACCACAACCTGGAGGCGGAGGCGGCGGCGCTGCGCCAGAGCCAGGCCGGGCGCGCCTCGGTCGGGGAGCACTACGAGCGGGAGCTGGGCGACCTGCGGGCTATGCTGCAGCAGCTGACCGGGGAGAAAGCCCGGGCCACCCTGGAGCAAGAGCACCTGGAGGAGGACATCCAGCACCTGCGCGTCAGGACGGAGGACGAGGCGCGCAACCGGGAGGAGCTGGAAGCCGCGGCGCGCACCATGAAGAAGTACGCGGAGGAGTGTCGGCTGGCGCGGCTGGAGCTGGACAAGAAGCTCCGCGCCCTGGAGGAGGAGGCCGTCTTCCTGAAGAAGAACCACGAGGAGGAAGTGGCAGAGCTCCTGGCTCAGATCCAGGGCGCCGAGGTGAGCTTCGACATGCGAGACACGATGAAGGCGGACGTCACCGGCGCACTGCGCGAGATCCGCGCGCAGCTGGACACTCACGCTTCCAAGAGCTCCATGCACGCGGAGGACTGGTTCAGAGGTGAGCTGTCAAAAAGCGTGAATGGGGGAAAACATTTATAAGTGAATGAAAATAATGAAAAAGTTCTGAATCTCTGTCCATGGTGCTGAAGTCACATCCCTAGAATTGCCACCAGTGCTTAGATCAAGCTGACGTCATTGAGTCAGCTTTGCAGGGGTCACCTGTTGCTGTGGTTCAACACTTGAAACATACTGACGTCTAAATGTGTGCGAATGAACAGATTCCCTTGGTTAAATTAGACATATCATAGCTTTGTTTTCATTACCACCACCCTGACAAATTAAGGACGTTTACTTGCAAATGTTAATCAAGACGGATCATCTCTAAATAGACAGTGCAGAAAGATTGTGGGCGCAGCGTCGCGCCTGAATGCTAGTGTTTATAGCTAAGGCAAGCACTGCAGGCAGGAGATGACACACACACAGTGAGGAGGCTGCGGCTGTCATTCTGTACAACAGTGAACATGTGTTCGTGCTTGCACCACATGTGTTTTAAGTGTGCCTCTGCGTGTTGGATTGATGGATCTTACCCTGAACCTCTAGAAAATACTATCGTCGTGTCAAGGTGACCTGGCATAGCGGGCAGCCGATGCTACATAACGGCTCATGCTTTAACTGTGACTTGACCCGAGGACAGAAGTAACCTGCAATTTTCAGAGTGATTGACGTGAGTCAGAGAGTTGAACTGAGCATGGTTACATGCAAGCAGCAGTTCAATGGCATGCCATTTTACTTAATGGTTTATACACTGACACTTGCAGTAAGCAGTGGTTTACATGCAGACTTTATAGAGCCATTAAAAGATGCAAACCGAATGACCTTCCCTGTATGGCATCCAGCTGACTGCAGCATTGAGGCTCATTCATGGTTGGATGAGGGAGGAAGCTGAGTCATCCTAGCGACTGACAGATGGCCACTGTCAAGGTCAACCGGGCTCCCAGTGGTGCAGAGGACAGGTCAAAGGCCTCAAGACAAAAAAGTCCAATGTATGACCTATGGTCTGAGTAAGAAAGCTGAATTTCACTGCATTCTGGTATATGAAAGTCACTTCAAGCTAAATAGGACCTGGTTCAACCATTGGTGTGACATTAAAGTGATTTCTTCAAGTTCGCGCATTCATTTCTCTGCAATCCCTGCAGTCCGTATGGAGCGTTTGTCGGAAACTGCCAGGTGTAACCAGGATGCGATTCGTGGGAGCCAGGAGGAGATTGGAGAGTACCGGCGTCAGCTGCAGAGCCGCACTATTGAGCTGGAGACTCTCCGAGGAACCAAAGAGTCCCTGGAGAGGCAGCGAATGGAGAACGAAGACAGACACCAGGATGACCTCAGCTCACTACAGGCAATACGATCTCACATACTTCTCCGGGGGAGAAGCATGCTTTCATACCGGAGTGTGATATTTGACCTGTAAGACTGTCTTTTCATTGTGCAGGAGACCATCAATCAGTTGGATAATGAGCTGAAATCCACCAAATGGGAGATGGCCAGCCAGCTGAAAGACTACCAGGATCTGCTGAATGTGAAAATGGCTCTTGATATTGAGATAGCTGCTTACAGGTCGGTCAGAGTTTAAAACCACATATACAATATACATATTTTGGCTTCGCTTTAACCAAAAAGTTATTGACATATTTTCACCCGCTGTATTTTTGTCTTTAAAACAGGAAGTTACTGGAGGGAGAGGAGAAGCGCTTTGTGTCAGGAGGAAGTCCATACTCGTACCTGGAAGGTAGAATCTCTGCCCACCTGAAAGTGAAAGGAGACGAGATCTCAGATACGGTCATTGTAGAGGAACAGACAGATGAGACCCAGGTGACTGAAGTCACAGAGGAGGAAGAGGATGAGGAAAAGAAAGAAGAGGCTGAGGAGGAAGAGGAGGAAGGAGAGGAAACCAAGGAAGAAGATGAAGGAGAGGGAGGCGAGGGAGAAGATAAGGGCGAGGAAGAGGAAAAGAAAGAGGAGGATGAAGGAGATGATATGGCAGAGGAAGGCGAGGCAGGGGAGCAGGAAGAGGATAAGGCCAAGTCCCCAGAAAAGGCTGCATCCCCTCCTTCCAATTCCCCTCAACCTAAATCTCCTACTGTCCAATCACCAGAACCTAAATCTCCAGAGAAATCACCAGAACCGAAATCTCCACAGAAGTCACCAGAATCTAAATCGCCAGCAACAAAATCACCTGCGGCTAAATCCCCTGCCGGTGATGAGTCAAAGTCACCCGCACCAAAGTCGCCCGTGTCCAAATCCCCACCCAGCAAATCACCTGAATCCAAATCTCCTCGTCCGATGACGCCCGAACCAAAGTCTCCTGAGAAAGAGAAGCCCAAGCCCACCGCTGCCAAAGACACCCCGAAAGAGGAGAAGGAGGAGAAACCTCAGCCTGTCAAGGAGGACAAGAAGGAAAAAGAACAGCCCGTGAAGGAGGAAGAGGAGGAGGAGAAGAAGCAGGAACCGAAGGAGAAAGAGCCCGAGAGCAAAGCGGAGAAGGAAGACAAACCTGACAAAAAGAAAGAGAGCAAAGATGAAGCACCGAAGAAGGAAGATGCTTCCAAACCTGCTGCTCCATCCAAGCCCGCAGAGGACAAACCCGCTCCAGAGCCCGAGGCTAAAGAGAGCGCCCCGCCTGCTAAGGAGGAGAAGCCCTCTGCTCCGGAGAAGGCCGAAGCTGAGACGAAGCCCAGCCCTAAAGCAGAGCCGGAGAAAACGGAGAGCAAGAAGGAGGAGAAAAAGCCAGAGGACAAGCCCGCACCTAAGGCCGAGCCTGAAAAGCCAGAGAGCAAGAAAGAGGAGAAGAAGCCTGAGGAGAAAAAGGACAGCGGTAAAGTAGAGAGTAAGGCGGCGAAGGAAGGAGGGAAGGCAGAGAAATCCTCTGGCACTGAGGCAAAGGAGAGCAAGGAGGAGAAGGCCAAGAAGTAGAAGTGGAAAGGCTGCGTTTCAGGGCCGGAGTGGCGGAGGTGCCAAAGAGCCAGGGCGGAGGGCCAGCAGCTCAGACTGGCCCTGTCGTGTCCAAAAACAAAGCAGGTTCATGGTATGTAAGCAATAGTGCTTTCCGTAGCAAATAACCCCTCGCTCCTCAAGTATGGCCATCACACACCCCCGATGCTTCTGATGTATGACTGTAGTGAATGCAACACGCTCGAAACTCTTCATCTGAATGTGATAACGGCCCTTAATGAGTAACAAGTGCATTTAACCTGAAGCCGGCCGACAGCTACACGAGCCTCCAAGGGCAGAGATGTCAAAACGGCGTCGAGTTACGGATTGCAACAGATGTTGAGTATAAAGATGTATATTTACGGAGATACAAATGTCTATATTATATTTACATATATATCATTAAGAGAGGATTGAATTTCGCTTGTCGTGCGCCTTAAAGCGGCTCCTCCCGGAGGGGTGGATCCGCTTTGTCCCACTCCTCTGGTCTGCAATGCTAAGACTATGACTGTGCTATGTATAAACTGCTGATGAGAATATGCAATATGAAAGTCAATAAAGAATGAGAAGCCAAACACGACAGGATTATCTCGATCCGTTTACGCCGCAATAGTATGTGTGTGTGTGTGTGTGTGTGTGTCTGAGTGTAGCAAAATAGACCTTGTATGACGGTAAATAAGTGCCAATAGTAACCACACCAAAAGGTAAATGGTTTAAATGCACTGCATTGCGGCGAGGCGAGGTGTGTGTATATGCGTGTGTGTGAGGGGGGGAGGGGGTGGGGGTTGCCCAGCCACTGCACCCTTCAGTACACGTTCATGTATAAATCAGCAGCACTGCTGTGTGAAAACAGTTCCTTCACACCACTGATACCAATCTAATTATTATTAAATATCCATTTTATATGTTAAATGTCATGAGAGGGCTCAGTGTCAACACTGGCTTTCACTGAGGAAAAATACAAAATGTATCCATCGGACATTGTTTATGACTAGTCAGTAACATTCATCGTTTACAGGGCTTCTTCAATGATTTACTCACGCCTTGCAGTAGTAGGTGGTGATGAAACCATAACCGATCATATGAGCTCCAAGATGAATCTCACTGCATCTGAAAGATGCAATTAGTACTTTTGCATTTAAATGAATGTTTAATAAACGTAACCACACTTTTATGGTAGAATTTCAAAATGGCCCTATTTCAATCATTTACTTTGCCCCTGGTGAGATGCAGCCAGAAAATAATCACACCCATTAACGTCAGCTCTGATACTAACTACAAATAACTTGCTTTGAATACATGCTATAAATAACTAGTCTATAAAAGCTGCTTCCCGACTGCTGCGCTCTTTTTACCAAAAAATTAAAATAAAATATGTATATATATATATAAATAGTATATCAGACTCACGTTAATACATCACTCCCCACCAACGGTCTCTTCTCCAAAATGGTCAAACAGTCCCATTTTAATTCAAACTGCACACATCCAGCCAGTATACTTTATTAGGCTGCAAGCATCTGGATCCAATTCTAATTAGCAAGAAAACACGAGTGACACTGTTTTACGGTCACCATAATGATAAAGGAGTCATCTTAAATGCTGTGGGAGGATACACCAAATGTCTTGCTCTATGGATAAGAATGCAACAGAGACTTATTACAAAAAGATACACACTCATCCAAGAAAATCACACTGCTTTTATTTTAAGATTGGTATTAAGGCTAAAAATCCAAAAGCTGTGTGTCAGGTAAGCATGGAGTTACAGCTGATAACTACAGTAGGGAGATGGTTTATAAAGGTTTATCGATGACTGAAGAAGCCTTGAGGGTGGTTGAATTTGAATGGCTTCAGTCGGTTTGGACCCCTGAAAAACAGAGAGGTAGTGAGAGAGGGTCAGAGGTAAATTCTATTGAGTGTCCTATTAAGAAGTTGTGTATGAAGTTTATTTAAGCAATTTGAATATATAAATTGTACCTGACAGTGCGCAAGCACATCTTTTCACGAGGGAACTCTCGCGGTCCCTCCACACCGTCATCCTGTCCTTCGGTCTCCAAATATACATCAAGGCAGACACACAAGCGTGAAATCTGATTGGTCAGGAGCTGGTATCCTGGAAGTGGTCCCTGTAGTTCACTTTTGAACACATTGACCTCACTCTCCATGGCCTAAAGAACGAGTCAGAGAGGGCATCGTCAGTGACAGGACGAAGCATCAAATGAACACGTACAGCAACAGAGAAAACTGGCTTCTGGGTAAATGAGCATTCGAGAAATGTTCCTACTCGAAGGTTGTCATCAGTGCGTCCACTGCGCTCTCCTTTCCAGCTGAGAGAGAGGGAGAACAGAGGAGAGATCTCTGGGTAACGCGGACTCAGCACCACTGCGGCCTGGAGGCGAGCTGAGAGGAAGAGACAGATGCTGAGTTTATGAATACCACTTCAAATCAATGATAGCCAATTCCATCATTAGTGTTCGTATCTACCTGTGCCTCTCTCAACCACTGCCATAAAATACAGATCAGTCTCCTTTGCTAGCCCAGCCCCATTCACATGACGTGTATATGGCAGATCCTTGAAAGGAAGAGGAATATCACAGTGAGACATGTCCTGCGTCAGGATCAATTACAGTATGTAATTCACACACATGTGCACATTTCTATCAGAGTGTGTGTGTGTGTGTGTACCATGTAATCCTGGTGAGTGAAGGTGGTCCAGCGGACTAAACGGGAGAGGATCTTGGCAGGAAAGAGGTTCTGACACTCACTGGAGACTGGGATGATGCTGTGCTCTGGGGACAGGAACGCAAAGAAACTCGGTCAAAAATTACAGTCTCGTTATTAGAGCATTTAGTGTGGAAACATGACAAAACAAATGTACCTAAAGAGGCAAATTGTTTGTGCAAAGCCAAGCGGGACAGGACTCTTCCCCTCAGCAGTTTCATGGTTCTCTCCATGTGGCTGGCACTCAGAGAACTGCCAGCACACACACTCTGGGGAAAAAAAATCAAACACACAACATGATACCACAATAACTGAAACATGTTGTGCAGCTGCGATACTACCAAGCACACACCTCTGAAGAGTCACTGGGAAAATGTAGCCCTCCGAGATTCTGAACCCACTGGTAGGGATGGCCCAGTTCCTCCAAATAATCAGCAAAGGAAATTATCCTAATTGGAAGCAATTGGTTAATTATGGTTGGACTTTGTTTAAACAAATGATGTGAATTCTTATAAATATCATATACTTTTAACAAACATCCTCACCCGACTTTATCAAACTGGTAGCGATTAGCTGGATTGGGAGTTTCCTGTCCCTGGTCATTTGTGTAGAGACAGCAGAGTAGAGTGTCTGATTTCAGCAACTCCCTAAAAAATAACACAACATTAAATTTTCTTTTCAGCAACACAAAGAGAGAGAGAGAGAGAGAGAGATATGGTTAACATCCATACACACACACACACACCCAGTACTGATGGCTTCGTTTAGGTCTGTGCAGGTGGAGACCTTGGTCTTGACTGTTATGATGTTCAGATTCATCAGGTAGTAGAAGTAGAGATGGAGGATGCTGCCATCTGTGGAGAGAGGGTGGATAACAAACTGTGATGACCTAATCCATGACCAGCTTATTTCAATATTCTCTCAAAAACCCATTTGAATGTCCCCCCCAGGGGTTTACGTTATACTGCAGCTGCAGTAGAGAGCAATGACATGGTTTGGTCACAATGGTTGATGGCAGCACTCAGGGGACACACGCCATCTCTCACCCTCTGCGGTCAGAGTGAACTCGGTGACACCGTCACTTAGACACTCGCGATGCTCGTTTTACTCTTTCACTGCAGAAAAAAATGCCTGTTGCAGCTGGCAATGGTGAGGGGAAAAATGGGCAGGGGCAAGGTACTGGAAATAAAAGCATGATTTGCAAAAAGCCCAGTGATGAGAAAACATCTTTTTGTAGGTGCTGCAGACTCCCACTGCCGCAAGCACCTCTCCCCTCCCTGTAGTCGAGTTACGTCTGCAATGCAGGTCTCCCTGTAATCCGTCTATTCCTTTAACCGCCAGCAGAGGGGCCGCAAGGGTAACCGCATCCTTGCACAGTGGCTCACTATTTCTATCATACAAACGCAGTATGTACATTCTCACATTACAGAGAAATATATCTAGATTCATTTTTATATATAAATAGATCAATTTTAACAGACTGGCACCCGAAGGAAACGACATGCACCCAGAATGTGTTTTCCTGAAACGTACGGGTATTTTGCATTGTACACTTACCCATTCTGACATTATCATTATAACCAAGCCTGAATCCGGCCCACAACTGAAAATATATTTCCGTGTCTTTTACTGTTAAATGCTTTTCCATTCATTGGGTTTAGGTGCTGTGCATATAGGTTTAAGCTCTAGACCGTAGTATTGAAATAGCAGGGAAAGTCTGTGTTACCTTTACTCTTTAGGTCTAAGCAGAGGGATAGTGGGTGCCTTTTCAGCATCTCTCGTCTTTTGTCATCCAGTTGACCACCTGTAGTCGGCCGCCTCCTCTTCTGTGAAACAACAGAAAATAAAAAGCAAAGGAAAAAGCACGATGAACATTGTAGCATATAACACCATCTATTTTTAAGATGAGTGGGACATGGTACCGCAAAGGAAGGGCAGAAAGTAACACATGTGGATGCAGGGAGCCATCTGCACCCCAGTCAACCAGACAACAGTGTGTGACAGCTGGGGGAGCAAGGGGTGTGTGTGCCTAGTGCCGAGATGGGTAAAGTCTCTGGCTTAAGGCTTTGTTTGTTTGTTACGGAGTAAAGAAAGGCATCAAACTCACCGTTTTCTCTTGCTCTTCCTCCGCATCTGAATCACTCTCATCATCTGGATAAAACAAAACAAATAATTTGGGCAACCAAGCAAACCCATCTCCGAGCATAGCTTATGGTTACTTATGGTACTGAACAAAAGACAAAATAAACAGGTCAACAGAGCTACATTTTCACATGCTGTAAAACGGCAGCCATATATGTATTTGTACCCTGGGAATCTTCTGGAGGTTTGGACAAGGCTTTGGCCTCCTCCACATCACCACTGATCGACACACACAGGTTTTTGTCTGAAATGGAAAAAAACAAAACAAACCACTGACGATGAGAATTTGCATTCCAATAAGAACTAACTGTATATTGTTTTGAATCATTGGCTATTCTTTGATGAATACTGACCACAGGCCTGGCCGTAGGCATTGGCTTGAACAAACAGGACATACAGAGGGGGAGGGAGATGGCGGGCGATCTCAGTCTGTTTCTGAGTCTGTTCAAAAGGCATTGACAGGTACTCCTGCACGGGCAGAGAGGCCTGAGAAAGAAGACAAGACATAAGTCAAATTTCCATTCAGAGAGACCATGCATAGTTTCCCCTTAATTGCACAGCAGTCTTCAGAAAAGAGCAGAGCTTAAAAATATATGTAACACTTAAACAATAAATGAACGCTTTGTGTTCCTATTCAAGTTCAAATAGATAAAACATTAGTAATGATGTACTACCTGCATGATGGCATTCAGTCCTGGCTGTAAGCTTGTCAGATGCTCTTTCTTCACCTCAATGCTCTTTTGAATCTTGTCCTTCGTGGTCAGTGACTCCTTGTATTTCTCTGCCAACCTGTATCCATACACACACTTTTAACAACTGCTCTGTGCATCAAAAACAACATATTGTTTTTAACCATGGCATACAACAATTGCACCAAACCGCTAGGAGGATTTTTCACCTCTTTCTCTGTTCAAGCTCCCAGTCCAGTCGAGCCAGTGTGAGTTGATGGGAGTCATTTTTTGTGAGGTGGGGCCTTGAAATCTCCTGCGGAGCTTCCTGGTGGAACTCTTCCTCAGACACCAAATCAATCTCCTCATGCTTCGACCTGAAACAGTGAAACCTTAGTTTAACAACAATTCTGACAACAGTCATTTGTGAAAATATGGGGGTGGGGTCCATATAAAAATACACTTAATTTGTAAAGAACTTTTTAAAACAAAGTTTCATTATAAATTTGAAACAGGATAGAACCCTGTATGCCAAGAAAAAAACAAGTCATTATAAGTCAAAGAACAAGAAAATGATAAGATATCAGACACTGATAAAAGGCTTTCATAAAATGATGCATTTAAAAGATGTCACTGATTCTGCAAATCTCAGATCATCTGGCAGGGAGTTTCACAGCTGAGGGGCTCTGAGCTTATGTAAGCAGTCCTAAAGCTGTACTCAGGATCCACCAGCAGAGCCCTAGCTGTGGGTCTGAGGCTTAAGTGCTAAATATAAACTCACCATCATCTTAGACAGACAACTAGACATGTTAATTTTTTTGTGATTTGTTGTACTAACTTGAACTCTAGACACTTGCTGATCTCTTTCTGAAGATGCATCACTTCATATAGCAGGTTCTGTAACTGAAGGTGGAGTACATCCACCCTCTGCTTTGCCTATGCGGAGGAAAAAAGATAGCAGTCAATGTTAGTTCCGAAACACAACCCAGGTGACCCCAAATATTAAAACAAGAATATCAAGATAGAAAAAATTTTATTGATCCGACATCTGAATAAAAAACTCCTAACATTAACAAACTGAGAGTGTACAAATTATCTTTGCTGACAGTGGAAGCTACTGCAGTCAGATGTTATAAGTAGAAACAAAGCACTCCGTGTTACTTCAGCACACAAGAGAGTTGAGGCAGCACTTTTCCCACAAATTAATGGAATAGAGTGAACTTAACCTGTGTTTTTTCCCCCCAATTTTGACATCTTTACACACAGAACCACATTCGGGAGGAGAGTGGGACTTACCTCATGAGTTTGGTCTCTGCCTTTCTTAAGTCTCATGTGGGCCAGGCGGTTGAGTTTTTTCAAGTTCATGAAGTGGATACCACTCTGCATGCGTCTCTGCTCGACCTCTGCATTCTGAGAACAGATACACATTGCCTTTATCACTATGGTAAAGGCATGCAACCCTATCTCTGGCTATGATCATATACATATTTTTTTTACTCTTTAATACTACACACTGTATGTATACAGCTTCTTCTGGGGGGGGGCTACTTTTCCTTGATTAGTCCAACAAGTCTGTAGTGTGACCATGCTAGTACTGACAATGAAATTCTGTATATTTACAGAATAGACCATGGTGTGTATTTTTGATTAGTATGATTCTTACCCCTTCTTTGGCTCCATTGGCTTTAAGCTCTTGGATCTCATTCATGAGAGTGGCCAAACTCTCACATGACTCTTTGTACTGGAGGTAGTCTTGCTCAGTGTCCCTGGCATCCAGCTCCACCTCTTCATTGTACACTTGTGCATCCTAAGAAAAAAAACCATCATCAATAATCAATTGGAGCTATATCAGCCCCGTTTTAAAACCTTGATCTTGGCCCAAATCGCATCCCTTTATTATTGTTAGCATATGGTTGAAATACAGAAGATGCCCATCCAACTCAGTTTTCACTCTTGCATTACATTTACTCAGGAGGGATTTGGGTCAAATCCCTTCATCTTTGTTACAGACGCAGATCATACAATTTTTGTATCCCTATTAAGTTGGTTCCTATAAGAAATGCTTCTTTGATGGGGCTGTTTTGCTGATATTAACAGAGAGCAGTAATGATCACTGTTAGAATGTTATATATAGTTGCAGTCTTAAAAGTAAGATAGTACGCCCCTAACACCTCGCTGTGTTATCCAGGGCCTATCAATTTTGCAATTTAATAATTCAGTTAATGGCATATTTCAGCACACTGTGCCACTGTGACCCCGCCGTGTCCTGACCTGCTGATCCCCCTCTCCGCGATTGCGTTTCATCTCCGGGGTTCCTCCTTCACTACGAAGGACCTTCGACTTTCGCTTCTTCAGGGCGTCCAACGACATCAGAGGCTGAATAATCATTGAGAATACGTCGAATAAACTACAATATACGTACACAAATAATAAATCACTTTTCAGCATTTGTAATAAAGTGCATGTCACTAGTAGTCCCCTATCGGCCTACTAGCCATTGTTAGCATGGTAGCTAAGGTTGACTAGCTAACAACCGTTAGCTTACCGGCTCATAAAGGCACGTTTCAATCATACATCTATAACTATCGATATAACTTATGTTTGGCATAAGAACCTCAAATACCCACATACCTTTGGAGAGGATAAATACGTCGGGACCACTTAAAATGCGTGCAAATTCAAATACACAAAATGTATTCCACCACGGAGCGCACTGTAGACGGAAGCCGTGCCGTGTCAAAAAACACCCAGCACCTTCCGCTTCCGCTTCCGCTTCCGCTTCCGCCGCCTCCTCCTCCTCCTCCTCCGCAGTGTTTATTACTGGTTGTCAAACCAGCGTATAGGTGCAGTACTGCCACCTCTGGACTGGATGTAGTGCAGCAGTTCAACAGGAAAACACTCAATTGCAGTATTGTATTTTTTCTTTCAAGTAGTTCATTAGAACAGTGTGAAATCTCAGACTGTTTAAAAATGATTTGCTGTAACTAATTAATATTTTTGGACCACTTAAGTCAAATTGGATAATTTTCCAAGGCAGACCTGATGATGTCTCAAGGCACACTGGTGTGCCTAGGCACAGTGGTTGGAAATCACTGCATTAGAAGATTGCGTATTGGTGTCTTTTTTAACAGATTCTTTAACAAATAATGTGTTTTTCTTTCATTCTTGATATTACTATTCTTTGTTGGCATTTTTGTATCACTCTAACAGTACCGAGGGACAGTTGGAATGACTTAATATCGATATTGCTGACATTCTATAGGACACAATGGCAGTCTCATAGGGTTAGCCACCTTCCTCAGCCGACTGCGAACTTTAGAAAGTTGGAAAGACATTCATGCAAAAAGAGTGTCCAGTAATTCAGATGCATCGTCCGAGACTCGTCTTAAGCTGCCAAGTCGAACTGCAGAATATATAACGCAGCACATGAATGTCCATTTTCTGGCTCTTTTGAAGCATCTTTAAAAATAAATGTCTTGTATTATATCTTAAAAATCTGATTTGGTAGTATCGCCGAAAGACGAGTGGTCCTTGAGTGTTAGAGGCGCCCAACCATACTCGGCCGGCTGAGAAACAGTGGGTGGAGCCTCGGGAGAAGGTGTACACACTGTACAGGGACACAGACACACAGCGTCGCGTCGAGAGACAAAAACAACCAGCCATTGATCTGAGATTGAAGCCAAGGCTGCAACAACGACAACATATACTTAAACAATCCGCAGGGCACAGTCCTGTCAACGCACCAGCGCAATGGACGCGGCTCCGGGATAAAGTGAATATCGCCTTGTGTTTTTCCCGTCATTTGTGTTGCTGCTGTCGTGTCAACAGCAGTTCGTCTGCGGATCTTCGGGTTGTCCTGAAACTACCCATCGGTCAAGATGTCCCAAAACGGCAAAAACGATGAGGTGAGAGAGGTTCTATTAAGGTAACATCAAACAACGTTAGCTGTCAGCTTGTTGTCAGGCGCGCGTGTGTGGGGGCAGTTTATTAGAAGTTGGCAGGTTGTCAGCAGGTTTTTTCAAGCTGTCACGTGGTCAGCTGGAGACTCGGATGAAGCGGGACGAATGTGCTGGACGTGATCAGGTCAAACTCTCACATGTTCTCAGTTCCCTCACACGGAGGAGAGAGAGATGAGATCAGGCTGACCGTGAACAGTACACGTACTGTACAAGTACGTGAACTTTGTCAAGGTATAGGTTCACTGTGTAGCTGTTGGCATGTTGTAACGTCACTTCCTGTTGTGTTGTCTAAGAATATGTACCACTGTAGTGTAATCTAAACTGAATTGGTAAAGTCAGGACCATATGTGTGACCATGTGTGGCATTCAAAAAAACTTTACTATTCCATTTGTTGTCTGGCTTATCGGGATAAAGTGAATATCACGCGGCTCCGGGATAAAGTGAATATCGCCTTGTGTTTTTCCCGTCATTTGTGTTGCTGCTGTCGTGTCAACAGCAGTTCGTCTGCGGATCTTCGGGTTGTCCTGAAACTACCCATCGGTCAACATGTCCCAAAACGGCAACAACGATGAGGTGAGAGAGGTTCTATTAAGGTAACATCAAACAACGTTAGCTGTCAGCTTGTTGTCAGGCGCGCGTGTGTGGGGGCAGTTTATTAGAAGTTGGCAGGTTGTCAGCAGGTTTTTTCAAGCTGTCACGTGGTCAGCTGGAGACTCGGATGAAGCGGGACGAATGTGCTGGACGTGATCAGGTCAAACTCTCACATGTTCTCAGTTCCCTCACACAGAGGAGAGAGAGATGAGATCAGGCTGACCGTGAACAGTACACGTACTGTACAAGTACGTGAACTTTGTCAAGGTATAGGTTCACTGTGTAGCTGTTGGCATGTTGTAACGTCACTTCCTGTTGTGTTGTCTAAGAATATGTACCACTGTAGTGTAATCTAAACTGAATTGGTAAAGTCAGGACCATATGTGTGACCATGTGTGGCATTCAAAAAAACTTTACTATTCCATTTGTTGTCTGGCTTATGTAAAGTCAATAAAG
Organism: Colistium nudipinnis; assembly: GCA_016785305.1. Classification (NCBI taxonomy): domain Eukaryota; kingdom Metazoa; phylum Chordata; class Actinopteri; order Pleuronectiformes; family Rhombosoleidae; genus Colistium; species Colistium nudipinnis. The sequence goes on along the minus strand of JAFBJU010000947.1, from coordinate 382,428 downwards.
TTGACTCTTTTTCCGGTAAAACTTTATCGATGGTCTTAAATGTAACATTAGAAACACAGCTCTCTGTATAAAAAAGTCTAGTCCAACACTGGCAAACAGTCACACTTCAAACTGCAGCCTCAATAATAAACATAATGCTTTATACGTCAAAACTATTACAGCTGTAATTACTGGAGTATTCTAGGCTGAGCTGTATTTATTGTATTGCAATAAATATGTCATGTGTACCCAATAAAAGTGGCCCCTGAGTGTTTATACTGTGAGAAATCATTAATTTGTCCTTGTGTTAACATTTTAGTCACATCTCTTGGTTGAGCTGTTGAAAGCAAAGACGCAAATCAATAAGCAGGACTGCTTAAAACAAACACATAAACATTCAGACATATTGCGCATAAATAACAACACCAAAACCTCAACCAATAAATATGTTTGATAAAATCTCAGTTAATAAAAACTTTGAACTTTGACTGCTGCGGACTACTTGTCTGTAGTGTGTATTGTACATCTACAATGAAAGCAGGGAGTCTATGGAAGCCCAACGATCAGTTATTCTAGTGCTGCTCAAAGTGATGTCTTCGAAATTCATGATGCTTTGATAATGACATTTATATGAAATCCCCTTGTTTAACCTTATGATAAGGATGACACTAAAAGAAAGATGTTTTGTTTCTTCAGTGTGACCTTGTGATGAACCTCAGTGCCGTGGACCGCTGTGCATTTGTGAAGAACACACCAGACTGTTCCATGGAAGATGGCTTCATCAACTACCTTCACTTGGCCTTCTGTCTGCTTCCTCCCAACCTCACACCTCTCACCATCACTCTGTGTGTGAGTTTGTTTCAGTGATACTCTGCAGCTCAGCAAATCTGAGGATTTGAGGAAGTCACTGTTGGAGAGTAAGGGATGTTCAAACTTTCGACTAACCCGACTCAGTCATTCCACTCTTTGCTAAATAATGGGTTTTTATCAAGACCTATGAACTTTGTCAACTCCCTATCAAACATGCCCTTGTTCTGTCTTTTTGTAAAACAAAAACTAAACATGTGCATTGCAGGCGGGAAACAATAGGAACACTGTGATCAAGCAAGGCCATGTTAATCAGGCTCAGCTTAGGGTTTGTTAAGGGCCAATTATATCTGATTATGACAGATTGCATGAAAAAGCAAAAAAAGTTAATGTAACACCAGCATTCTTCCTTCTCCACAGGTTATATGGCTGCTCTTTCTATTTGTCATTCTTGGACTCTCAGCATCCAAGTTGTAAGTATCCGTTGCAGATCCTACACGTTCCCCTTTATGTGTCATATCAGTCCTTAAAAGTTTCTTTCGTTTTCCCGAATTAGATTCCCCTATGGCAATTTAAATGCCTCATTTACAGTCCACACACGTTTAAAATACTCACTCCCACGTTCACATTCTCTCTCCCAGTGCAGTTTGCTCAGTCACATGAAGAAAAGTCACATGACTGGAGTTTATTTTTATTTTTTATAAATGTTTCACTTGAGTTAGGAGATTGTGAGATGTCCTTAAAGGAAGTATAGTTCTGTATTTTTAATCCTTTTTATACACTGAACGTTACAGCCTTTCATTTCCTGGATGTTAACAGCTGTTGAATGTCAAATATGTAATCTGACTATTGAGCAATAGTCAATGAAGTTTCACTTCATTACTCTTTGCATTTCTCCTGAGCGTGCACTCAGTTTTTTTCACCATCTCTCCTCAGTTTTTGTCCCAACCTGTCGGCCATCTCCACCAGTCTGCACCTCACCCACAACGTGGCTGTATCCTTTGTTCCTATACTATTTGTTCTGATGGTACGACATATTCTTATGATTTTTTACCGACTTCTTCAGACTTCTGATTCACCAACACATTTCCCCTCTCAAATTGATTTTTGCTATGTCTGTAAAATTTTCCTTGACTTGTGCTGAGGGCGTGACATTTCTGGCTCTTGGTAATGGAGCTCCCGACATCTTCAGTGCCATGGCGGCTTTCTCCCACCCACACACTGCCGGGCTCGCTGTTGGGGCCTTATTTGGTAGACGCACTCTCACATGGCCATTTTTGATGTGAATACCCGTTTGGGCCTCTCTTAACTCTCTCTGTCTCTCTCTGCAGGAGCTGGTATATTTGTTACAACAGTGGTTGCTGGCAGCGTGGCGCTGGTCAAGCCTTTTGCCTTGGCCTCTCGTCCATTTCTTCGTGATGTCACCTTCTATATGGTTGCGGTGTTTTGGACTTTCCTCATGCTGTACAGAGGAACCACAACACTGGGAGAAACACTAGGTAAGTACTGGATGCACCTGGAGGGAGGGAGACATTTACTTATTTAATTCAGAAAATTATTTGTCTGTTCAAAGTTCAAAAACGTGTCTTTAAAACAAAACGTAAGTTATCTTCTGTTCCCACCCATCCAGCTTCAGCAGATTATCACTCCTGCTTCTGCCCCATTTGATTATGTTTCAATTTTAGGGTACCTGGGCCTCTATGTGGTATATGTGTTGACCGTTATCATCAGTGCCTACATCTACAATCGGCAAAAACATTCAATTCACACTGTTGTCCGCAACGATGCACATATTCCAGGTAAGATGCACATACACAAATAACACGTACAAATAAGAGTACTAAGATAGTAATATAGTAAAGTGATAAATCAGACTATTTCAACTGTTGCTGGTGATAATTATTTTTTTTCTTTACTACAGAGCTGCACTCATCGGATTCGTCTGACGATGACGTTCCCTACCAGAATGCTGGGACCATCCAGCAGTACGGTAGGAATGCAGCAACTTTCTGTAAACCAGAATATAAGCACCAGAGATATTTCTGCACAACCAGAATCATAACATTCACGTGTGTGTGTGTGTGTGTGTGTGTATCGAAGAGTCAGAGTACAGGCCCCTTCTGCCATACGCAGAGTCCACAAGTCAGATCCTGCTGAGTGCCATCAACCCGGTGGACAACAGGAAGTGGAGGAGGAAATCGCATTGGTGGAGAGTACTCAAAGTTCTTAAGGTGCGAACATCTCAGTGTCATGATGTATCCGTCTGGAAGTCAAAGGTTGATAAGTGTTTTTTTTCAATGTTAATTATTGCAATGTTCCCTGAATGAATCAGACACCTCTGGAGGTCCTCCTGCTGCTTTGTATCCCTGTAGTTGACCCTGATAAAGAAGACAAAAACTGGAGACGGCCCCTGAACTGCCTCCATATACTCACTGCTCCACTGGTGTCAGTGCTCACCTTCCAGTCAGGAATATGTAAGTGTAACAACGGTCGAGATAAAGGCAACCTGACTTTAGCAGCCTTCACTCAAATCAAAACTCCTTGTTTTTTCCTCAACAAATGTCCAGACGGAGAATACATGATCCAGGGGCAGTTTCCCCTTTGGCTGTTGACTCTCCTGCTCGGACTGTTTCTGTCTGCCATCGTCTTCTGCACCACTACAAATGATCACCCTCCCAGATATCATACAGTAAGAATGTTTTGGAGAAGAAACTGTTTTTTTCCAATAACATACTCACTGGATGGCGTGTGGCTATAACGGCGTGGCACAATCAGGTCATCAGTGTTGCAGAATCGACACCTAAGACAATACAATCATTAAATGAGTTACATTTAGTATGCTTGATTCTGCAGAACATGAAAGTCTGTACGAAAGAAGCGTTATGATGATGACGACATGCGTTCCGTTTCATGTCTCTCCAGCTCTTCGCTCTCCTGGGCTTCTTGGTGAGTGCAGTGTTGATCAGCGCAGTAGCCGCTGAGGTGGTGAGTCTTTTGCACATGCTTGGTGTTGTGCTGAGGCTCAGCAACACCGTGCTGGGGCTGACGCTGTTGGCCTGGGGAAACAGCATAGGAGGTGATATTTGGGAACCCAGTTATTACCCTTAATCGACAGAGCAGCGGATGAATCCACATGCTCATCATTTATAACCTGCATGCGTTACTCCGTTTCAGACTGTTTTTCCGACATCACCATCGCCCGGCAGGGTTACCCACGGATGGCCATATCTGCCTGCTTTGGAGGCATCATTTTCAGTATCCTTATTTTCCCCAGGAGCGTGTTTGTGTATTACAGAGGCTGTTCATGAACGCATCCTTAACCGTTTTTCCTTCAGACATGCTGTTCGGAGTGGGTTTGGGATGTCTGGTGCAGATGGTTACGACGCACTCTGACGTGCAGGTAATCTCCTCGATTCCACTGATGAGGAAACCAGTTACACGATACCCGGAAGCCTTGAACACAATGTTCTTTTTTTTCCCTCCCTCCATCCTCAGCTTGAACCAGAAGGATTGTTGACGTGGATTCTTGCAGGATCCCTGGGTTTGTCTCTGGTCCTGTCCTTTATCATCGTTCCACTGTGCCGGTTCCACTTGGGTCGGGCATATGGGATCTTTCTCCTCATCTTCTATGCCATATTCCTTCTCATCGTGCTACTCACTGAATTTGGCATGATCTTCACTATGTAGACCAACCACTGAAGCCAGTTTTAATTGAGGGACGCACTCGTGTAATGTAGAAGGACACACTGGAACCGAGGTAGCACTGAAGGAAGATAAATGATGACCTTTTCTAAAAATGATGCACTATTTATAAAAGAATCAATAACCCACTTGCCTCCTACCAAGCAGAATACTGTTGTTGGTTTGTGAAACCAAGCAGGCAAATGACAAACTACAGTATTCTGCAGAGCTGAAACTGATCACACCGTGCCTTTGTTCAGCTTCTTTGTGCTGACCGGAGCTCAAACGCTTTGAGTCCAGGGAGAAACAGATAGTAGAATTCTGTTTGTTAATGATATAAATGTACCAAATATTCTAAATGTATAATTAAATCCTTTTGGTTTGCAATAATGCCTATTTTTCTGTGTTTTAAGAAAAAAGTTACCAGCAGAAACACATGAATATACTTGACAATTTGGGCAGTTTAATAAAATCCCTTGCTCAACCCTAACTCAAATACATTACAGAATAGGAAATGATATAAAACGCCTTGAGTATGGCGAGACATTAGGAAGGAGAGACACCTAGACTGTTTTGAGCTAAAATGAGTGTAAGTCTTTATACTTTTGGTCTGTTGACAACTTAGTAGTGTCACTGGTAATACTGATCAGATGAGCCATTAAACTTAAGGCATCAGGTTTAAGTACTACATGATTTACGAGTCACAAGTCACAAAGGGCCTACAGCAGTACATGTACACAACATACTGTGGTAGTATAGGTTCCCTCATATAATTTGCTGCAGTCTTTTGCTTCTGTCGCGCTCCCGTCCGAGCGACAGAACAGCCGACTGATGGGTTTTTGTCTGTGGCAACAGCCCCGGGAAGGAGCCACCACTGACTCATCTCGCTGTCACTTCAGTCTCAAAGTTTCCCAACGTGGCTAGCTGTGAGTGGGCGGGGCAACGGGAATAGAGCTGGACTGATGGGCCATCTTTGCATCAAAAAAGCTGAGATGGCGCCGCGTTGTGTACCACTCAAACTGTGCGTTAGTTGATGCCGTGGGGCTCAGTCTGTGGGTTGAGCTGAGGCTCTGGGAAGGGAGACAGGTCAGAAACAGGACTGTCCGACTGATCCCGCTCCACGCTTTGGTCTGGCTGAGGCAGGTTTTCCCTTGAATACTCTGCGAACCACTCCTGCACACACAAGATGTTCACGAGGTCAGTGGGTCGAGACATATGAACTTACTGCCGTCACGGTATTCAGGGTTATTTCGTCCGTTTCCTACCTGCATCTCTTCCTCGTACATTTTCATGCTGAGGTCACTCTTCGTCCTAGACCTGCGGCCGCGGTACACCATAGATAAATGCTGTAAGCATCGAGAGGAAAGTAGTTAGTTGGATTGGATGTGAATAACAGTAAAAAAATAAATAAAGTGTGCGTGTGTGGGCGCGTTAGTTCTTACACCACTCCTGTCCATAGCTTGTAGGACTCCCTGGAGTGAGTTGAGGGAGGACAATCCTGGACACGTCTGCTTGTACAGCTCTAGAGTGGCCAGAGCTTCGTCTCGACTCACCTCTACTTCAAACACAATCCCGTTCTCATCTAGAAACACAGAAATGAAATTGACCTTCAGATGCCCTTCCACACAGCGAAATATTTATCAAATAAGCGTTTTATCTGATTATCGGTGCAGGAAATATTCAAGAATAAAGATGTGCTTTTTTTTTTTTTTCTTTTTCTTTAAACAATTACACAGTATCCAAACACACACACACACACCCTCAGGATTATCCACCGGTTCCCGGTTCTTGCGGCTGTAGTTCATGCGGAACACAAATGCGTCCAGGATAAATGCCACAATGATGGTCATCACTACCTGGAGAGGGCACAGACACAATATCACACATGCACAAAAAAGGAAGCATATACTTCCACATACATAACGGACACATACGTGACCACACAGGCCTCACCATGGTGACTATGTAAAACGTCATGAAGTACAAACGGCTCCAGTGACTTGTCATAGAGGTTACTCCTTCCTGTGGGAGAGTGGAAACAGCAGCAGTGAAACAGCGATACCCAGTGATCAATGACAAGGTTGCAGTGGCAACAGGGGAAGGACAGCACGGACAACACCTGATCTTACCATAGTGATGTACCAGTTATTGACCACAGTCAGTTCAAACAGGGTCACTGGAGAAGAAAACAAGACAGAGAAAAAAGTTTAAAAACTATATTTTTGACTTGTTTTTTAGAGAGTTATGTTCTCAGTACAAACTGGACATATTGGTTTTGTATTTTTCATTTGTGGATGATGACAAAAATATTCTTGGGCCATACGAGAGGATTTACCAAAGCTGCTGAGAATATTGTTGAAGTTATTGAGATAATAGTAGCCTTCTTCCAACACTGTTCTGTTGCCATATGTGATGTTGATCTGTCTGTAGGAGTCTGCCACTGTGCTGGTGCTGAAGAACAAATGAAAAGTTGGAATAACAAGCGGTTAGTTGACATAAACATGAGTTATCCTAACAAAGTATAAGAGACGGAATACAACCCTGGCAATACATCTAAATACTGATAATACAGCTGAACTCACTTGCAACAATTGGGGTAAACTACATCTGCGAAGAACTCCATTCCCACAATTGCAAAGGAGTAGTAGAAGATGATCAAGGTCAACCCCAGACTGGCCATCCTGGGGAAGAGCTCAAACATTGTGTCCAACACATTACGATACCTCTGCTTGATCTTGAACAACCTGTGAGAGACGACAGACAAAAAAAGTAAGACGTGAAAGAGAAAACGATAGTGCCTTATGTAAATTGTCTAGTCTAAATTTAAAATAAATTAAAAGTAGTAAGGGAAGCACACACCGAAGCAGCTGAAGTGGTCTGAGAACTACAATGAAGTAAAAGGGCTCCATATCGAATGCAAGGGCAATCAGGCCCAGGAAGGCAAACACTGTCACTGAGAAGTCAAACCTGCGGAAACGAGCAAAATAATAATGATCACTAAAAAATACACAACTAGTGTTTAGTACATTATTAAAGTACTTTCAGCAAAAGACTTTAAAAAAAAAATCCACGAATATTAAATTATTTGATCATTGGGGTGCTGAGCAGCACTTCCATCCACTGCACAATGAGTTAAATCATGTATTAGTGAAAAACAAAACCCTGTTACTACTCACAGATTCCACCCAGAGCTGAAATAAGCCAATGGCCCCAAACCTGTTACTTTCAGCAACACCTCTACGCCATAAACTAAAGTTGGGAGGACAGAGGTAATATTAGTATCAGTGCTTTGTAAACAACTTGGGATTTTTTTTCTGAAGGCCCTCTGAGACCGGTTTTGCTGGGAGACCGCCGACTCACTGGTCAGGAAAACAATGTAATTCCAGGGAACGGATCTGGACCAGGAAAATCCACCTGCAGGATGAGAGGAAGGAGACACATTTGTCCTGCTGCACTCTTACCCGCAGTCACACGGGCGCCCACGTTAATGACAGAGGTCTTACTGTTCAGCGTGTACGTCTCCACCATGATCCACACGCCATTGATGGCCACCACCACGTCTGTAGTCACAAGGAAAGATTTTAAAGGTTTTACACAGTGACCCTTTTCCCATGTATTTCTGAGAAAAGCAGGGGGGATTTCACTTACACATGGCATACTGGAAGGCCTTAGACTTCACCAGCAGGTTGATCCCTATTGGAGTTGAGAAGCAAGCACTCAAAATAAAGAATTGGGACACGATTCTGTCTCATCTAATAACCAAAAGAAGAGAAACAGAGAACTTGCCTTTAAAAATGAGGAAGGTCGTGTGAGGAAGCTCATCAAACCAATGTTCTCCACTTCGTCGTGCCTAAGCCACACACAAATGCAAAGAACGTGCATATGAGAAAAACGACAAAAACAAAGAAAGAGGAGTGAAATACGAGTGGCTTGTTGGAGTTACGTTATCTTACCTTCCATTTAAGACCAGCGACCTCATAGAACTTATAAAAGTCCTGGAGGCTGGAGCAGAGCAGACATAAACATAAACATTCAACAGGGCTATGAAATACGAGAGGGCATTGATTTAATAGGTGTATGTCAGGCTCAGCTACCTGAGCATAGGTGCCCCCGAGGTGTTCAGAGCTTTGTATGTGAGGAAGCGGTCTCTTGCAGACATCCGTGGTCTGTAAAAACGCATCAGACCGTCAAACTGCTTCAGCGACACGCCCATCGGCCTCTGGATAGAAAAAGGGCAGCATCGCAAGTGAAGACGCAGTAAGTGTTTGTTAAAAACGTACCCAAACGGATATACATCACTACAGGGCGGCCATACCTGCCGGCTTACTAGAAGCTGAAAAGCATGGTCAACAGCCGAGCGTTTGTGAAGCAAAAGAGATTTAAACTTCATCTTCTCCACATCATTGAATGTATCGAACACGACCGCCAGGAGCTGCAGAGAAAAAAGGCAAAGTGGTCAAAGTGTGGCGAGACCGAGGACCAATGACCATGTCTATTTTGGTCAGGACTCAAATACAATACTCCTCACATGCATGCCGCACAGTCAACTGCCGTTTGTTATTCATTGCTATAAGTACCAGGTTCATGATGAAGTAGAGCTCTATGGAGAGGTAAACAATGAAGAAGACACAGGACCAGCGGTTCTTGGAGTATGATGGCATCATCACATCAGGGAAACTACAAGTAAAGAGGAAAACAGGGGTTATAAAATAAAAAATGTGGAATCAGCTAAAACACACATGTGGAGAGCGGAAAATACATTAAAAAAAAAGAAGGAAGTGCCATTTGCAGGCCATGTGTGCAAAGAACATTTCACAGAACTATGTGTGCTGCCGTGCTTACTTTGCTGTGGTCAAGAGCACAAACAGACTGACGATGCTGTTCTCCAGAGTGTTGAAGTACTGAGGAGTGAGGAGAGGGTTTAAGTCAGGATATGGGACCACAACGGAGTCAAAAAAAATAAGAAAAGAAAAGAGAACCATCCATTTTCCAAACTTACATAACTCTAACACACTATTGTCAAACTTAGGACTCAACGTACCGGGTCAGCCTTGTTTGGAGAGAAGAGGCAGAAACCTGGGGGAGAGAAAAGAAAACAAAGCATCTGATCCCCTCTGAGCAGAGTGGATGGTTTAACTTAAACCATCTAAGTGGACAGAAAAGAAGCATGTCGTGTGCAGTTAATTACCCCGCATTCTTACCCAAGATGGCAAATATAACCATGAAGAAAAGCAGCAGCAGGAGGATGTCAATAAAAGGTGGGAGGGACTGGAAGATCTGGCGCAAGTTTCTGATCAAATGAAAGAAGCAGCGTCAGGTATTTGTGCATTCAACAGGTCAACCAGTGTTGTCTGTATGTTCGAGGACCAGGATAAAAGAATGGAAAAATAAGCATTTAGAGCACATTAACTGCGAGGTTACTAACTCAAAAGGAAGCAACGTTTAAACCAAATGTCAGCGAACAGTACATGTGTGTACTTACTTATATATAGTAAATACAACTATATACAAGCAAGTTAGTGTGAAAGGTATACTATCCCAGACCCAGTTATGAAAACGTATCTGCTGAAGAAGCCAAAATGTTTTTTATGTGGCCATGACTTTGATCCGACTGTGTTAATGTGTGTGTGTGTGTTTGTTTAGTTGATTATATACCTGCGGACAGCACCACAGTATCTACAGTCCACCAGGAATATGGGCCGGAGAGCTCTGGTCACTCGCACGTGAGACGTTTGTCTGATCAGAACCACTATGGCCTCCACAAACTGTAGCAGCAGCACACACGTCTGCGCGAGCAGAAGAGACAACATGACCAATGTGCTGTATCAGACAACGATTTATTGGCCATCAGGAGGTATCCGTCGCCGGGGGAGTTACCTTCACCATGGTCCTCTTGTGCCGTATGAAGGTGTGGAAGCCTAACCAGCGGAGTTTCATGCATAGTTCAAACGCCACCATGACCAAAGCCAGCAGCTCCAGAGTGGCATGGACCTGCAGAGGTGTCGCATAGACAGGCGCTTTTCCAGCAACCCTGCGTGTACAATTTGTTTTGTGTCGGGTGTGCGTGCTCACTCACGTAGACGTCCAGGCGCAGCGAGGGCACGGCGGGGGCTTCGCACAGCGACAGCATCATCAGCAGCAGCCCCGTCAGCAGCTCCATCATGTAGAACAGGTGGTTGTGGGCGAACAGATACGCTGCCAGGGCCTTCGGGTTCCGAGGGTGGGTGAAGAACTTGTCATTGTTCTCTCCTTCCTGTGTGTAAGATTCAAAAGACAGACGTGCCACAAGCGGACGATGAGTATTTAAAATATATAAATGTTTTCGTACTCAACTGATATCCCACCACTATGAAGCAGTGCGGCTCATAATATAACTAAGTTTTAGGTTTGCAATAAAGGACCAGTTCGAGGGAGGGATTCAAGGGTAGAAATTGAATATAATATTTGAAAATGTGTTTCCTTTAGTCAATCCAATGTTCACATGTATAACATGGTGGATGTAAAAAATGTACTGTCTACCTACATCTATACCTTTACAACATCTCCTAGTTTGATTGTGATCTATCAAAAAAAATATTATAGTCTAGACCTTTTCTAAATGCAATAAATCAAACTGGAAGATTTCATTTTTGTATTAACAACAATAAGTTTTCTTTCCAAGTGATGCACTTTGTGTGTATTTTTTGTATTTAGCAGTTCTGTGTGCACTTACAGATGTATTACTTCCCCTTTGTATTGTGCAAATAAAGCCCATTGAAAGAGCACACGGTTTAATGATCTACAAGTAATGCAGTGTGGCGTATGCAATAAAAGCTGTCATATGACAACATAAACTGAGTTGTAGTTGCTCTGCACCTGCAGATAGATGGCTGCCTCTTGGTAGTTCATCTCCCAGCTTTGCCGTAAGGACGCATTCTGGGATCTGTAGATTTGTGGCCCAGGTGTGGAAATCACAGCGTTGTTCACTATGTCATAGTTGCCTGCACCACCATCTGGAAGAAAACACATGCCAGTGGGTTAGTTAGGCAGCTTTGTGTAGCAAAGAATACAACATCATGAATGAGTCACTCAAACACACAGCGGGTACATAGGGTGGATGCACCTACCAATGCAGTCTAGTTCTAATTGCAAGGAATAAGATGAGATCACTACTGGACTCTCGTTAGGGGACCGATCTCCATGGTACCCAGCTGTCTGACTGCATACACACTCCATTGATCAGCTTGGATTCCTCTGTGGGCCTTAGTTGTGTGCGTGTGTATTGAGGTCCCTAAAGTCCAGCCGGCCAGCTGTGTGTGTGCTCGCGTGTGTGTGTGTGTGTGTCCGTGTCAGTCACCGAGCCCGGGTGTTGTTCCAGCATCCACGCACATCTGGAGAGGCAGAGGGCCAAAAATTCCACTCAGGCCTGAGGCAAACCCCCGAAAACACACTGGAGCCCTGATGCTCGTCCTCACACACCCAGTAATGTTCAGGAGCACTGGCGAGATAACATTTGACAGTGCTCGCTACGCTTGGCTCGGCTGTTCAGTCGTTCCCTTTGGAAAACGCGCCTCTTCCAGTCACCTTGTTGAGAGATACTGTAAAAGACGGTGACAGTAAAATGGGACTTGAACACTTGCACGCCAAAACTACCCTCCTGCTTTGTGCTGCAGAGTTTGAACTTTGAACTGAGCACTGTCAGGCGCTAAGAAACTGTTGTGCATGCACTGATGTCACACTGCCGGTTACATCTCTTTCCTGCTGCAGACAGGAAGGCTGCAGACACGAGACGGCGGACTCAATCCTGCGTACAAAGTGAAAGCATGACTAACTTTGGACGACATGGAAAACATCTACAAATTCGAACTAATCTAACAGTGCCACAACAGCATGTCATTGTAGGTCATGGTCAAATGACACAAATAGTTATTTTGTTTTACCCCTCACACCTGCACTCTCTACGAACTGAACTACAAAGTATAATAATAAAATCAAAACTAGATTAACGGATTCAGGCAGGACCTCTCAGAGATGAAAGTCACAGGCTATGTCTTGAACAGTAACTCCCTCCCCGACTCTCTACAGCAGAAAATGTAAGTACTGGAACTGTGGGATTTCCCCAAACATCACGTTTCAACTCCAGGCCCAAATCCTTGGATTAAAAGCTTGGGGAGATCATAAGAATCTCAGAAATGCAGTCACAGTCGCTTCCTGTGCAGCATGATCGCAGAGGATCGAGCTGAAGTGTGAAAATGAAATTCCAGCCCAGGGTGTTATCCGGACAGGAGCACACCCCGTGTCTGCCGGGTCCCATTCGAGCCGCTCATTTGTGCGAAAACAAAAACGTGTTTGGAGCTCCCACTCAATAACATGGTGGAGTCCGGCTCACAGAAACACAAATGGGCTCAGCAGTTTCTCTGTTTCTCCCAGGAAAAAAAGAAAAAGAAATCTACTTTTGTGGTGAACTGAAAAGTTCTGACAGCCAGTAACAAAAATAAATTCCGCACTTGTTTATACGAGCATGCGTTTTGTCACTGAGGTGATACGATGCAGCCTTTTTTTCCCCTCAGTGTCCAGGTTCAAACTCTCTCTCTCTCTCTCTCTCTTCTGAAAGCTCCAACAGCAATCAGTGAATACTTCCTCCTTATCCAGCACTCCTAGATAGCCTGAGGGGGGGGGGGGACTCCTCCGCTCTTCCTGTTCGCCTGTAAAGCCAGAGAAAATGATCCAGCAAGCCCCCCACACACAGACAAAGTTACACACAGGCTACAGACATCCACACACACAACACACACATGCTTTCCATGAGCAACAGGGAGGGGCTGAGGGGCGCGTGGTCTGCTGAGGCTGCAGAATCTCAGGTGGGTCATTTTGTAGCTTATATGTGGCGAATACAAAAGGGAGCCGGATAACTGTGTGGAGTGGATGCATGGATACCCATGCATACTGCGCACGCACACAAACGCACACAAACACACACACACACGTGACCCCAGAACCTGGGGGACAATCTCTTTTCTCGGGTTAAAGCAGTGAGGCCGCCGTGCAGCGCCAACCTGGTAAGTGGATGGTAAGTGCATTGACTGCATATCACAAAACATTCTGCTATAATAAGACATACAATATATACAAAAAACAATGCAAGACCACTTAGGTAACAACAACATGGTAAAAAAAAAACGTGTGTGTGCGGCACAGTATGGACTAATACAAGTCTATATTTGTCTTTCTCTACACCAGCTCTCTCATGAAGAGGAAACCAACCACTGATTATATTATCAGCTGCCAGTGTTAAGGCGTCTCACTTCCACTAACTTTGTTCGCTATTTTTAGACCTTCTGGTTCTTTCTTTAGTGAATACTTCGAATACTGGAGCGCCACAGACTACAAGCTGAGAGCTGGGCCGACCGCTTTCTCAATAAACCGAGCATCATAACCTTCGCGCTGCAGGACTGTTGCTGTTAGGCTTGATTATTTCCGCCAATAAATAAGTCCGTGTATTTTGTGTATGAACTGCAGTGTAGCATAACATAACTTACTCTCGTCTCCTCTCTCGGTGTCCTCGTTCAGCAGACCGCTGTTTGCTTCGTCCCAGGTCAAGATGAGAGGCACATCGTCGTCAGAATCCATGCTAGCAGATGAATTAGGATAATCGCTTAAGTTCTATTAAAGTTATCCCGAGCAGCCAGCTGTGTTCCCCAGGCCGCTGGATAACTTCACATCTTGGTCACAGAGGCGCCCGACTTCGGATGCTGGCTAACAAGTCGAGTCCTCTAACGCTGTGTTAAGTGAGCGGTGTTAGCAAACGACAAGTGCAAATGTTGGCGACACGCGACCTACAACCTCTCCGGGTGTATGACGCAGACACAGCCTGCTGGCCTCAGATCTGGTCCACGTGCCGTCACAGACGACAGATGTCATCGAATCAACTAGTTGTGTTACTCCTGCTAACAGGCTGACACAGTCCGTGTGTGTCCATCACGGCATCGTCGCAGCACACCAAGCTCTCCGCTGGATAAGATGCTGCGCGTGCTCTGCTAATAATCAATTGATGCCAAAAGACACCAGCGATCTTAAAAGATTAAACAAAAAAATACCACAAGCGACAACAACGAGTACTCACAAACAACACTGCAACACCTCTGCAGGCATTGGGGCTACTTCTACATCAACAAACTTTCGCGACAACGAAACGATTTACGGCAGGCAAAGATACTTTGCCACATTTTCAAAATAAAAGCCTCTGTGCCAGTGCTGTAAACCCATTGAAATTCAAATATATTGTCTTAAATTGTTTCGTTACTTGTTCTTTTAAGTAAATATCATGACATGCATGCATTCACTCGGCATCAAAATATATTCACAGCAAGCGAACCGATTTGATATTACCACCCGCATTGGTGGTATCTTAGCAACAGAGAAACAAAAGTAAAACATGTTTTCAGCTTTCGACCAACATCCAAGGTATGTCGTTTATAACACTGCATAGAAGCTTTCACACATGTTAATATACATTCACATAAATACATTAAAATATTTGGGATATTTAAGTGAACATGTTGTGTGGACAAAGGCCATTGATTGATAGCCTTACCAATGAAACATTATTTGTGTCGTAAAATGTCAACACTAGTCCAAGCGTCTCTGGGCTATCGACTTCAGGCTACACTTACCATATATACCAACATATAGTTTACAGTCAAAAGCAGTTATATATGGAAGTACTATAAGTTTAGAAAAAAGTAGGGGTAAGTGGAAAATATTGCAAGCAAGGACATGGTCACTGTATGTTAATATACTGTATAACATATACTAATATTTATATTCTGTTTTCCTATCATCCAGTATGTCTGCAAAGGATGCAACCGTGCTGTCAGCAACAAAAGCAAAGACGCAGAATCATCTAAAGAACAATGATTTGTCCCAGAAGAAGATGCTCTCTGTGGAAGCTCAACGCATCTCAAGCATATTGAAACACTGCATCAGTCAAATAGAGGTTGTGGCAACCGTTCCTGCCGTCTTAAACAGTGATTCTAGTGTTGTGGATGAGGAGTTGATTGTGGAATTGAAAAAGCATCAACTACTCATTGAAAGACTGGAGAGAGAGGCACCAGAAGGTCTGAAGCGGGAGTCAGGGGGAGAAGATGGAGACGCAAGGGCTCGGCTGGAGAGGCACATCAAGCACTCTGTCAGGGATCTGCTCAGGATACTACAGTCACGTCCAGATCACATCTTTGGTTTAAAGGCAGAGCGAGGTACAAAAGCAGGGGAGAGCGAGTGCAAGCTAATAAGAGGGCTCAAGATGTTTCACAGCCATATGGTTGACAAACTGTTAACCAGTCTGGATGAGGAGCTACAGATGCTCCTCCATCAGCCTGTGTCTTCATTACCCGTCCATGATCAGAAGCACATGGCTTCACTGGAGGAAGAAGTAGCTGCAGCCAAGAAGCAAATCGACGCAAAGGTGAGGCACCAAACTGGATGTTGCAAAAGCAGCCCTCAGTCACGTGATTTCTATTAAATGTATAAATTGCTTACGTGGAGCAGGAGATGGAAAAGCGTCAGCAGCTACAGTATATCAACCTCTGTTGACCCCTTTCCTGTCTCACCTGTCCTATGTCTTTCCCTTTGCATGACAGATGTGTCAGAAAAACATTGAGATCAAAAGTTTGCAACATTCTCTGCAAGCAAATAAAGCGGATGCGCCACTACTCACGGACAAGAAGTGCCAGCCACGTATCAATATATCGAAGAAACAGGCCAGTGTTCAACAGGAAATTGATCAACTGGAGACCCGAATCCACAATTTCACCCTTGAAAATAGACAGGCAGAGAGAGTCCTCCAAGAGGTACGTTTCTCTTGAACATTGAACTGCTTTTCTTTAAACCAATATCCAATAACACGTTTTTTCGTCCTTGTCAGAAAAATGAAAAAGTGGAGAGAGAAATTGAATACTTGCTCCAAAAGTTTGACAGGGAAATGGAAGACAACCAGGTAAAAACTCACGACCCCACAAGTCTAGACCACGAGAGAAATATTAAGTGTTGAGTGTGTGGCACTAGTTCCTTTGCTTCTTCAGACTGTAGTCACAGTCTTATAGTGAAATCAGATCATGTAGATTAATACTATCTTCTAACACATGCCAGACAGAGAACAGGATTTTCCACTGCATTCAACTGCATCTCTTGGCCATCTGATATTTTATTTCGGTTTGAGAACCAGACTGTATGCACTCACACTTGTACAACACCTCCCAAAAGATCCAATTTCATTTCGGTGAATGGCAAAGAATGAATTAGGCCTGTCTGTCGTTAGTAGCACCCTGTCTGTCGCGTCACCTCTCTCAGGGCGACCTGCAGCGGAATGAAGTCGATTATGAAAGGGAGAAGGATGAGCTGGAGAGGCTGGAAAAACCATTTTCTGTCCTCGAAACGGAGTGCAGCCAGATCCGGGAGAAGCGTCGGCTGGCAAAGGAGCAGAGGGAGCGGGAGAAGACTGAGCTGGAGTTGAAGATCAAAGCTGCGATTATTGCCCAAGCGTGGTGGAGAGGCTTCAGTACTCGCAAGGCCTTAATGAACAAGGGCAAAAACAAGAAATCCAAAAAAGGAAAAGGCAAGAAGAAATAAACCAGAGCCTCGTTTCCTCCCCCTGGTCCTCCACTGACACATTCCACCTTTCGAGCATGAATGTTTCAAATGCTTTTATTTAGGATAGCCTGTTCAGCAAATTATAGCCAAATAGACATTATATTACGTTGTGTTCAGTGTCCACGTTATTTGTGTCTTGTTTTGTTTGTTATCTTATTTATCTCTTATAGAACATAAAGCACTGTCTTCTGTTTCAGCAGCACTTGAAATGTAGGAAATTGTGATGCTGCAGACAATATCACGTGTCATCATACATTATGAAACGGCAGCAGATACTGAAACAAAGTTTTGATGGAAAACAATACACTTTTACAATTTTCACTTGACTATAACAGTTTCTGGAAACATCTAAATAAGCAGCAGAACTATGCTCAATGTTAAGTTCTAGTCAGTCTATAGTCAGTCAGACCGACTTAAAGCAAGGGGTCATTCATTGCTGTTTTCAGTGATGGCCACAGGGTGACAGTACAGACTCTTGTATTCTAAATTTTTTTATTGCCCACTTGAAATTTACAATAGGATTGAACACAACTCTGTACACACTATTTGAAAGATTTGTGCCAATGTATAAATAATATTTTTCTTGGTGGTGTTGCCTTCCCAGTCCAAACGAAACCAAAAAACTAAACAAAAACACTTTTGGCCAGTTCCTCACCCGATCACGCTCCTGTAACACTGCTTTCAGCACCTCATCCTCCCGACGATTCTTCTGTACTTCAAAGATCCCAGCGCTCTTGTCAAGTACTGCTGTCATCGCAGAGCTGGACCCTGCAGGCAACCTCGTGCACGCGCACAATCACGCACAGTGCAGAGTTATTAACATTGATTGGTCAGATTGATCCTGATGAGCTTGGAAAGACTCATGACTCATTCATGTTTTTGAGGATTTTTCCTCTCAACTCTTCCTCCACTTCAGTTGCTGAAAGTTCGTTCTTTTGTATCTTTTTTGGAGGGCGTGTATCCAGCCTTTCTCTCTCCCTTTCTCTCATTTCTTTAGTAACATAAACTTAAAAGACTTTTGTTACCACAGACATTTTACAATCCAACATATTGCAAAACAAATCACTGCACCAACTGCTCAATGGACTTTAACCTAAATCAAGAATCTTTAAGAACTACAAAAAATAGATGATCACTCAACCAGAAATGTTAATGTAAACAAACAGCATTGCAACCATGACTCAAAATCAATTAAAATTAAGAAAAAATAAACGTTAATAAAAGCACAGTCTTTTGTCTATATGAATGTTGTGTAAATCCTACTAACTAACTAACTATGAATCATTTAAGTAATGTTTAGTTTTTTTGTTTAGAAAAAAAAAAGAAAACTCTATACCTGATACTTGGGACGTGGATGGTTTTCTTGAATGACTTGGGGGGGCTTTTGTCTCCATGTAAACCACCTACATTTTCAGACGTCATGATGTTCAGATTGACATGGGTGACAACAGACAGGTGTGATTTTCTTTCCACTTTAAGCACAAAAATCACACTTATTATCACACCTTTGGCCGCTGAACAGCGCATGTTTCCACACCCTGTGCCACACTTTAGACGAGACTGAAAGACATGGACTCAGATGATGACATGCACCCACACATTTGACACCGTGCGGTAAACATGTCAGAAACCAAATAAGTAGTGTGAAATGTTTAAGGCTAGATCACATCAGGTTTATTGGAGTCTGACGAGTTGTTTACATACAGAAAGGTGTTCAAATAAAACTTCACGTATCTGTCAGCAGATGATGCTATACGGCCCAAACATTGTTTTTGGTTTTTTTGCCTTTGTTAAGCAGAGACTAAAGATGTGGGCGGATGGTGATAAATACTTAAGACACTTTTATTGAGAACTGTTCTCGTAACTGGGATCCACATTTCATTCTAAACAATGGAAACGGTTAAGATGAGCCATTGGACTATATGTCAAGACTCTATATCATATCTTTCACGACTATTTCCATTGGCCAACAATAAAATTTGAACCACAGTTTTTTAGCTGGCGTAGATGAAAGAAGAAATACACGTTCAAACACATGGAATTCTAGTCTATCTATTTATGTAAACCCGCTGAAGAGCATGAGATATGATTGACAGGTCCACATCAGTTGCAAAACTAGACTCTGTGGTGTGATTGCATGTGAGGAGAAGTGTAATGAAAAAAGCCAGGGCCTAGCAGCCCTGGGTAATCTTCTTCACAGAATGGTGAATTACCACTCAGGAAGTAGTACACAGCTAAAATATATTTAAATTCTTGTTATCACCTTAAAGGAAGCATAAGATGGAGTTAATGGTAATTTGACATTACATGTTCACACCAGGAGTACAGTGCCACATAGTGACAGAGGAAGGTTGCATTAGCACTTAATGGAAATGCCATGCGCTGTTATTTTTGCATAACATTTGCCAAACGTGGCAAAGATGCTGATGCTGACTTTGACAGAGGCAGAACCAGAAAAAGGCATCTGATGTAAATGTGTTCCATGATTACACACACACACACACACACACACACTGGATTAGCCAAAAAAGAGAAAAAGGCATGACAGAAAAGCAGTGAAGGGGAAAAACAACAACACAGATAGCTGCAGGCAGAGATGCGGCTATATACATTTTTGATGAATGGCTTGGCGGCACACACACACAGTACTTTATTAATACTAATGGAATCATGCTATTATAATAAAAGCATGTTGTGTCAGGAGATGTGCAAAGTGTAAGGCTGTGGAGATGGAGACATCACACCCATGTAAACACCAGCAGACCTTTTAACAGCTGAGGAGGACAAGGAGAGGAAGATAAGCCAGAGTATACGATGGCAGACACAAACCCACGGGGAGAATAAAAAAGCACAAGTGCACTGTTGATCTATATTAACCTTAATGTAACTCATTTAACCCCTTAAATGTTGCCTAAGTTGAACGTGTATATATATATATATATATATACACAAACAATCAATATATTCAAAACATGTCCTATATGTAAAATGGAGTGAAGTGTACAATGTAGTTACAAAGGGGGATGGATGCATGTCTCACCTGTTGTTTTGACAGAAATGTCTCAATATTGATGCAACTATTGAACGCCGCAGGTTTGGCTGCGCCTTTAAACCGGCCTCTCGCGAAGAGAGTCCATGATCCACCACATGGTCAATAACCGCGGCCCTTGTCTCATCAGAGACCACAGCTCTTGGTCTTCCTCTCCTTCCTCCTCTGCCTGCCACTCTTCTCTCTCCACCCACCCGTCCTCTTTAATCCATATTTCCAACAAGAACACTCAGCAGCCATCTCCTTTACTCTGATTGCTCTGAGCAGTGAGGCCAATCACAGGACACCTGGGTAAGTTGTCAGCTGTTTACTGCACTGTTTTGGAATTTCATTTTACTGCCAATGTTTTGATATTCTTTTCAATACATTTCGACATGGCTGCAGCAGAAATATTTGTTTTTTTCACAATTCTGTTTTGATTGGGTTTTTTGAATAAAGTGTGTTAGTATTTGAAAAATGTGTACATTTTAATAACTGTGGTCACTGAGTGCCTTTTGTGTGGAGGCAATGAAACGTGATATATAGTTTGCGCCACATAGACTCCTGTGTTGTTGATTGTGTGAAAAGTTTTGACAATGTGACTTCAGTTTTGACCAATGCCTGTCAGCAATCCAAAAAATGACACACACACACACACACACACACACGCACGCACACAACCACGCGCGCGCAAACACACAGTTGAGTGGACAGGTAACAAACATTTAGACATCCATAATTAAAGGTCAACAGTGTGATGCAAACAGATATTGAGAGGGAGTCTGTGTTTATGCTAATGGCTTGTCAGACAGAGAGGGCAGCGACTCTCTGACACCATCTATTAATAATGGGACACCATCATAGAAGTGCACTTGGTATGAGCAGCCAAACAACGCCGCTCCTAGCAAACAATGGGAGCTGACAGCGGGCTGACTGAGTGCTATGAAATTGGGCTGCGTGTGCATGCCGTGTTTGGCGGGAGCGGGATGTATGAATGGATTTGTTTGTGTATTGGTGTTTGTGTTTGTCTCACAGCAGTGGTCTTGTCGGGCCTGTTTGCAAACATGCCTGTACACAAGTGGGGACAAGACAGCAGGAGGATGCAGGCTGGCGGGATGCAGAGAGAGAGAGAGAGAGAGAGAGAGAGAGAGAGAGGGAAGGCTGTCGGGAGGCGCAGAGGCACAAAAAAGGATAGCTAGAACCAAACTATAAAAGTACAGTTTATGAGGTCTGAACACAACGAGTGCGCTATGTTCATACATTTTACAGAATGACAATGGTTTTTTTTTCGAGCAGGGACATTTATAAATCTAATAAAATAAGACAGTGTTCAGACATCAGATAAAAAAATGTTTTGCTAAATTGTGTGCATGTTTTTCCTGATTCTATCACACATTTTACTTTTTCCTTGTGAAGCAAAACAATTCACTGACTTTTTTTTTACTACAGTAAAAAAAAGGAAAATGAATTTGAGCAGAAATATGTAAAACTGCAAAAGACTCACCGCCTGAGTATTTAAAAAGAATCTCAGGTCCTGGCCTGGGCACATGCACATGAGTGAACTGACCACACTTCCTTTTTCCAAAATGGGAGACTGAGAGAACCACAGCCGGACGGCACAGTGAACAAACGGGCAGAGTCCTGCTGGTAGTGATATCATTATGGTGCGTGTCCCGTCTGGACAAGAGGACTGGACTGAGGTCAGAGGGTATGGGGTGTAATCTCTTGATTGAATAGCTTTGTGTGCGTGCGTGCGTGTGTGTGCGTGCATGTGTGTGTGGGTGAGTTGTGCCTTTGTGTGTCAACATGTCTTTTTGTCTTGTGTGTCGTCGTCCCCAAGACACTGTCTGTGGGTGTGTGTGTGTGTGTGTGTGTGTGTGTACATTTCCTTCTGTCTGCTGGTTGTGTGTCGTCGTCCCTAAGAGAGTGAATGCGTGCATCTATATTTGTGTGTGTGTGCGTGTGTGTGTGTGTTTCTGTGGAGGATTAGCGTGCCTCTCCAGTCCTCTGGCTGTAATCAGACGGGACATTGGCTCCATGACGGCCCACAGGCCCCACCACCACCCACTGCGGGAGCGCCTCTATCCCTTTCACCCTGTCATGTGTGTTTGGCTGCTGGTCTTGGGACCTTGGCGGTATGTTAAGAGTTAAAACAATTATTCTTGCTCACATCACAGTGTCCTTTTCAACAAAACCTAGCTTCCACTGGAGAGAGCGATGGGAAAATCTGTCAGACGAGTTTTCTTCGTTTGGACCTGGTCCCGCCAGGTCAGTGCAATATCCAACCTGATGTTTGCCAGTTAGGATCAGCTATTCTTCAAAAATGGCCCTGAAATCTTGAATTATTTTAAGAGTGAGAGGCCAGCCTTGGGGAGAGACGATAAGTTTGCCCCATCGGGGTGACGGTTTGAGGGTCGTCAGATAAACAACCATCACTGATCAGGTTAGTCTGAGCCCTCTGACCCCGCACTGGCCTGTCTGCTGTTAGTTTGACCCTTGACCTCTCCCTTTGTCCTTTGAGACGCAGCATGCAGGACGACCCAAGCGCTCCCAGCCACAGTAACAACCATCGTTAGATGGCCTCTTATCCCTGACAGCTCTTACGCTCATATTAAGATGTACTTCAGTGATTTCAGGGCTGTTTCAGTCATAAACTCTCATTTAGGGGGGAATTAGCTCGGGCTTGTGTCTTGTTACTAAACTGTGCTTAACAGCATTAGACCATTCATTTGGCTTTTAAATAACAGCAAGGATGGATCGTACCATTCAAATAAACCTCTGCCGTCCTGCTTTGTTGCGCCACATGTAATGGCCGAGCATTCATTGTTTAATGTCAGTGTGCTGCCATTGTGCTGTCCTCTTCCAGTCCTATTGTGTTGACTGGTTCTAAACCCAGATACTCATTGTTATATGAACTTTGGAAGAATAAAGTGGCTTTATGCATCAATCAACCTCATTTTTACAATATTTCCACTCAAATATTGATACCGGCCAAGTCAAATGACACTCTAAAATGATGTTTTTTGTTTATTAGTTTTGCGCTACATGAAGAAGCTTCAGCAAGAGGTTTGAGGATCTGAAAAACCATCGAGACAAGAGGAAAAATTATATTTCCAATTTTCCCAGATATTTCTACATTAATTACCTGACCTTTTTTCCAACCATTAAAATTTCATGGATCCAAGCTTTGTCTATTTTCCCTTGCATTCCAGAGTACTAGCTGTTTTACTAGTACCACGCAAGCCAGGAAGAAATAAGCTGTCGCCTTTTACTCCCGCGGAGACGGAGCACCATCAGACCCATAGAGTCAAACCATAATCAACTTTACCAATTACACTCCATCTCAGACCACTTATTCCACACAGAATGGCATCACTAATGCTGGACATCACACAAGTGCCTCTCAGACTTCTGCAGGAGACTCCAAATACACATTCACATACTCAAACCAATAGTTCAGACTCTAATGAAATAAGCCTCAATTAATTTGTCCATGTCCTAAGAAAAACTTTGTTTTGCAAGAAAAATTGCTCTGGACATCTATCTGCACAAACACAGCCGAAAGATTAGCAGCCCTTAGCAATGTTCCTTAGTCCCCGGGTTTTTGTGGTCCCACAAAAATGTAGGTCTGCAGGCCAAACGAGTGACATTTAAAAATGTCAGTCTTTTCTCTCTTTTGACATGTGATGTCGTGACTGTGTACACAACAACACAAAAAAGGAAAAGAGAAATAGATGTGTCTTTAAAGTCGGTTAGAAACCATCGCAGACCTGTGTGTTTGGATAAGGATGAGGAGAGGAGAATATGTGGAGGGCATACACAGTCGTGTGTGTCAAGGTGGAGAGAGGGGGGTGTCAGGGAGGGATAAGCACGACTCTGGCTCTTTGATCCCAACGGTTCATCCATCTACTGTCCGACCAGTGTGTCTGAGAAAGTCCTCAGATGGATTACACACACACACACACACACACACACAGGCTGTGTTTAGTATTACTTTACCACTTTACCCAAAGCTTGATAGCGCCCGGCTGACTCTCAGCCATGCACGGGTCATCACATAGCTGTGTTACTGTACAAGCGAGCATGAGGTGATGCAATCCATCGTCAGAGCTAGAGGCCCCAGAGCTCTCGCTCTCTCTCCCCCTCCTCTCCCCTCTCCTTCTCCTTGTCCTGGCCTGAATTTGACTGGAGACGAGGGGTTAAGGAGGAACAGACCTTTTGAAGAGCTGCCTGCTTAACCTCCGACCTCATGGTGAATGAGAGAGAGAGAGAGAGAGAAAGAGAGAGAGAAAGAGAAAGAGAGAGGGAGAGAGCAAGAAAGAGAAAGGAAAAAAGAGTGGGGAGAAAGAGGTCTGATAACCTCGAGCAGAAATACGGCCGTGTAATTAAATAAACCAGATTAGAGGTTGTATGGTTGAACAACCGTTTCTTGTAAATCTTCGTGTTACAACTATCTTTTTGTTCAAAGTTGTAAACTCTGACAGGTGCAAGATGCGAGAGGTTAACTCTGCGGTGAGAGACGTCGAAACCTGATCTGCGAGGAGAGAGGCAGGTTTCGTTTTTTGCGGCAGTCTAAGAGCGACGGAGGACCACCAACACACCCTCACCTTTCCTCGTCTTCCATCCCAGCATGGCAACGGCTCCTCTCTGTGGGCAGCAGGTTGACAGTGAGGGGGTCCGGCTGGAGGGACAGGAGATGGCAAACAACCTGTCAGAGATAAGAGCAGGCGGACAAGGTATGCACAGCACCCCAGCAACCACATAACTCAGTGGGAGGGGGGGGGGGTGCCGCTAAGTGGAGGGGACAGATGGAGAGAGTAAGTTTCCTTTTACATGATAAGACACACTGTCACACTTTAAATAATACTTTCTACATTGCTGCATGAGATTGCTGGTCATGTTTGGACTGGGCTAGTGTCGTTATCGGGTACTTCATTTTCACGCATGCAGAAAAACTGATAAACCGCGCAGCACTTTAAAGAGTTTCCACTCCCAAGGAGCTGGACGCGCTTTAAATAACCCACCAGGAATGTGAGGAGTTTGACTCTGCTGCGTTTGTCGTCTAAAAGAAGACCACGGCCAATCGACTTACGCAACATTCTCAAAAATTTATTCAATTCCCCGTATATAAATCTGTCTTCATTTCCATAGAACAGAAACTTTTTGTTTGCTTATCACAATTATGGATCGCCATTTGGAGATTGAGGGCGAAACCAGAAACAAAGCTTCAAAGAGAAACAAATGTCTCTGCACAATAACATCTTGTTTCACAAGTTAACAACAAAGAAATATTTTCAAATCTAGAGTAATAAATACTATTAGCAGGGAAAAGGGCTATAAAACACAAACAACATCCTCTTTTCATCTCACTGTCACATACATACTCTCACACACACACACACACACACACACACAAAATACATATCAAGGAATGACGAGGATCTGCTTTGCATACTGGTGATTCGCAATGTTAGAGTACCCTCTCACATATTACTGCATGTATAACACCTGGGCAGAAACATAAAAACGGTTTCGTCACACAAAAAAATAATCAACCAGATTTTGCACAACAGGAGCCACAAATGTTTTTTTTACAGTTAACGACAACGAAAAGAGTAATACCCATATCTGCATGGAAATGTTGACCCAATTGAATCAAAAGAAGTAATGGAGTAATGCTGTATGGTACTGAGAGGGACTCATTTCGTTTTAAAAACACGGAGATAAAGAGTTGACGCATCATCCCTATCCCATATACGGCACCATGTTTCTTTATGTTTGTGGAGCAACGCTTGTATGTCAAGGACCCACTCTGAAAAATTCAGAAACAAACAAAAACGGGCCATCACACGCAGACTTAAAACCCACTGCACTCCAGCTCTGACTAGTCAGATGGGGATAGAAGAGAGGCGCATGTTCATTGGATGGCTGCTGGGGAACGGAGAAAGCCGGTTGGTCCGCTGGGGGTGACTGAGAGGACAGCGATGACAGCTGCGTGAGGCCGAGATGTGCATTTACCCAGAATGCAGTGGAAACCGTGTTTACAGGTCCTTCAGCCTGTAGCGTGGTCTAAACAAACTGTTTATCTCTACAGTGCAGAGCCTGCAGCTACCGCTGCCTGTCTCATTGGAAATTAACTCATAGTATCTTTGAGCTGAGCTGACATAGGTTTTACATACAAAGACACACACACAGGCGCACATCCACAGAAACCCACACACGGTCGACCCATGCCTTTTTCTCCTTCGCTGAGACTGAGCATGGAGCCGTGTTTCGCTCGGCTAAAGAGAAAACAAAATGTCTCCCCGGGGCTCCGCTGTGGGAGCTGGGATTATTTTGGTTCAGTAAATGTTACTGCCTCTCTGACATGGTTCCCAATTTACATCCTGGACAACACAGAGTCGTGGAGAGGAAAACAGCACGGTGCCGTTCACAGTCTGTCCTCAACGGGACTCACAGTGCAAACATTTGGACGAGGCCAGTCTTTGAGTTATGAGAAGGGGATACACTTTGGTCATGCCGCTGTTTGTTTCCACACCTGAAGTTTCATGGATGTCCAAGTCCAGTCTTTGACAATCCACTGCTCCATTCGGCACAGGGGAGAAACATGGCTAACGGATGAGAACTTTTTTCACACAGCACAACGCCACACTTTTCACAGTTATGCCACAAGGATTATATCGTATTTAGTCTGTATATGGTGCAGCATCTTTGAGTTTGAGACTTGCGGTGCGCAAATCAAGTCTTTTAGCGTTGGTCCTCTTGGCTCACTTAGGAGGCAGAACTCCATTCTGGTACTGCACACCTGATGTGTGTGTGCGTCTCCAAGGTGTGGTACAGAGGAGGAGAAAGGTTGGGTGTGTAGCGAGGGTACTCTCTGAGAGGAGGGCTGATCTGCCTGCTGTGAATGTTTTGGGAGCCCTGGGACAGGGCTGCAGAGCTCTGGCTCTGGTAAGCGTCGAGGGCGGTGTGCTCCGCCACCAGCGGAGAGCCCTGGTGTGCTATGGCACTGAGTCGAGAGCCCTGAGGGCTGGAGCTGTACGGAGGGTGAGGGGTGTACGGCGGGTAGGGTTCCATGGGGGTCATGGCCGAGGGCAGAGGACAGGTGTACGACCAGGACGCACAGTTGAGTTCATCCAGTCTGGCCTCTGAGCCGGCAAACATGCACGCCTGCCGCTGTCCCAGGTCTGAGCTGTAGGGGGCGTCACAAAGAGCCAGGGCAGTGTTGTTGGTGAGAGGGGTGGGAGGAGGAGGGTAGGAGGAGGGGTGATAGTAAGACAGGCCCTCACTGGGTGAGCTACCAGGGAAGGATTTCTTGTACTGGTGCTGGCGGTTTCCTGAAGCGCAGTTCTCCTCCGCTAAAAACAGAAGAGAGAGAATATTCTGCGTTGGTTTTACATTTGACAACATTTACATTTCCAACCCTTCCTTAAAACATGCACATGAACAGAGAGGAAAATATATTCATTTATCTGACGCATTTGTAGATGCGATGCTGACGACACACGGTCTGCAGAAACATCTATGCAGGACGAAGTGGTGGTAAATCTGGGTTTTGACAATCCTGCTCCCAAGAAACACAAAAGTCGCAGTACAGTATGGAGGGGAAAAAAAGTCAGGGGAAAAATAATAATAAAGAAAAAAAAAAAGAAAAAAAGACAGCTCAAAAATCACTACCTCAGGTCCAATTAAATAAAAAATGATGTGTTCAAGTCAATCAAAAAATGTTTTTGTCAAATGTAGAGTGGTTACATGATCACAATTACTCTTGTGGTTGACAGATATGTCACATATATAGATATATGTTAGATGGCAAAAAAATGTAAATCCGCTATTACTCGTTCAGTCTGTGTGTATTTGTTATTGAGAAATCAGCCCAATCCAAGGGCTGCTCATGTTATATTGGAATGAAGAAAAAAAAAAAAAAGATAGTGAAAGAATAGTCACAAATAACTCTTCCGCAAGTATTCAACGACTATTCAGACAAAAAGGTCATCGCCGCTGCCCTGATGACGTTCCTGCACGTTTTGAAGCGGCAAATTCGCTCTCACACTGAAGGCAAAGACACACGGCGTCCCGCCTACCTTTCCTCTTGGTGCAGCGGTAGACCTGTGGCTGCGCGCCGTGCTGCAGGTGAGGGTGAGGCAGGCCGTATGGCGCGGGGGGAGCACCCAGCAGATCCTGGGGACTGCCGCGGTTCAGGCCGTTGTCGCAGCTGTAGGGGGCTCCGACGGCCTCGGGGGAGACCCGGAGAGCCCGGCCCTCCCCGGCGAAAGGGCTCACCGCGGAGCAGGCTCTCTGACGGACGGCGCTGCGCGGGACCACAGGGTAGTCCTTGCTGGAGCCCAGGGAGAGACGGTAGGGGTTGAGAGTCGCAGCAGAACCGACAATAAGTGTCTGAGGTTTTTATGGCCTCAGGCTTAAACGTTGTTACCCCGACTCTGTTTGCGGTTTGTTGATTAGACCGGGTTGTGTTGTTTTTGATGTTCTTTTATTCTCTCTCTCCCTCTTTCTGTTTTTTCTTGTGAGATTACCATTTTCCATCCTTTCAGCTCTGATCTCTTTCTCTCTTTCTGTAAGCTGCCCTCTTGGTGAACTCTGTGGTATGCCGGAGACAGAAGGCCGCATCTCCCTGAGATAGTGACATACACTCTCTCTCCCTCTTTCTCTCTCTCTCTCTCTCTCTCACACACACACGCGCACACACGGTCATTGCTGTTGCGAGATAATTCGTTGCTTTAAAAATAAACATCCATCTATGTGTCACTTCAGATAGACTTGATTCCTCTCCTCTCCACCAGTATTTAATACCACACTCCGTGGCTCCCTACCACCCTCCACCTATTCCTCCCTTCTCTTTTTCCCCTCTCTTCGCTCAGTAACAGCCTCTCTAATTGGCTCGCAAAAAATCTCTCAAAAAGCCTGCCACAACAGAGCTTGAAGGGAAACGCACACAAACACCATGTAGGGCCATCATCTGTGCGGCAGCAACGCGATATTATCTATTTGTCAATGCAGAGCAGGAAGCGGGGCTCAGCGAGTGTCGTGCTTGTGCTGGGCAAAGTGGTTTCAGGCTGACATCAACCCTCAGGTGACAATGGCTCACATCTCTCTATACCACTTGGCTTTGCTCTTGCTCACGCTCACACACACACACACACACACACACACACACAAGGCTTAGACCATATGGACCCCATCATACCAACCCTCCCCGTCAGGTGAAGTCAGAAAAAGAGTGAACAGATTTAGTTGACTATAAATATTCCAAAAAAATGCACAACTTCCGGCAACACAAGCACACACACACACTGACAAAATCGCGCTCACCTTTGTAGCTTGGCCATGCGGTGCAGCTCATTGTCGTCGCTGCCTCTGAAACCCTTGGCAAAGGGATTATTCTCGATCTTCAGCTGCGTAATCTGAGGACGACGCGCAGAAAACATGCAACTCAGAAAACACAGGATAGCCCATTTCATTTTTCACCCCATTGACTGAAAGACAATAGTTTAGATAAGTCAGAGGCCGTGCAGATGTTAAAAGGAGGCCCAGTGAAGCTCTGCCCGGCCAAACATTCCTCCGCCACTGACGTTCCTGAACGAAGCGGACAGTGTTCTCTCCAGCTGACACAGAATAAACTGTTTACCCAAACAGTCGCCAGGTTTAAGGATTTTGAGCCAAGGCTTTTAGAGGTCCACATCTGAGAGCTTTGAACTTCGCTCCTCAAACTTTTCTCACTGATGTCAAACTACACGCTCATCAACTCTGTTTTATATAACGTGCCAGAAAATTACAATTAGGATATTAAATGAGGTCAAATCTATGTTACTGTATGTGTGGTGGAGTTTTTTTTTACACAATAACCAATCAGGGTACACCAATGTAATAGTTCAATTTCAAAATAATAATAACTAATTTCATTGTCACTTTGTATTAACAATTCAGTATTAAAACATCTAATTCTATGACTAATAATAATATGAATTATATTAATAGAAATGAAGATTAAAATGCAAAATATGTTTTATAACATTAAAACACAACAAAACAGTTGATGTAATACATACGCAGTTATATACGGTATAAAAGTAATTTACTCTATAATACGTAAGTATAAAAAACACATTGACATTTTGCATAAATATTAGCGGAATTACCACTTTATTTGTCAATTGAGCTTTGTCTATGTATAATAAAAAAGATTAAAGGAAAACATTATATATATTGTGATAGGTAGGTAGTTTAGATAGCTTAAGATTTTATTTTAAATGTTGTCAAATCTTGTGAAAATTTTAACAGCAGAATTAACAGCGTCAGCAGTCTTCGTGGGAAACACTGAAGGAAACTGGAACAGCCAAGATCAAGGAAACAAAACAGGTCATTACAGACTGCCACTCATGGTAAATAGATTAAGGTTCCCACTCATTCATACAGACACACACACACACACGCACACACTCACACACACACACACCTACATACACACACACAACACTCACCATACACACGCAAACACTTAAAGACACCGTTTCACTGTTTGTATTACTGTCTTATTTTGTATCCAGAAAGTCAATTTGCATCTTCTCTGTTTATGTTTCCTTACTCAGTGTTTGTAATCATTTCTGAAAATAAATTGTGCAAATTGTGTGTGTGTATGTGTGTGTGTGTGCGTGCGTGTCTCTGTGTGTGTGAGAGAGAAGTTTTAACATGCATTTAAATATCTAAAAGCAAATAATTGTGGCCATTTAGAACAGATTACATAAGAAGTTAAGTTTCCATAATTGTGTCTAATAATTAGGAGGTATACAAGCGAAGTTCATATTCAAACACCAAGTGAGATCTACTACATAGTGGGGCTTAATGTTTGTCTGTGCTAAACACTGACTTAAATGTGTTTCTAATTTTGAAAACCTTACATTTTAAACATTTTCATTCATAAAGAGCTTACAAATGCCTACCTTGTGGTTCTGGTAGGACGTCACAGCAATGAAGGCCGTCTCAGAGAAGACGTGGGTGCAGAAGGCTGTGTTTTTGGAGCCAAAGCCGTTGTTCTCGTCAGCCTTTACGATATGGAGACGAGGCTGGTATTTGTGCATGGAGTTGAGTATTATCTGCACAGGGGAGAGATTGAGAAGGTGAGACTGACGGAGCTGTCAGCATCTGCTGGTGTGCTTCGGGGAAACCTGCCTAGACCTGGACTGGAGACCCTGTGCAGGGTTTAAGCCCACCTAAAGTCAAGATACCCAGATCTCTTGGCTGACATGCTTACCCTAACTTTAAGTCAGAGGCTCATGTGTTACAAATCACCAGGCAAGCCAAATAAAAAACTAAAATGACTTTGATTTTGGGCCTTTCTGAAGCCAATATTTTTTTAAATGCTGCAATGAGTCAGCAGGAGAATATAGAAATAGCTACTAATACGAGGAGGTTTTCTTCTCCTGCTTGGTTAAAACTAAAAACGTACTAATAACGGCCTTTTGTGAATGTCACACATGAAACCAATGTATGTTCCATTTACAAAAACATGATTTGGATGCACATATTCATTTTATTATTAATATGGTATGTGATCAATTTCTTTCAATCTAACAATATAAAGGTACAGGTAAGAGTAACATCTACGCGACATGGTATGGTGGAATAGGGCACAATTTAAATTATAGTTCGATATTCAATATTATATTGTTAATTGCTCTAAGACACGGTGTGAAATTATGGTTTCGTTTTGTATCTGAGCACGCACGCAGAAGAGGACCTGCTGCCCAGGCTGGATGGGAAAGTGGAGTTGGAGTTTTACCTGAACCGGTGGTTTGCGTAATAATTCTACTTGCACAAAAACAATACTCAGAGTTATTGATTTTACAAAACACTCTATGGCTATGTGATGGTACCCGCTTTGAATGAGGATAATCAATAACAAGTGTCTCCTCCTGCGCACACTGTCTTCAAACTTTATTAGTGTCTCCTCCTGCGCACACTGTCTTCAAACTTTATTATACATAAATTAAATACGATCATCCCGCAGCCTGCACAGGAGGAATACAACTTGTATGATCACATGTTGGTCTTTCAGTTGCGCAGAAGCGCAAAACACACTGTAGATGCGCACAACGATTTTAAAAATACATTAAAAAAAATGCCAGACTCACATGTCCAAAGGGGTCCAGGTGATTGTTGGTGAGTTTGAGCTTCTGGAAAGAGACGAGCTGGCGGCTCCAGTGCGCACCGGTGGCAGGAGAGTCCGAGTGGACGTAGAGCCTGCCCGGCATCGCGGGCTCTGCCTTTCCCGTTATCGACCTGTGCAGCCAAGAGAAAATGCGGCAGGTCATTTGGACCGATCTGGAAAACTCAGCGAGTCAGTGGTGATGTGTTCGCACCGCTGTGCCTGGCGCCGGAGGCCTGTGCAGCGTAGTAGTAGTAGTAGTTCCTATTCGAAGCTTTAATCAGACATGCACCACGCTTTTGGCTGAAGTTTACGCAAATAGCCGCATCTGGACATTAGCTTAATCGACTCCAAATAAACTTGAAATCGTCCAAAATTGCCTCTCTTAATGTCTCGCAGAGCTTGTGTGTGAGGCGTGAAACCCCGTGACCTATAGCTGCAGAATCGAATCCACACAAAATCAAAACAACATTTTTTGGACATCTGATCTTAGACACGGTTAATTGTTTATGTTATCGTTTTTTAGAGAAGTAATCATGGGCTGTGTGGGGACTGTGATTATAAGGTTGTAGCCGGGCCTGTGTTTTGCCTCTGAAAGGTCAAAATATGCGAAATGGAAAAAAATGAAATACGTTTTGAAAAACGGACGAAAATAAAATTACGCCGTCTGTCATATATATATATTTTTGCAGGCTGATATATTTGTCGGATTAATCCCCCACCCACACAGACACACAAACACTTGATCAGTCCAAAATTCCTCCAGACTAGCACCGACTTATCTCTGTAAACACCGAGCGCCTCCATTACGCTGCGAACTGGGACTTTGTGTCACACTGGCTTTATCCACAAACCCCCTGTTTCCGGCCCGTTACTTTGTAATAACCGAGTGTCTGGTGCTCTGAGGAGCAGGCACATTGATGGCTCTCACTGTAGTCGGTGGTCTGATCGGATTTACCCTACAGCACAGCGCACAGTTGAACGGGGAGACTTTAATCCGGCCCGCGTCGTCTGTCCGCGCGGTGAACCCGTCACACTCTGATTCAACCGGCGGGCAGACACGGGGGGAAACACGGGGAACTAGGCCATCCAAATCTGCACGAGGGGCCCGAGCCACAGAGGAGATGGTACATCGGATTTTTTCTGACCAGGCCCAAAAATCAAAGTGAGAGTGGGCTTGCAGTAACTCCCTCAAATGCCGGAAATGCCCATCAAGAAATGTATATTATTGGTATTATTTTTGCCACCTGAATTACTCCATTATTATGTATCCCCTGCGAGTCCGATGACAACAAGATGAGACATTGACCCATATAATAATGGGGTTACGATAAGAAAGCTGACCTGTGCAGTCCAGCCGCTCCATCTAGCAGATGAACCCCTTTGCATTAGCCTATAACATGTTTGTGGGCGGTAAGTTTGGATTTGAGTGTCGACGTATACAAACCATTTGTTGTCTGCAAATTTGTACCGATGGTCGTCCGCGGGGACAATGTCCATGAGGAGTATGTACTTGGTTTTTGGATTGAGGCCTGTGACCTTCACCTTGTAACTGGGGAACATCCTCCTGCAGGGAGCACATCGAAAGCAAATCTCAGCACTGACTTCCCAGCACACGGAGATTAAGATTATAGCAACACACGAGGTTAGTTTATAAATCTAATTTCACACATTAGGTCTTCGCGCTCCCCAAAGACCAAATGTTCCTTGGGGACATTTCGACCTCCACATTGTAGAGTAGATTTTGTCTGAGAAGTAGTGTAATGGTCGGACCAGAACTGGGGTCCATTAAAAACGTGTTCTTGACGTCCTCGTACGTTTGAGTTGCGAGCGAGGCTTCATTAAAATACACATATACGAAATAAAATATACAAAAGCTACGTTTTGTAGTGTAGCAGACAGATAATCATATACCTTCCAGCCTTAGTGATGATCATCTCGGTTCCAACTTCATCAAACTTCGTCCAGAGTTCCCTGTCGTGAAGGAAAACTTTGATTCCCTCCATTCCCTGTGGCAAAATATAAACAGTGCTCAATACAAACGGCCAGGTCGTCTTTTAGAAGTTAAACCGTAGCAGAGCAACATTATTAGCACTTTCACTTCAATTTTGTCAAATTTAATTTAGTGCGTAAAATATTTTATAAATTGTAATAATATATATATAATGTAATAATTATGCGTGTATATAAAATAAATAGTAACTCACTGGTTAAACAACAAAATCATTATTTAAATATGTATTTTAATATGTTGTCGCCTGTTCTGGGGCCTGGGATACATTGATAAATAATAATAATAATAATAATAATAATAATAATAATAATAATAATAATAATAATAATAATAATAATAATAATAATAATAATAATAATACAGGTCGTACCTGTTGGCTGGACGCCGTCTGCGGTGAAGCTGGTGAGCTCGAGTTGTGGCTCGGATTTTCCTGTTTGGTTTGCTTTGGGGAATCCATGCAGTCCGAGTCCGGACGCTCTGCAAGGCCAAACTGGTCCCCTCCGTTTGCCATGTCACACTGACACACAAACAGACACACAGGAACAAAAGGGTGGAGATGTTTGTCACAAATAATTGATGAGAAAAGTTCTCTGACAACGACCTCTTTGACAGTGTATGCCACTGAACATTCAATATGCAATGCAATGCAATGCAATAGATAACCCAATAAATTAGGATCAAATGAAGTCTAATCTAATCAAATAAAAATCAGAATAATAAATATACAATTTTAGCAATCGATAAGATAAACACTGATTCCTTACAAACTACAATTACCAATTATAAGTCAAACAGCTGGAGAGTGGATATATGGGTAAGAAATGGTCTTTGTTAAAAGATACACAAAGAGGCAGAGAATGCTGATATTTTCTTTTTGGCAAATAGCATCGGGAAAATAATATTACATGACAATGCCGTGAAGGATCCAACCTGATTACCGGCTTCTACTTAAAAGGAGATTACATGTGCACCAACTTGAACTTTAGCATTGTTTTCGAAGATGGCTCATACAGCTTGTTATGGTTATCCTGCTCATTTATGTGACACTCAGATGTCCAGGTGACAGACTGGGGTCTGCACTTGTTGTATTATTTACACTTCTATTTTTGTCCATTTTACACGCGATGCCCGATAACTGGAGCTATTATTGTATAGGGTTTTTAACGGCTAAATTGCATGTCAACCCTCCATGTTGTTTGAAAAGAGAGCAGCATTTGTAGGGCATGTCACAGCCATCAGATACACTAAACACAACCTTTCTGTGGCATGTGCGTGTGTGTGTTTTGGATGGTCTCTGGGGGGCTTTACCTCAAATGCACCGCTCTGCTCTGCCTGCCGAAAACACGCTCATCATGCTCACGTGCGCTTCTAGGGTCTTGCCCCGAATTTCCTTAAAGAGCTGTTTTTTAGTTAAGGAATAAAAAAGGAAAATATACAACGCTCCAAAGGTGTCCGTGTAGCTGGTCAAACATCCACTGGGTTTCCCGAAAAAACTCAGGCACGTGAACGCGTTATTTTCCCCCCCGGCTCGCGCGCGCCGAGGCCTCGTGCCACCAAAGCGGAGAGTGGATCCGTTCACGGCGGTTGTAATTTCCGACTCCTCGTTCTCCTCCTAGCTGTCCTCGCGGTCGCAGAGGCAGCCCTGATGTGAACTCCACCTCATCAGATCCTTCATTACAAATGGAGTCAAGTACGCCTCGGATACTCTGCTGCCCTCCCCCTTCTGCCTTCTCTGCGCTCCCATAGGTCTGCACGGGGCCTCGGTATCTACAGCCCAAATCACGGCTGAGACACTGGTCAATCACGCGCAGGCACAGGCACAGGCACACACACACACACACACACACACACACACACACACTCTCTCTCTCTTCCTCTCTCGATAAAATTCAATTCTCAAAACATTGAAATATATTTTGAATGTTGAGATTCTCTGGGTGTCCTTGCAGCATTTAGTCCGCTATAGGGTCGGTCGAACAAAGAATCATGTCACTATTGTTAAAGTCAGACTGTGTGGAAAAAATTGTATTTAGGCCTATACCTGAAAATCTAAAAATAAAATAAAATAAAATATATATTTTTTAACCCATGCAGAGTTAAAGGTAATTCATCCCTAATCCCACGTACCCAAAAAGGGTGGCTGACTAAAATTATGAAGGGAGTTGCTCTGGTAAAGAGGGTACTGCGTTTTTCCTCATAAACAGTCGGTAAATGTTTAAAAGGGATAATACAAACACAAATTTGCATTTTTTTTAACGCACCCGAATTGTCATGTGGACATTTGTATTTATCAAAACAATAAATACCTACAGGCCTAATTTCACAAGATTTGATAGTAGATTATAGATGCAGGCAGATGAAGCCTATAGCAGCAGCAGCAGCGGATGATGCGAGCGCACATCACTATGACTGGATTACAGTAGATCCCAGAGGCATCCAGAGTTGAGAGTTGAAAGGGTCACTGCGGGGTCATCATGCCGGATCCATCCGTTACCCATATTTCTACTGATTTCTGAAGCTGCTAATCCTCCTCTCTCCATGTTACCGCCTTTAGCCTTGCAGAGCCTCATCTAGAGTAATTTGTTCCGAATACGCATTAGCATACCTACCCTTACTAATTAACATGAAATGATGACTATATTCTAATGAAACCTGCAGCATCTTCCCCAGCATGGCAGGCGCACATGACCTAAAATAACCTGCCGCACAAGTGAACGTATTGCATATTGAAATATCGGACGTGGAAATAGATATAACCAAGTACAATATGCGATTAGATATTTTAATAGAGACTTTAAGTGAAATATTACATTATAGCCTGGAGGGTAGGCGTGCGTAAAAATCGCCCCTTTACGCACGAGAATTTGTCGGATTTTTGGGTGCAACCGCCGGCACCTATCGTTTGCTCGAAACACGTGAATAACTGCAGCTCTTACCGTGATTAAATATGAAGACCTCGGTCAGAGACCTCCTGGTTCACAGCGGCGCCTTATGCACAGCCTCTCATGCAATGCCTGACACGCGGCTGCTGCAGTGGGAGCGCGCAACCACTGGGGGGGATTGGATCTGTGTGTGTGTGTGTGTGTGCGTGCGCCCGTGTGTGTGTTTGTGTGTGTGTGAATGCAGAGCCACCAAGTTTCCATGCTCTGATACCCTGCCAATAAGCATATCCATTTCTACGCAGACACGCACACACAGGCGGTGCTGTTTTCAAGCTGATGTTTCTCATTCAAGTTTCAGTAGGATTCAAAGTAAATTGTTTAACGTTATTATGGCCAGGCTAATTTCAAGTTACGAATTTATACACATGTATTTGAGCAACAACCACACTTTAAGTTTGATGAAGTGACTTTTTGAGTTTACTTTCCATGGTGTGTTAGCTCATATACTAATTTGTTTTTCTAAAAAAAAAAGCCGTGAGGATAATTATCTTTTGCCTTGTTGGCAGTTTCCAATGGTAACGTTGAAATGAATCTGTCACATATCCTTATATTTTCGACTTCATTGTTTTGTAAAGAAAGACCACCGAAATAGTAATTCGTTCATCTTAACAGCCTATAAAAGTACCAGGTTAGTAAATTACTTACTTTTTAAATCTGGAGACATAAGTCGAATTGGCTTAAATGTTGAATACTTAACTTTAAGCCTCTACATTTGTAAACCCTCCCCCAGGTCATAGATGAAGAAATATGTTTATTTATCAGTATGTTGAAAGCTATACAGAAATAAGCAGAGTAAAAATCGATAATTCTGAGCATTTCTTATTATAATAAATTATAGGGGAAAAACTATCAGGAAATAGATACCTGAAGATATCTGCATATACAGAACATTGTTCAGAAGGAGTGATTTGGTAAAACTCAGTTAACAGTGTATGGAGCTTTCAGACAAAATAGATGAAAGATCGCTGCCATATATTATTTTGTGGAGAAAATAGAAATTATGTAAGATCGCAGAAATATTGTTCCGTCAAATAGCCTGTAATACTTCAGAAAATGTTCATAGAACTTTTTCCTTGGCATATTATAATTATTCAATCGGAAAACTGATAACGCGTCTTTTTACTCTAGCTCATAAGTTGAACTTTTGTCGTTTTATTAAGTTGGAAATTGTTCCACATAACAACCGAAAAACCAGTCTTACGTTTTTGGCTGTAAACTTCCATTCATTCATTTGTGCAAACCTCTTCGGAAAAATAATGCACCCCTGCTCGTTAAAATACCAAATATTGAGAATCAAATATGCTAATTATTAGTATTATTATTATTATTATTATAGGTAGGCACCGGGATAAGATCATTTTGCATAAAACTCATTCAACAACAGTTATTTTGCTTGTCCTCTGTTTTTCACGGTAACAATTGATTGTATGGAACTTTCCTTGAATAATATTTAAATTACTTTTAGAAAAGGGAAGTATGTACTATGTAAACGTTATACCAGGGTTCCCATCGCACTCAAACAAACAAAGTCAATCAACTATCACAAAACTATCAAAGTATACAGGTGAGCAAAAGTGCTGGTTTGCCAATAC
Organism: Colistium nudipinnis; assembly: GCA_016785305.1. Taxonomy (NCBI): domain Eukaryota; kingdom Metazoa; phylum Chordata; class Actinopteri; order Pleuronectiformes; family Rhombosoleidae; genus Colistium; species Colistium nudipinnis. Next base: position 343,595 of record JAFBJU010000947.1, on the reverse strand, counting down.
ACATGGAGGAAACTTTCGTCATCTGCAAATGTAAACGGTTGTGCAAGGGATTCACCTGATGTACTATCAGACATTAGAGTAACATTTATTTTTTCTCATAAATCTTAAGTTCATCTAATTCTATAATCCTGGGTTTTGTAATTTTGGGTTTGACTCTACATGAGGTCTCATCCCTGAGTTGTTTGGTTTTAATGCAGAAGAAAAGAGAAGCAAAAGTCTTAATAATACCTGAAATGAGGTGGTGGTGGCGGCTGCTGGACAGCTCATTATTGTCCCATCCTGGCTTCAGCTGACTGGGTCCTCTGTTCTCTGTCTGGAGGAAGTGGTGAAGGGGTCCCAGACCTCCTGCACTCAGCAGGTCTGTCTCGCACACCTCCAGCTCGGCCAGAGCAAGTGTGTGTGGCATCAGAGGGCGAGGTCAACCTATTCCTCTGCAAACAATCACATCACACAGGGCAAAATACATTCCAACCAACCCCCCGCTTTCAGTTTGTAAGGCGGTCTGATGTGGGAACAGCAGAGGGTGGGGGTTTGGCACTGGTCCAGACAGGGCCTCTGAGTCCAGATGAAGGAAAACCTGGTCCACATTAATATGACTTCACATTACACATGTGCTTTCTGAAAAGGCTTAGTTACATGTAATGCTCCTCGTTTAAGTCACTGCAATATTCAGACCACTTAGTGGTGGCAAATAACATCACAGGTCATATGTGCTCAAAAGCACAGGCACACATCAGCAAATTTTTCTTAAGCATTACTTGTGACAATTCAGACCTAGCCGTTGTCAGTTAAAAACTGAGTTGACAGCAGATGCAACCAAACCCATAATCACTCAATCAACCACAATGGCAAACTTTGGTGGAAACAACATATGAATGCAATAGGTAACTAACCTTTCATCTAATTTAAGAAACAGCGAAGGAAACACAGTATCTCAACACCGATTGGCTTGCATAAAGTGCAATATGAATAAGGTCCCCTCTTGATTTGAAACAAAAAATGCACAATCCGAATAAAACAACCTCTTCCATACAACATGTTTTTTCTGATGTTCCCCCCTCCTGACAGCGAATGTTCCTCTCCAACAAAGTAAATCCTCTTTCCATTCCAACCCATACAGGATCTAAGGTCAATAAATGTGCGTATATGGGATTTTCCACACAGACTTTACATATATGGGTAGGGGCTAAGATGTTGCGACTGACACACATACAAGACAACACCACCCGAGTGAATGCAAGGATCTAATTAAATGAACAAAACATTATGTATAGCATTGTTATGGCAAATCCCAGCAGAATAGTGATAGAGGGACCTACCCCGTGAAGATCTAGACTGTTTGCAGAGAAACAAAAGTAAAACAAATTCAAGACCATTGGTTCTTGATGGACGGATGGATGGACGGATGGAGAGATAAACAGATAGATAGTGTACTCATTGTACCTTAATCTGAAGTATGTTCCTCCGTCACCATCCTGATTATGGTTTTAACCAGTGTGTTGTCTCACAGCTCCCTCTGGCGGTTTTCATCTGCAATCGATGAAAGAACACATGACACACGATAATGATGTCTGTGACAAGGTCCATTACAAAAAAAACACCGTATACATCGTTATACATTATGTATATATCGATATATTTATCGAGAGATATAGATCGATAGATATCGATCTATCCATCTACTGATCGAAATAAGGGCTTATATACACATTACTTCCATCAGTCACATCAACAAGCAAGCAATAAGAAAGCACAGAGTTCCACATTACTGGAAGCAATTTAAAATCAAAAGAGTGTAACAACATCAGAAACGGGCAGAACGAGAGTCAGAGTCGTCCATGTGGGAACATTAACATTTAAGGAGGCAGAGTGTCTATCTGCCCTCCGAGCCGCTGTCACTCACAGGCGTCAAAACTCAAGTGCTCCGTGACCTTTACATTGCGAACAAGAACTTTAACCTCCGGGGCATTTGTGTTGCCATATTTCCAGACATCTAACTCTTAGTATCCCAGTCTAAGCACGGGCACTGGACTCCGGAGATCAGGATAGCTCCGGAGCACTAGATTATATTGGCAGAAGGTTGCACTTCAATGTGCCCACATGACCCACAGTTTAGTGAGCTTCTAAATGTTTTCCCCTATTTTAACCTGAACCAAACTCGCTCCGTTCTTTCCTCGGCACACATTTCTGCTGGGATTTCTCTCTCAGTACCTAGGGGAGCTCCGTCTTTAACAGACTGAAAACTTATTTCAACACAGCTGACATTTCACAAGCACCCAGGGGCCTTTTGTACCCAACGACACAGTTAAAACTGTTCAATGGAGACATTTTCCTCTCGCTGGTCCTGCAGCGACACAGCTGCAGCAGGGGGAAGTGGACAGAGGTCAGGACAGCGTTTAAGGCGTTTTACCTAATGGACCTTTGCACTGGACGTGTGAAACACTTCACTTAACACAACCTCTGGGTACTAGAAAGTCATGTGTGTTTTGTCTTTATTTACATGGCGTGTTTGTGTGTCAGGTGACAGAGTTTAAGGGCAAATGAGTTGGCCCCGACTCTCTGCATGCTCTGCAGATGGGCGTTTTTGTTTCTCAGAGAGAAAATAATGGAAAAAACTTTCAATGTCGTCACTTTGACCACAATGTGACTGGAGAACTCATCATCCCTTTTCTCAGGTGAGTTTATTTGTGATGTCTTTGTGGTTGAAATGCTGTCCGACACTGGGAAAAGTCACACTGAAACACCCCATAAACTTCAAAGTCGATCAAAAACGGCATCAAAAAGAGCCAAATAAAAAGCATCATTTAATGTACCAGGAGGAAAATTAACAACATACACAGACAGATGAGTGCACACCGTTTCTCAGAACGGAAACCGGGGTGGAACATTGTACCACATCAATTAAGTGTTGAATTGAAACTGTGTGGGGTTGAGACAGATGATGTAACAACATGAGTGTCTGAGGCTTCGTATCAGAGGAAACTGATATATCTGCAGTGAAAGCTGTGTCTAATATAACGACTAAAACTAGAAAAAAAGCAAAGTGCGGAATTTAAATCAAATTACCAAAAGTAGTGGCACATTTTTCCCCATGTAACGCTGCAGTGAGAAAATCACATTCACAAAAGCTGTCAACTGTACTTTGAAATTGGAAGTACATTCTACAAGTACCACGGAAACACCGCTGTGTTGTTATGGTACCACATTAAAAGCACAGTCACAGTTTACTGACGATTGACCTACTGAAGTCACGCAAGTAAGGATTAGAACAGGATAAAACATAGTGCAAACGCGTAGAGGATGCTGCTGACATGTTATTCGCTGTATGTACGTAAGTCAGTTGGTATGTGAGTGCCCTTAACATAATATATATATATATATATATATATATATATATGTCACCTACCTTTCCCCCCCAGACACCTGATTAGATTGTAGTAAAAAATGCTTGTTAATTATGAATGAATTTGAGTTGCGTCTCCATTTTTTTTCATGAATAAGTGATGAAAACACTGCTTGGAGTATTTTGTGAAAATATGTTTGACTATAAAAACACATGGATACTAATATGTTAAAAAACACACTGGAAATAGCTCTTGCAGGGGTTAAAAACACAATCTTGGTGCAAATGGGAGCCGAATTCCACAGATCCAGAGGCATGTGCCAAAATGTGTAGCTTTGCAAGAGCAACTAACAAGACCATTCAAGTTTCAAGAGGACGTTGCATGGAAATACTCTCCATCGCACATTTTTCACAGTCCTGTGAACAAACAATGTCTGTGACTCTTGGTCCTTGCAGCTAGGTGATCCTTCATGTGCAATGCACCTACAAGACCAGCAGGGGGCCCCAATCTCACGTCACGTCATGCCATCGAGGCTGACGGTCACTTCATTAACAGGGAATACTATTAATACCAGTCACATTCGTTTTAAAGCAGGTACCGACACTCAAATCCCCACAGGTGTCTGGGCTGTGAACTAAACATCTGTGGTGCGGATGCCGTCGTCATCCAGGCTGTAAGGGAAAGTGCAGCCGGTGCGGGACTGAGGCTGCGAGCGGTGTCTCCGTCGCCCACAAGCCACATCCCCAGATGCCGTGAGGATCCCCAGTCCGCTGGTCGAAGGTGCGTGATTGGCCCCGGGGCAAGGGTTTGGGGTAGAGAGGGAGTTGGAGGAGGAGGAGGTGGAGGAAGAGGTGGAGGAGGAGGACAGAGAGGGTAGGTTGGGTATGGAGCTGAAGGCGCTGTCTTCGTCCTCCGCGTCCAGGTTGGAGGGTTCACACGGTGGGACGGGGGTCCAGGGCTGCCAGCCCGGCGCAACCGAGCACGACTTGACCAGCACAGGCCTGTGGTCATCCCCATGTGGGCCTCGTGACGCAGAGGAGGCATTGTGACTCCGGTAGAGAGAGGACGCACGTTTGAATAGGGAACCCTGCGGCAAGAGAGGGAGACAAAAAGCCCATCTGTGTGAATCGGCATAAAGCTTTCTGTGTTTAAGCACAGACAGCCCGAGGGGAGCGATTAAAGCATTGTTTGTGATATCTTTCCCCTGACGCCATGGGGAATTACCTTGGGAGGACCTCTGAACTCCTGGATCTTCGTCTCAATGTCCCTGATCCAAGCGTGCATCTCCTCTGGAGAGTCGGTCTATAGAGAAGTTAGCACAAGATAACGTCTCACAGAGCAGCATGTCTGCAGTCGATCAGCCATTGGACAAGTCTAACTTCATCTGTAGTGTCACATTTGTTTTTATTAGCCGCGCGCACACACACACACACACACAAATATATATCTGTGTGTGTGTGTGTGTGTGTGTGTGTGTATGTGTATATATGTGTGTGTGTATATATATTTATATCCTTTATTTAGAGCCTCACTGATATTTGAGCATCGTCAATACATCAGCTGATTTGAGCTTATCAGAGATATCATTTATCCAATATCAGTATATCATATTTAAGTGCAAATTCATTAACTGATAGAAAACTAATCTGCAAGATTTTGTAAATGATTAATCTTGCAAATTAGAAATAAAAGACAAAGAAATCCCAATAATAAAGTTTCTTCCATCAGCACAAGTTTATGTTATACGCAGGCGGATGCAGCTTATCCCTTTATATGTACAATATCTATATATATATACACACACCCACACAGACTGGACTTTTATATAAACTTTGAATTTACATTTTTGCCATTTCTTTTATTTGTAATGTTGCCATCTACACTATCCCCACACCACTCCCTCAGCACTAACCATCTAATCAGGCCCTTTCATCCGCTGTACAAGATGTTATTGTTGTTAAAGTAACAGATGGCAGTGCCCGTTTCACAAAAAAAACAACCTTAAGATGCCCCTAAAAAAAAAAAAAAAAAAAGCTTGTGCCACACATCAGCAGCAGAGCATTCAGTGTAAACATCTCAAGGAAATCAGTAGAGATGCACCTGGGATCACAGGCCTTCTCTGCTCTCTCCGTGTTAAACAAAAAAACAAACAAAAAAAAAAAAAACTTTATAAAGTGTGATGAATAATGAACTAATTCCAGAGGAGCAGATGAGTGGGATTTTACCTGAATGTAGAAGGTTCGGGAGCTGGTGATGATCTCGAACAGGTTGTCTCTCAGCAGGAGATCCCTAAAAGTAAAACATGATCCTTGTGAAACAGAGTGGCTACCGCGAAGCTACTAACGGCGTCTGTTTTTCTCACAAATATATCTGGGTGGCTGAGTGTAACAAAATATTACGGCATGATTTGTCAAAGAAAACTGCATCTCAACTGTACTTGAATAAGAGCTGTGTTGATTCTAACGATCCAGGAAGTCATTTCTTACATTTGTAAATGAGAGGTCAGAATAGCGCTGGCCTTTACAGAGATGGCATAAACATGTATGCAAACATTGGGTTTGTATTTGTTGACATATGTACCAGGTAGATAACCGGATGGAGAGAACTTAAAATGCTGCAATCGTACAATTTGGTGGTGCGCATTTGACTCACCCGGACTTGACCAGACATTCATGGACCCTCTGAATGTCCCGCAGTTGAATAGCTCGGAGAGGCTCTTTATCCTGCGGCAAATAAACACAGTTCAGACGTGGGCAGACAAAGACCGCAGTCACACAAATGGAGACGGGGTAACGGAAACTAAAATGGCCCGGCTCCTCACCACCTCAGACTTGTAGTAACTGACTGTGTTGTCATCCAGGGTAAAAAAACGCCTCTTCCAGCTTTTCCTCTGAGAAAAGAAACCACATCGCAGATTCCAGATAGTGACTCTTTCTAATACAGAGTTCATCAGTCATAAGGTTAGAAGATGGCTCCTCACCACATTTCCCTGTTTCACACAGTAACCGCATCTCAGCACGCCCAGCCTGTTGCCCTTCCTCTCTCTCCCGTCGGTCTCCTCATTTTCATTCTGAAACATTTCATCGTCACCAGCTTCATTAATAACGCAACGGTCACCGTTACCACCACCTTCACATGTCTGGGCAACCACTTGAAGCAGCTTTTTGGACACCGCGATAGAGCATGCTACTTTTGCTTTGCCGAAATCAAACGCATGATCGAACACATTTTTGAATCCGAAACGGTCATGTCAGTAAGCGCCCTGGTTTTGGATTCCCACGCGTTACCTGGATGGGGGTGTTGACCACCACGCCGCCAATGATCTCCGTTTTGTAGGCCTGCTGTCTCTTCCCTGCCTGGGGGTCAGTGATCACTGCAGTCACGTCAGACCTTGGAGGCGCCGGGCCAGATTTGGGAACCTGTCGAGAATAATGCGGACTGACATAAGCACGGTATACTGATTGCTACAAAAGCCAGGAGCTTTTTTCATTCCCACTGTGAGTGCCTACGCTGGTGCAGAAGCAGACATTCTGCTTCAATGCATTGGGCCGGTGCAGTTCGTTGTGCGTTTCCCTTTTGCCGCACGCTTTTTTTTAAAAGTTAAGATAGTTAAAGTTGACAGAAAAACAGCTGGAGAGTGATCAGTTGGCATGTTCTGCATGATGACAGGTCACAAGTTTCAATAGAAAATACTAATAAAGAGGAAACTGGAATTACCCGCTCACAGTTGTATACCTCCCCAAATCACACAAGTCACAATTTAAATCCACTTCTTCAAGACTTTAGGGTGAAGATTTAAGTGTGAGGTGACTTTTGACCTTTGAACCAAATCTTAGTTAGTTTAGGCCCTGTGAACATTTGTACTGCCATTGGAGGCATTACTGGGATATTGTTTTCACCATGGTGGGACAAACAGAAAAAACATAATGACTCCCGCCTGAGCGGTCAGCCCTCTTTCTAGAACTGTTCCTGAACCTTCTCTCGTTGACATTCTGTGTACAACAGCTGTCACTTACTATACAAACAAATACAGCACCACAAACCTGCCTGAATGATCAGAAAGTTAACTCAACACTTCTCCAACACAACAAAACATTATAACCTTACTTCATGGCAAAGTTACTGTATTAAACTGCATTATTTTAGCGAAGTGTACCTAATAAACTACGAAATAAGCTGAGTGTGGCTCAAACATTGAAATTAAATGACTGATGTACCCTAAAAAGAATGTGTCCAAAAATAAACTCCCCACTCTGATGTGGCTGAAGTTCAATTGTTCAACTGATTTATTTGAACTTTTTTATCTTTTGGAAATACGATCAAATGTTCATCATGAATATTCTGCGTTGGAAAGTTGTCTTTACAGAGCTTCACTGAGGTCGAGGAAGCTCAGGGCAGCCGAGCAGCCCTCCGATGGAAGGGGAAGTGAAAGAGAGAATGAGCAGGGCTGCTTCCTGTGTCGGCGTGCAGGTGAGAGAAAAAGAGAAACACTCTTCTCTGTCATCTGCTGTCATGAGACATCTGGATGATGCCGGTTTATAAAGGCCCCGCTCATGTCACTGAATACAAATGTGATGCAAATATGCACGATACACTCACACACACACACACACACACACACACACCCCCACAAAGAATAACATAAAGAAGTGTTCCGGCACCTCCATGACAGGGACGAGAGTGTGTTATCGCTCGTAAGTGTGCACATTCACAATTTCCTCATTTGGTAAGTGGGTGAGAGAGCATCGGTGAGCAGGTTAATGACATTTGCACCCACGCAGGTCAGACTGGCTTGAGTGACAGAACCGCAAACTGAACTGCAGCCTGCAGCGCTCGGGTGGAAACAAACCGCTTATTAATAGATGACAGATTCTCATTTTTCTAAACGCACATTAGATGAGGACACCTGCTGTTTGAGGGCACGGGGGGGGGTTACGCTCACCGTGATCTTGCTGGCCTTGTTGAGAGCAGCCACCCAGTCCCTCATGTCGGTCACATCGTTGCCTTGGAGGTAGTACCGCCGGGATACCGCGTTGATGACTGCAAGGGACACACACCGCGTCCATGAGTGTCCGCGATGATAGCGGCTTCGGCAGATTGGATGACACGTGGAAACAAAACGTCTGCCGTGGGCGCAATACTGCATGAGACGGACTCACCGAAACAGAACTCCGTCTTGGGCTTCTGCTTCACCGTGGCCTCACTCACCTGAGCGGAGACCAGAGTGGGAGACAAAGGGGAGACAGAGAGGGAACAAGAGAGGGGGACATGAGGCCGACATGGCGACATCTATTTGACTCGGCGTGTCCACGGAGGAGCTGTCAGCACAGCGGTGCGGGGAAGCCAGATGTCATTATCTCTAGTTAGTTCGCCGGGACATCTGGAAAACTTCACATTCTGCCCCAGCTCTGCATGTGACCATTAACTATAACTACAGATAACCCAGAGTTTCTCTGTGGAGGCCATTTGCACGTTTCTATTTATGTACAGTCTGGGAGTTCCCGCATCCACACTGCTCACGCTCCTCGCGCGTGTGCGTACGGTTACGACTCACAGCACAATGACAATGTTTTACCTTAGAGATGTAGGTAAGTTTCAGGCTGCCGACAAAGCTGGCTCCACTGGGCAGGTTCTGCGAGCAAACAAAAAACACACAGGCTCATTGGCTCAGGGTCCAAGGTTACGTAGCTTCTACTGGGCAATTTCCCTTCGCATGGCAGTTTGTGCAAGCGTGTGTCGTGCATGCATGCGGGGAGCACCTGGGGGTTGTCCATGTACCACAGCAGAGCATTGCCCTGCGTGTCCAGGATGAAGTAGCGTCTCATGAAGCGGCAGCTGTTCTCCTTCTCCTCGATGTCCAGGAAACCACACACACGATTCAGCCGGTCCTCGTACGGCATGCTGCTGCTATCACATATCACTGAGACAGGCGGACGGACAGAGGGAGACTCGAGTGAGACGGACACTGGGAAGCCAGATATGAAAGGAGAAACAGACGGAAACTGACAGGGAAGCAGAGACGGGCAGATGTGGAAGACAGAGCCATCTTTCCTTTGGTGTTCAAATAAATATGCATGTGTGCGCGCACACACGGACACAAAAAGACACGCACACAGGAAGGCAGAGACCCCGCTCACACTCAGCAGTTTTTCATGTGACGTGATTGAGGCTGAGCAGCAAACCCCCGAAGCCCGAGGCTGAGCCGAGGCCCTCCACCACAGCCAAAAATTACAGACTGCACTCGAGATCTGCACACACGCACATTTCCACTGGCCGGAGAAGAAAGGCGAGGGGGGGGGGGGGAGGGAAAAAGGGGAGAGGAGGAGGAAGGGGGTGGGGGGGGGGGCATGTATGCCGGCATGTATGTGTGTCACTGGGCTGCTGACTGACAGCTAAATCAACACTCGTTCAGCCCAGACACTCAGGTATGCTGGTGGCATTTCACTCTGGTTTGCTTTCCAAGACTTCATCCAACTTCATCCACAGCAGACATCTGACAGTAAATTTAAGATTTGTTTTTCCAGCTTCTGGCATGTGGCACGGTGAGAGCTCAATTTCATAATCTTGTCCTCCATTGTCTGCCATTTCACAGGACTTTACTTCTCCAGATATTTAAGTATGAGAAGGACTTGAATGTGATGTGTCCCCCCCCCAAAGTAATATGATTGGAAGTAGGCCACGTATGTGACTCATTTCTCTTCCACCATCATACGTATATAGTCAAACGAACTGCCACGTCTTGGCTGACCTTACAGGCGACGGAAGTGAGTTCCACGAAAACGCTCACACGAGCACATCACCCCACAAAAAAACACAGATAAAAGAAATTGCAATGGACAAAATGCATTTTCATTGTGTTGCTGGACATCCTGTCAAACGATTTGGAATAGGACGGTCGCGATGCGCTTCAATTTGGACCCGCTACCAAAAGATTTGTGGGCCGTGCTGCTGATGCGTCAGCCATCCAACATAGTTGCGTCTGCCATTGAAATAGGTCAAAAGTGCAATGCAAAAAATCTAAAAAGGCGCCGAAGTGGTCAGATAACAACAATGCTGGCGCACATACACACACACACACAGACAAACCATTGACAGTTTCTTAAAACATCTGGCCGAACCATTGCAGGGAGAAACTGCAGCGAGGCCGCAGTATCTTTGGCTAAACTTGACCAATAAATATATATATATATATATATATATATCCATTTTAATCCGTTTTCGCATAGTTTCGTGAGATTTAACGTGATCTGGCTTTGAAATGAAGGTGACACAAGTCTACCAACTACAAGGAGTGCGTGCGTGTGTGTCAGCGTGTGTGTGTGCGTGTTTGTGCGTGTGTGTATCCGAGGTATCCTTCTTTTACCGCAGTTGGGCCGGTGGAATGACACACACACACACACACACACGTCCGCTTTTATTTAGGACAAGTTTAGCCTCTTTCCACACGGAGAGAAGCCAACGGAATCCGTGTTGGCGAGCAGCTTCTACCCGATGCCGGTGACGTAGAGATCGAAAGAGACAAGGCGTGACGTAAGGTGCAGACAGAATGACAGCATCGCCAATGTCGTTGCACCCGAGGCCAAGCTATGCGCGGCAACGAAACCCCGGTATGAGTCAAACTCAACGTCAACGCCACACTTCAACGAGACAGGTCAGCCTCGGTGTGTGTGTTGGTTTTTTTTACTGCAACCGTCACCGCAACTGGTCAAAGACACCGGGTCTTACCTTTCAGTTGGGGCTCTGAGTTCACATCACTTCGAATGGGAAATGTGGTTCTACGTCGGAATCGAACTGGCCAAACTGTGACACGCAACCCTTGACATCTGGGGCGGAGGAAATTGTGGTCGAGAAACGTTGAGTGGAGTAGCCAGTTAAGTGAACCGATTTTGATTCACTCGGCACAAGGCCTCATCCAATCAAACGCCTGTGTCGGAGGGTGACCGGTGTCCATCGGTCTCATGTTGTCAACCAAAACTTTTTTCCCCACAGCAGTGTGGCAGAGCATATTATTGCTCGAATGACAGGCAGGGAATATTGGGTTAAGATATTTGGCTAAGCTGAAGACATCTCTTGGGCCCTGGCAAGTTGGGACCGAACGATGAATGGATTCACTCGCGAGACGCTGCGGGGATCGACCCCGCTCCTCGTTTCTTCACTTCAACGACACACACACACACACACACACACCCACACACACACACACACTGACACACACACACACACATCATTCCCCACGACAAACACACGCTCCTGCCGCCACTGAGCGGCACGAGGAGTTAAGTCAGCGACACCTGACGGACATTACACATGTTCAGCTCAGATGACCCGCGCTGACTCACCAGAACGAACCACACCTACTGCACAGCGCACGCACAGCGCACGCGCACGCACGCACACACACACACGGTGACAAAGTGCCACTGTCGGCCGTTCGCTTACCCGCAGTAGAGTCAGTGTGCGCCACAGCCAGCGCCCCGCACGGCTCCGAAGCGGAGAGGAGAGACTCGGTCGTCGGCCGCTAGTGTGCTAAATACGCGCATGCTACACAAAGTTTTTTGAAACGACTTTAACGAAACCGCAGACATTTACAAATGCGGCGTGTGTCGCGCTGTCACGGTCCGCGCCATTTGTTTGTGTGATCGCATTGCAGGAGATCAGTCTCTTTTTTTTCCGGGTAGGACGTTTGGTTATTAGAATAAACCAGCCCCGGATGTGATCTATGCGTCCTCCTCCTCCTCCTCCTCTGCTGCGGTGGCTGCAACACATGAGGAACTACACTGAGCTCAGCTGCCCCTTTATACCTCACACTGCTCTGCCATGTTTTTAAAAAGTGCACCATCTTCTCTCACTGGAAATGCATACGATATGTTATGTCTGCATTTGATCTCGACACACATTCCTCTCTAGAATTCCTCCCCTAAGCCAACCCTACCCATGCATTGCCTACTCCCAGACCCTAACCTTGACCTTAATCGTGACCTTACCCTGGATCTGGTTCTTGAATCTTAAAATAGATTCTATAGACAAAAGTCGAAAAGTCCAAATGATTGTAATGCAACTCAACCTTCTATTACTTCACTGTGTGTTTCTTCACTTGCACACAAAGGTGACCGCAGTTTGAGTTCAGTGATGAAACTGGCAAGAGACAGAAATGTAGTTGTGTGGTGAACTGATACTGACACACTGGTTTTAACACTTTTAAGAAATATCAGCATTTACAGTATGGATTCAGCTTTCTGTCTTTGGGTGAAATGTGTGTTCTCCTGTTAAGAGGAAGTGGTTGCATATGACCTGCCTGAGGACACCTACCTCATTGATTTCATATCCTGTGGCGACTACGAAGGATTCAAGTTACACAGTTGCAGAAGGAAGCCTGGAGGTTTTCAAAAGACGTCCCCCTTCTTTACTCAAACCAAAGTGATCTCACCCACTCAAACTCCTGCACTCACGGAAGAAAAAGTGTGATTGCATTTTTAATCATACAAGCTTGCGTTTACAAACATAAAACATTTTTCTTCGATTCATGGATCATACTCTCCATATCCTTATGGGTTACCGTGGAAGTGACATATGCAAATATTGTGGATCTACGGTGTCAACCGAGGCTCCCGAGCTCCGACCAAAGCCTTTGAGTGGACACCAGCTGAGCCACAGCTGCAAGAAGTGTGCTTCACATTGTACACATTAGCCCAAAAACAAACACGCTCGGGTAAAAAAATGTATCACCTGAAAGTGAGTCGAGCGGTGTAGATGATACATTTATTATTCAACTTTTTTGCTAAGACAAGATCAATAAATAACGGAAGCTGCTGAAATGCAGCTCGTATGATCAGGACACTCCATATAAAACATTTCTTTATAAGGAAGAGGTGACGGCTCACTGGAGGAAAAGAAGGGGGAGACTTTCAGGACTGACTGAGGGCCAGGCGCAGCAACAGGGACGTGATCAGCAGCACAGGGCTGGAGGCCAGCGCCCCTGCACCACCGTGGCTTTGGCTCCTGTGGGGCCCGTTGCAGTCGTCGCCGAAGCAACACACCATCTTGGCCCCCGTGCTGCCGCCGTGGGCCTTGTCACAGAAGGCCTTGTAAGAACATGACTTCATCACGGTGTCTGAAAGAGAACGAATCACGGTTAAATGGCTTTGACGTCCCTGGAGACTCACTGCTTGTGTTCATTTGGGTCAACACTGTGAACCAGTTGAACTGCTGTTTAAAGCCCCTCTCCTCTGTAGACTCCACACACACACACACGCGCGCACGCGCACACGCACACACACACACACACACACACACACACACACACACTGGCTCAGAGTGATCTGAGGTTATCATAAACTGCTGGGATAACATCCAGCAACCTCAAATGATGAGAGGATACAGATGTGGAGACCTTATGCACACGCACGTATCCACGATTAAAGTGTATAAAAGTAAACAGAAAGAAATACATTCACATTTAAATGAATAGGCCAATTATCTTTTGCTGTGGTAATAAATACTTGTGCTGCCATATAGTGAACTTAGCGAATACTTTTTTCAACTGTTGAAGTTCTTCCTACTTCATATAACTTCTAACCCACACAAGCAATGAGTTGTCGCAATAGAGTGAATGAGTGAACCGTGTGACTGCTGCATGTTTTCCTGTTTGCTGTGTTTTTGTGTATTTGTCTGTTTACTCACTTGGTCCTGTGATGGTGGAACAGGCGTCGGCGTACTGAGGACAGGAGGTGGAGCCCTGATGGTTGCACTCGTCCTCATTGGAGGCCACACAGGTGTGACATTTGAGGGCGTGGCCTTTGCAGACAGCACAGGAGAAAACACCTGACTTGAGATTAAGCATGCATATTCACAGGCCGGTGTAAACACACAGACTCACAGCTTCGTGTTACATCAATCCACCCTGCATCCACACACACACACACACACACACAGTTGCCTCCAGATATGTAAATAGCTGTTAAGTTTATGGAGGCTCAAATTATTTCTGATAAGCCCTGACATACACTTTGTATGAACCTTGCTGCTTTAAATCTGTGATAGCTTTTCATGGGGAATGTCCCAAATTGCACAGGCCTCAAGGTAAAACTGCTTTATAACTGAGGAAATGAAAGACCTTCATGAAATGTGCTTTTAGGACAGAACAATCCAGGATCATCTGCGCCGCCGTAACCCATGCACAGCTCGTCTGCCAGCTGCTAATCAACTTAATCCTCCCTCCCTGAAAAAGCAACCCAAATCCAGTGTTTGTGTGTTGGTGTTATAGAAACTCACCGTGGTAAGCCAGGGAGATGAACAGCAGCAAGGCCAAAGAGGTCTTCATGGCAGCTGGCCGGCGGGTCTTGTGGGGCGCCGAGAAAGAGTGGACACACTGACGGGAGTCTCGGATGGAGGGGACACTGGGAGCCGAGGTGGAGAAGGACGGGGTTTAGACATGGGAAGGTGTCTGAGGGCATTAAGGTCTTATCTCTGTAATCTCCATCTATGCTGCACAGCCAGCACCCTGCAGTAATAGACTTAACGGGGCGAGCTTTAACAGGGAGACGCAGTTAGTGTTATCAAGCTGTCACTCTGGTGATGAACACCATTTTTGAGGTTGTTTGTGGGAGGACAATTCTTCTCTTTTTGTAACTACTGACAGTTCTCAAGGCACGGATGTAGTACGAAGCTGGACCGGCCAAAATAAACAACTATTCAATTCCCTCGACAGGAAAGCTGCAACATCAGCTGTGCATGGAGGTAAACAGGGTCTTCTGTATACAACGTGGAAAACAAACAGAGGTTCAATAGAACAAATGTTTATTCAAGCATATGCACACACAAACACACACACACACACTCACTAATCATCCTGAACCCAAGTACAGAATTTGTCTTTGCGAACTTACAAATACCTGTAACTCCAGGGGGCCAGAGTGACAAGAACAACATTTAATAAAACAATAAAATATCAAAGCATCTGAGTAATGCGACATTAGAATGGCACCATGGCGCGTCAGTGGATTTGTGTCATAAGTGGATTCACCTGGAGGCTCCGGATATTATTTTTTTTTTTAATGTTTAATGACCAACTCTGTTGAACCTGTAAAGTAACAAAAAAGAACTAAACATGAACACAGATTTGTTTAAATCTTGTTTTACCTTACGTAACCAAACAGAGCTGGGTTTAAATCACATATTTGCAAATCATGTACAGTATTATACCGAGGTAAGTAAAGCCTTCGGGAAGATTGTATTTTAAATTGGGAATTTCTACTGTAGAAAAAAAGCAATGCTCAGGTATCACAGTGGCATTCATTCTGAACTATTTGAAATAATACGCAGTTGTTTCACAACCTGCGAGTCATTAATAAAGCATTGTGCTAAACACAATAGTTTTACTGGCACGTTAAGATAACAATCCCCAGAACGACAATGCCACGAAAACAAACAGATTTATTTATTGAATTAATATGGCAGTGCTGGAAATATGGGAACACTAGCTCATACATTATCTTCCTCTCAAATAAGCAACCGAAAAAAGAACTTCTAACAAAGATGTGAAATAACTTCTTTCTTTTTTCACGCAAGAGGTAAATGTGATTCGTGGACACACCGTGAAATAGTGACAGTTCAACAAAGGACCGACATATTGCAACAGACCTAATATTTTCAAAAAAAATTCAAAGTCATCATATTGTTGACCTTGCCAGTCGTTCAGAATTCGTCTTCGTCAATGACCAGCGGTGAAGTTGATTAACACTTCAGGATAGAGTTGTCTCTGTGTCGGCATGACAATGCCATGAGGTTTATATAGTCATAGGGAACTCTATGATTGTCAGGTTATTATCATTCTCCGTGAATGATAAACATCCTGCAGCTACTTACATTTTCTACGATCTGTGGTAATGTATATCAGGTAAACACCATGCTGGGAATTATTAGCAGATTTTGTTTTACTAAAATTATGTCCAGATTCCTTTTGGTTTTTTGAGACTTCTGAGGACTCCTGCACCTCCTCGCACAATCCATAATCCTTTTCTCCGGCTCTTGTGCAGCGTGACTTTAGGTCTGACCTCATACTGGCCCACACGATACCCCAGAGCTTCTCTCTTTGAGAATGTAATCCTTGTTTACATCGTAAAAAAATACGTTTCATGGATTGATGATTGTGGCTTTCCAACAATCCTTGTCAAAAAGCCCATCAAAGCACCAGCTCGTATGAAACTCCAAAACAACCCTGGCCCGCATTAAGTCTGAGGTCATTCTGCGCAAGCATTTGCTGGCAATTTAGCTGCAAAGCTGTTGAGAATTTAAATGGAGTCACCAACAGTTTGTTGTTGGATGGCAGGACGAACAAAGGAAAACAGTGACCGCATGGACAGCGTTTACAGAAGTAGTGCCATAGTGGAAGTGGTTCACACATAGCTACTCTAGACATTTGCACACGAACAGTCTCTGAGATGCGGAGCTGGCGCAGGGTATACGAGCCGCTTCTTGGCTGGGCACATGCATGGGGCGTCACTGTAGGCACAACCAGAGAGAGAGAGAGAGAGAGCGAGAGAGAGAGAGCGAGAGAGAGAGAGAGAGAGAGAGAGAGAGAGCGAGAGAGAGAGAGCGAGAGAGAGAGAGAGTAGTGCCTCACAGGAAGTGACTCAGTCTAATTTTCCCATTTTGGCTATCAGCTCATCGCAGATCTTTGTCAATTCCTCGATCTCTTGATTCTGTGAAAGCAAAACAAGGGATGACTGAATACCAGTTTTATAAACTACATCACAGCCCGAAAATAAAGCCTAGGAAAAGAAGTTGAAGATGTCTCATGGTGCTCCGCTGCCAGCTAAAAGATTCATGGAGAGCAAGTAAGCTTGAAGAGAACTGCAGTGGCCTCTGACCTTCTGCTGCAGGGCTTGTTCCATAGAGTCGTTCTTCATCTGCTCTTTCCTCAGGCTGGCGGTCAGCGCCATGCTCTCTGAGCCCGCCTTGGCACGCACCTGAGCGATCTCCCCATTGGCCCTGAGTAAGACACGGATGTTTCACATGACAGCCTCTCCAACCTGTCCAAACACTCAGTCTGTTACAAGGGGAAATCGTTTTTTTTGTTGTTGTTTTGTCTACTCTCCACCCACTTGTCAAGTTTCTCTTCTGCATGGACTTTGAGCGTCTGGTATCTCTGCTCCTCCTGTTTGACTCTGGTCAGGTACTCCTGAGCAGACCTCTTCAGCGACTCTTCATTCTGAAAGAAAGATGCACCACTGCTACTGTAGGTTTACTCTTACACACTTTTTTCTTGCCTTTTTCCAAACCCCTCGTAGCCTCTCCTCCCACTAATCTTTTTGGAATTCCTGCTGTTCCACACATTTACTGCCTCCCAATATGCTCCCCACAGCTGTCTCTGCTGTTTCTGCATAGGCGGCTGCTTTGCACCAGCTGCGAGTCAACTACTGGTCAAGATTTGGGCATAAACTGTTTTAATGGAGGGTTTTTTTTCTCTGTGGTATTTGCTGAGGGACAGAGAAAAGTGTTTGAGGGCAAGGTTTATCCAGTGACCTTCAATTCCAACCCCCACTGCTCTCCCAGGCAACCACGGCCCCCATCGCAGTAGAGCTTCTCCCAACCGTGATCTAACCTTAATCCTTCGAACAGCCCTCAAAACGTATGCTGTAGTTGGCACATCTAATGATCTCCTTGTTTGAATCTGATCCTTTTCACAAAAACCTATCTATAAGTCATTTTGTCCTGTGATACGTCACCTTCTTAAATCCCTCCAGGGTGCTCTTCATATTTTCATAACGCCGAAACACGTCAGACAGGGAGCGCTCCACTGAGTTCAGGTCGGCCAGGGCGGATTCCTTCTCCATAGTCAGTGCATGCAAAGCCTTTTGGGAGCTGGCGCTGTTGCGCTGCTCATCCTCTGAGAGAAGGGAAGAAGAGGACATTATTTGTGTTTATTCCGGGAGCAGTGACTGAATGAAACAACGCCACAAACACAGACACATCCAAATATAAAAGGCGGAAGAAGAAACGGGGCCACAAATCCCACTCTGGCACATCTGAAACGTGTCAAATGTTAAAATAGAAAATGGGATATATTTCTACTCACCGATCATCTGAGCAATTGTCTTCTCATATTCTGCAACAATTTTCCTATAATAGAACAAAAAAAGGAAGGAAGTAGATTTTTTTTTAAAAACAACGTTTCCATCACTGCACTGATAATCCAAGTTTTCATCTCTCAATTGCGTTGATTGAATCAATGTTTGGCCCCTCTATACAATAACTTCTGCCGCACGTTCTCTAACCTCATCTCATTGACCTCTTGCCTGCAGTCCTCATACTTTTTCTTCCAGTCGTTGGCTTCCACCTCTTTGGTTATGATCTGAAAGGAGACGTTGTTGCCTGTGTGAATACTGCTTCTCCAAATACATGCATGACACAGGCACACTGCGAGTTGTCAGGTGACTGCCATCAAAGTGTGTACCTCTTCTCTAATGAGGGTGAGAACGGCTTGCTTCTCTGCCTCACTGATGCAGATGGAATCCAGGACCTGACTTCCTGTTTTCTGCATCTCACTTCCCCTCGTGCTCTTTAGTTTGCATGTGTCGTCGTACCGCTGAGGGCAAAAAGGAATCAGTTATGTCCTACTTCATGTCTATGTTTTTTTAAATCCAGTATTGTGATGGGAAAATAAGTCTACTTAAACATGAACAGCGTTTATAGGACACAATACCTTCATATATTCCAAATAAAAACTAGACTACAGTAAAGTACAAGTATAAGTAGAACATATTATATCACTCTCTTTAAGCCTGCTCTCGGTCGTATATTTTAACATTCTCTTTTCTCAGACAAGTATTTCATTTCATACCCATCTTGCCTTTTAGTCCCTTAAACATCTTGGTCCATTGTCTTCTCATCCCCCTGCCTCTCTCTTATCTCTCATTGTGTCCTTCCCTGGATTATGACAGTCATATTCTAATCTCCCGAACGATAATCTAATCCATCGGTCACCTGAGTCAATAAACACGGCTGCGGACACTGAGTATCTCCTGCTGTCCCGCATCGCACTGTGGTCATATCAGACAGGGCGATCATCTCATGTGCAATTTCGTCAATTGCCTGGATTTCGATCACAACCCACGTTTAGTTGCACTATCTTTTCGTGTAGTGTGCAAATGTCAATCATTCGCTTCATATGTGATGCGAGAGAAGGAGCAGACTAAGTCACTGCTAACATAGCAGTGATAGTGTAAACACTCAGACATGTCTGGACATTTCATAGCTGTTCTTTCCCTTCATGCTGATGGTGAGGGTGGAGTCTGAGCTTTAAATAAGCGCTCAGCACCGCCTAGTGGTCTTTAGTGGGATCCCCATCACCGGTGTTTTGGCGCTGTACATCTGACACAGTTTGCGAATTTCACACCACAACGGATATTAAATAGAGCATATGCATAGGGCCGGTCACAGTGGGTGACTTTAAATGCCATCCGTACACCAAAGTGATAAATCCTCACCACAGAGCAGCACTCGGACTCCTCGGGTTGGGATACCACATGGCATTCTTGGACTGCAAGAAAGCAACGCAAAAGAATTTTGGATCATTACATTTGGATTATTAGGATGAAAGTCTAATTGCACGACTGATGCTATATGTCTTAGTGTTATTATTGCGGTGAGCTGCACGGCACGCAGCGACGGGGCCATTATGATATGTAAAGTTAATGATTCTTGCGTGTGTCACAAAACAGGACGGCAAAGATGACCTTCTCGCTGTCCTATATTGATCGAGCACGGCGGATTATTTGCCCCGAGGGAGGATGAACCAGGCTGTCTAAACTTTAACAGCCAGTTATCTAATGATTGTCCGAGAGACCCTCACTAAGCCGAGTCACAGCCGAGCTATTCACGGTTCACACCGGTGTACTGAAACTGGGTGTCTCTCTGGAATGCAGATGTGAGCAACACAACAATATAATCAATATCCGTTGATGCTCTCACCACTCCCGCTGCTCGCCAACTTCTCTTCGTCTGTGGCGTGGCCTCCGTGATGGTCGGCCTTCAACAGCAAGAAACACATTCGACCGCACACATATAAACATTATTTTTTTTCTTCCAAGAGCTACCGCGTGGCTAAAATGAATGAGCAGCAGACATATTGTCAATTCTTACCTGGCCTTTCTGCATCGGCTGGCTCTGCGTCCCTTTACAGGAGTTCCTGAGTACGAAGGTCAGTGACAAAATTAGCGTTGGCACATAACAGATCATATCTCTGGATGTGTGTACATGTGGACGGGCGCAGTGATGAGGAGGAAAAGCAGGAGAGAAAGAAAGCCTCACAGCAAGACCCGGTGCGTTTGCGTGTGCTATGTGTGAGCTGAGCTTACACGCACTGCTAAAAGTTCTGAACTACGCACGGGGAAAAAGCTGATTAATGATGAAGGCATTTGCCAAACTGAAATAAGAGCAAGGACTGTTGCACAGAGAATTAGGGGGGAATTACAGGATTCCACTAACACTCTTCCTCCCCCACTTTCTAAGTCTATTCTTCACCCTTTCTCCCACCTTCACTTTGGAATTGGGGGGAAATGTAGGGCAAGTGGAAGACGCAGCAGGATGTGGAGTGAGCCTGGACTTGAACGATCTTGATTCAGAGGAGCAAATCACAAATACACACACACACACATCTGCACAGTACTTACAACAAAACACAGAGGAAATGGACTTGCTCAGCAGTCCTGTTGCCACACAGAGAGGAGGTAAACAGAATGAGAAGGTTTTTGAAGGAAAAGGAAGGAAAAACATAGGAGACGGTGGGGCAGTGGTTAGGTAAAATAGAAGGACAGCGGAGGGTTATTGTCGTTCAGTGAACATTAATGTGGGGGCAGTGATGCAATTGGATTTGAACACATCTCTATCAATTGTGAACATTTAGTGCACAGAAATGAACTCGCAGACCCGCTGTGGTTGTTCTTAAAACAGGGGTTTGTATTTCACTGCAGTAAATATATCATAAAAAGAAAATAATTGTGATTATGCTGGTGTGGTTTTCAAACTGGCCAATGGAGATAACAGAAACAAACCACAGGAGGGCAGTCTTTGACTTCTTCAACATGTCTTCACGTACAAATATCATTTGGTCAACAACACAAAGCATCTTTTTGACAGTAAACTAAAATATGATAACAACAGCTGACCGATCATTTGAGTTAACAGAACAGATCACAGTTTGCCAAATTAGGAAAACACTGAATCTCTCTGGTTTACTGTGTGTAATAGCAACCATTCCCTAGAGCGATGAAGGAGAACAGCTTTATTTTCAGCTCAAAATGCTGTGGGTCATGTGAGTCAAGGGCTGTAAACGCAGCCACTGGCTGGGAAGAGAAAGATTGTGATTGGTGAGCGAAGTGAAATGTTCTTTTTGCATGTTTAGGCCCTTATGTTCTACTCACGTGATTATGGCGTCGTTGGTCTCGCAGGTCATTTTTGTGTCGGACAGCGTCGGGTTCGCGTTGCCATTGAGAACATCGGCGTCCACACAAATTCCATGACTGGGGAACAAGTTGGAGTCCGGGCTGGAGTCAGAAGTCACGGGTGCCTCGTCGTCCACCTCCGTGGGATCGGGTTGGTTCAGTGGGGAGCGGACGGACAGCGAAGGAGGCCGGACAGCTGGAGGCTGGGGCCGAGGGGTGGAGGGGGAGAGGCCCTCGTCTGGACTGGGTTTGGCGCTTAGGGTCAAATTAAGGTTCTGATCCAAACCGAAACTGCTGTTGTGAGGTGAACAGCTGGTGAGGTTGTTCAGGGAATCAACCTCTTGAGGAGAAACGGTTTCAACTTCCAAGCTCTTTCCCAGAAAGTGGTTTGTAACGTCAGGAAGACCTGTGGAGAGAGAGAAGATTTCGTATGTTTACATATCACCCGGTAGTAGCTAAATGTCACGAAGTCTTGGACGATAAAAATACGACAAATAATACCCACGTAAAAAAAAATAAAATAAAAAAATAACATGTCTTGACAGGCGGGTCCTAAGTTGTATATAGAGTCCAGAGCTACAACTTCAAAAGCACCGCTTACTTTAGTGTTAAGCCTAAAGCAAGGAACAGCACACTGTGGCCCACGGGTGACATAGAACTACAGTAGATAGAGCTATAAAAGTGATCATAAAAATCTTGGAAAGAAGGCCAGCTTAAATATTTGCTTCAGCCTAATCGTTGAGTGGGATTTTCACAGCTATTCAAGAAATATTTAGTCATAGCCTGGTCTACAGGGAAGTTTTGAATCTTACACACCGCTCTTGTGTTTCTGTTCTTATAACAGTCAAAAATATATATATATTTAACCACTCGGGGAGTTAACCCTGAAGGGACGGCCTCTCCTTGGAAGAACATTTAAAATAGCTGCCGACTTCCTCTCGGACTGCTTCACATCCTGTGCCTTCACATATCGCTACAGAAACCAGTTGATGACCGCAGCCGTAGCCCAGTCACTGTTGAGTCACACTGCTGCTGGAACACAGGATGCTCTGTTGCTGAAAAATGCTCCCACCTACACACACACACACACACGCTGTAAAACTCACACCGAGAACCCACAAAAACCTCCCCTGTATTTTTCTCTGTTTCTTCTCAACGTGCAGCGCCCGAGCTAAGCCATCGGGAGTTTTCACTCGGCGGGTGACGGATCCCCACATGGTTTGTCATGACCGAAGGGCTGATTGCGTGACTCATTACATCATGCGGCCGAATACTTTAAGCCAACCTCTGCTCAAAATCGAGGTGCTTTTAAACACTCTACATCCACACCCTTTGGAGACAAGGAACAGATGTAGCGGCACCACGCCCAGTCATGGAGTGTACACAACACCACGTGGTCTAGCGACAAAAACAACATCAAGTTTCACAGCTCAACAAAAAAAAGAGGACAGAGGGACGGAGGGGGAAGTGTGCGAGGGAGCCAGTGTGAGAGAAAATGGATGCATATGGGTAAGCACACGGTTGTCCCCAGTTCATAATATTAGATTGTGGCATGTGGTTGTTCTCATGAACAGACATTAATCCACCCCCGAGCTGTTTGAGTCTAATTACAGGGAGCCGGGCTATCAGTTTCTCCACAAAGTCAATCTTTTATTTATGAACCTAGCCCACATTTTGTACGGACCATGTGACGGTTTTAGCATGAAAAGGAGACTGTTATTGTCTGAGAGCTGGATTCAACGCAAAAACACATTAATCTCTGTTATTTTTCTGGCGCAGCATCCTATATGCTGTGGTCAAAACACGCCTCAATTTGACTCGCCGTGGCATCCGCAGCAGGCCGACACATTTTATCCTCACACGCACCGAGTAAATGTCAAACTCAATTTCTCAGACTGAGATGTAAGCAAAAGCTGAGTTTGCAAACATTAGCGATATGATGGCATTTGTTTCAGCGCAGATGATGCACTCCAGATTATTTATCACCATGGTTACATGTGGTTCTCCTAGCTTTGTGGGTGAAAGGAGGACAGCGGAGGGGGTGAGGAGGGGGCACTTGGGCCCTTTTGTCAGTTTTAAACAGGCATAATTCAAATACTGTTTATCAGGAGAGAGACCTTTTTTTTTTTTTTAAATAATGAGCTAGCTCACCTGCGTGGTTGGCGTTGTCCAGTTGGCTCAGTAGCTTCACAACACCTGGAGACTCGGCCTCCGGAGTCTCAAAGGTCCCCTCCGAGTCCGAACTGTGAGACAAGAGAAACTGGTTTGTTTTTTTTCTCGTCCGAAAACATGGATACCACAAATTGCTAAAGTGTGCACAAATCACCAACAACTTTTCAAATGAAGCGATTTGGAGACTGTAATGAAAACAAATCCGATTTCACGGCTCATAGTCTCTCAAACAGCCGTCTTTGTCTTTGAGAACAGAGAGGCACTGAGAATGTTGATCAGTCCAAATAACAGCCCATAAATGCTACTAAACACTTCTGAATGAGGTACATTCAACAATGAGAGCCCCAGTAACCAAATCTATTTTGGTGAAGGGACATGAAAAGAAGGGATTTAAGAGTTCAAAAGGAGTTCAGGATAAACCAGCTGCTTTTATCATAAAAGGAAGGGAGAGGAAAGGAAGTGAAGCGCTACAAGGCCACCTGCATCCTTTGCCACGCAATAAGGACACAGCACCCTTTCAAACAAACACACCAACGGAGAGGTTTGGTCTGTCGTGGTCAGCTGCCTAGACACCCTGCCCAAATTTATTTCCAAACTGTGGAGAGACATAAAAGAAGGGAGAGACCGAGAGAGAGAGTGAGAGTTTATGTGGCTGAATGCGTGTGTGCGTGCGTGCCCAATCCCAGCCACTTCAACGCCCATCAAAACGTCGGCACTCTAATGAAAAACAGCGCCAGAAGTAACAAAGCTCCCAGTACGAATAGACAAACACGCTCCATCACACTGAAAGCGGTTCACACAAACACATCCGCACGCATTGGTGGAACTCTGTACAACGCCACCAACCAGAGCTAATCCTAATATACATGACCCACCCCCCACCGTGCACGCACATGCACGCGCACGCAAACACACACACCAAGCCAAATCCCATCCCAGTGATGGGCCCCACTGGTTGCGATCTAGGATGGTTACTTAGAAACTGGGAATGGACAAAAAAAAATTGAAGGCTTTGGAAACTGTGGCTTTTTCTCCCCCCTCCCCCCAACTTCCAGCAACTGTTCCCCAACTGCTAAACAGGCCCACCCACACACGCACTAAAAAGAGGTCTAGACAGGTCTGATCCTCAGTGTTTGGTCTCTCATGAAGAAGAAGGAGGAGGGTTCACACCAAGCGTGGAATGATACAACCACAGTTTGAGCCACTGACATTCACAGTGTAAGAAAGAATAAGAGATTATTTCACAGCATCAATCGGTGGGGCAAAATGTGTGTGTGTGTGTGTGTGTGTGTGTGTGTGTGTGTGCCTGTGCGTGCGTCTGTGTGTGTTAACCACCTGTTTGTATGATTCCGGGGAATCTGCAGTCACCACACGTAAACAAACAAGCACACACAATCTCTCAATCTACTAGATCTCAAATGATATCAAATAAGCTCTCTTCGTGAGACACACACATAATATGTGGCCATGCCCTCTTACTTGTCCTCGTCGCCAACGTTATTTGCATCCTCTCCCGCGGCCCCAGTCACTGCTGACCATGTCCATTTGGCCCACTGCACCGGAGACAACCAGGACATCCTCGCACCACGCTGACTCCTCAACCTATAGCCGACGCCACTGCTCACTACTTCCCCTGGACGGACCGAGAGCGAGCAGGCAATCGAAATAGTCAAGTGCCACAGTCAGACTGCCAACGGCAAAAAAAAAAATCTAAAATCAAAAAGAAACAGGAGGCTGTCCACAGAGAGGCTGTCAACCTGTCCTCTGGCCGCTGTCCCACACTTCTTCCTCTCTACGTAGCCGTCCGACTTCCTCCTCTTGCTTAGCCGCTCAGATTTCCCATGCTGCTCTTCTGCGCGGTTGGTGCTGGTGACAGTGAACTGCGTCTCGCTTTCTGTTGCCGCTCTGCTCTGAGCGGCACGGAGTCACACGGTGCGGATTACTGGAGCATCAGTAGTCACTCCTCTCTCGGCTCCTCCCTCTCTCCTCTCTGGGTGGACGATCAGCTGGTTCGCAGACAGCTCACACATGTTTGTTACATCGCTCCCCTGCTCTCTGGGAGTTTGCTTTTCTCCTCCCAGATTCTTTGAGGGTTTGTTGATGCAAATGAGGACAGGGGAGGGGG
The DNA here is from genome assembly GCA_016785305.1 of Colistium nudipinnis. NCBI lineage: Eukaryota > Metazoa > Chordata > Actinopteri > Pleuronectiformes > Rhombosoleidae > Colistium > Colistium nudipinnis. The sequence goes on along the minus strand of JAFBJU010000947.1, from coordinate 317,511 downwards.
AGGGGGGTGCCTGGTGTTTTTTATATGCAAAGACGCGTCTGGTTTCTCTGGGGCAGAGAAACTGCCATATGTTTGTGGCTCTTTGAGGAAGTGGAAATGAAGAGAGATAGGAAAAACAAATAGAGGTAAGGGGAGGAAATCAAGGAGCATTTCGTACATTTAAAGGGGATGAAGGGCGCTCCTATTCTATTCTCACCTCATAACATTGCAGTATCCAACAAATGCTAAAATGCTGCTTTTAATAAAGTTCTTAATATAACTTCAGCCTCCCTCATTGCTTAAAACTATAAAGTAAAATGTAGTAAAGCTTTGACGGGTTTACAGATATAATACATCCTTCAGGATTTGAGTTTGCTCTGAAACAACAATAATCGTTTTTCTTTTATTAAACCAGATTAAAAATGGTTTATGCTAATTAAGTCGCTGAGGTGTTGTTGACTTGGGAGAGCAGCCCCCTTCGAGTTTGAAGTGCAATCTCCACGTAATTTGATTTGTTGATGGTTTGTTTACTTGGCAGCTCCCAGCGGAGACAGTGAATAACTGGGATAACTTTGCTGAAATAGAGCACTTCGAATGTTCTTGCTTTGCCCCAGATTAACAAGAGGAGACAAGACCAATTCATTTGCAGATATTTTCAGCAAGGACTAACAAAGTTGCCTTTGTGCAGTGCGTAAAGTTTCGCAGAATACAGAAAAAAATAAATCACATCCATCAATGTCATGTCATGATGTGTGTGCCCACCAGCAGGGGATCTATTGTTCACAGAAAATATCCAGGACAGAGAGGCAAAAAAAATAAATCAATAAAGCAATCGACGGAACAATAATGATGCAAATACCCATCAGACCGACCAAATAGTCATTGGGATTAAAGCTCTCACCACAGCACACACGCACGTGCACACAAACACACACGTGCCTCTGAGGTTGTTCGTGGATAGCTTATGTAACTTCAAGTGCCGGCTTTTACATGTATACATCTCCCTGACACACGCACGCGCACACACACAGAAACGCACACACACACACAGGATATCTAGGCCAGATGAGGAGTGTTCTTTGAAAAAACACGGACCATGACTTATCCAATAAAGGGAGAACGGCTCAGGCACTGTGAAAAAGGTGAACATGGAATCAGAAACGCTTTCCATCGTATTTTCTCCCTCTCGAACGTTTTTTCCTGCCGTTCGCTGCTCACACGTGAGGCACGTGGAAGGACTGACCACAGTGAGATGGTACACCGCCTATCCACAGCCCGGTGGACGAGAAAGCACGCACATATACACGCTTGCAAATGCTGTCACACACTGGCGAACACAGAGAAAGGGGACCTTGTTCAATGGATGATGGACAAACAAATGTGGAGGCACGGACAAACCGCATCAATTAAAATGGAGGCGAGTAAGACGGGGCAATAGTAAGGCGGAGAATATCTTCACAGAGGCATGGAAAGAAAGTGAGATCCGGGGCAGGGCTGGAATGTGAAACATTTATTTTGGTTTCTTTAACCTTCTCCTCCTTCCCCTCCTTTGTCTGTCAATCAGGACAGCTGAGCGGGCAAACCTGTCTTTACTGCAAAGAGCAAGATCTGCCGAAAGCTAAAGCCCCCCAAACAAAGTGCTCATGGACACCCTGTGTTCCTTTAAGGAGTTTGATTTGTGATACCTAGAAGCTGTAAACTATGAGACGGCACACAGATGGACAGAGTGGAAGAACTGGATTGCTTGATTCCCTGAGAGAGTCATGGACTACAGACACAGAGGGAGAAGAAAAACAGAGAGAGGGGAAAAAATAAAATAAAAAAGAGTCGGCTCTTATGTAATGCCGCAAAACCACAAATAGCACACAGCGGCAAAAACCTACACATACATACACCCTGCGCGTGGTAGTGCTGCCATCGTAGCGCACACAGACGAATACAAAAACGAACAAGACCACACAGTGGACCACAGCGACGATGTGCACTTGGCGTGAGTTAATCCTAAAGAATGTACAATCGTAATCATCAATTATATTTTGACTGATGGCAGCATATGTTTGGCAATGAGCTAAGAATAAATCGGCGACGATTAACATGTCTGGGAGCCACAACAGAGGTCATGTGATATACTAGATCACTCTTTGTTTATGTGTGTGTGTGTGTACTTTAGTGTCAGTAAAAGAATCGTCATACATTGATATATGATGATGTATATTGAGGAAATTTCTGTATTCTGTTTCGCTGAGCTGCAAGGCCAAATTTTGCCTCAGGGACAATAAAGTTACATTGAAGTAGATGGGGAAGGATGAACCCTTTTGATTTTCAATATCATTATGACCTTTCTATATCAAAAAATATATATTTTTATCTCCAGTACAGCTCAGAATAACAAATGACAGCACGTTGTCTTTCCAACAATTTCAAACAGCCGAGTGTAATTGCGGCTTTCATTCTTTTAATTTTAGACCTCGCTCCGGTCTTGTTTCAATTAGAGGCTGCATTCGAATGTGAATACAAAGTTGTGTCTTTCAAGGTTTCTCTTTTAGATCAACATTTTATGTGGAAATGAAAAGAGGAAGCTTTCAGCATAGTAAATGTGTCAGCATCAGTGCTTACAATATAAGTGCTTCTGGCCATGAGTCTAAACCATAAACCGTATTAACGGCATTATCATCCCAATTACACCCAATCACAAGTTAATAGAAATTTGGTACCAAAAAAGGAAATCAGTGATATTTGTTTAAAGGGAACCTTTGTATTGTGGAAACGGCTTCTTAAAAATTCAGCTTTGAAAGTTACAATCTACTAAAATAACCTTCACAATAAAATCCTTCAAATCATTTTGTGGAAGTGGAAGCATCCTTTTACTTGGTATGTAAATACTTGAGCTAGGGTTAATCTGTAAATGTATTGTTTTCCTTAATGAATGTGGCAACACATCTGAAAGTGGTGCCGAATTTGTTTTTAATCAATGTGATGTCAGCACTTGTTGACTTAAAGAGCAGCATAAATTGCAAAGAGAAAAAAAAGATTGCAAAAGTAAATTCATTCTAGTGATGGGCGAGCTGCCTGGCTAAAAGTGCTGGGTCACATTTGTTGGCTTGTTCTGTGCTACGGCTCTATCTAGTGGTCATTTTTGGATTGTCACCTAGATGACTCAGCCTATGTAGACAATAACAAAAAACAGAAGTATTAGATTTGGCCAGACATTCAGTAATAACAGTTAAAAGGCCAATGCATGGAGAGGGATGCCGGAAGAATAGATGCGAGATAGAGAGGGAGATACAAAACAGGTATGACGTCCCCCTTGGGATCTTAAACTGAGTTGACGAGACCTCTTGTGTCACCATGGCAACCATTAGGGAAGGCATCACAAGAGTATTGCACAGTGAAAACATGCATACAGAGACCACGTACACTCCCACACATAGACTGTTACGAAATAATGTAGCACAGTAGAGAAAAATCCCCCTCTTTCTTAAACTGCAGCTCAGCATATGCAGAGACAGATGCGCCGAAGTCTCGGACCAGTGTTCACACGCCTGACCTTTAAATCTTTAACAGGGAACATCTGATTAGCTGCAATCAGAGCAGAAAACTGGCACGGAGCAAACAGAGTTAGACTGAATCGAGTCAAGGCACTCACCGTCCCACGGCACACCACGAAAACCTAACATGGCATGACGAGACAAAAAGAGAGAGAATGAGGCAGCGAGATAGAGAGAGAGAGATGAGGGGTTTTTCAGAGATGAGTCATGTATAGACAAAGGCCGAGGTATTGTTCCTGACTACAACCAGTAACACACGAGTACACAATTCCCAGACAAAAGTGCACACAAGAGGGAGACAAGAAACCTCCCACTGTTCTACTCTATGTTTTCATGATTTATATTCAGAAGGTATATATTTTTTTAAATTGTGTGCCTTGTCTTTGTGCATTTCGAATGTGTTCCTCTGCAAAGACGAGAAACATTTTCTTCTGCAGTCACAGACCTGAATCCATACGACTGCGGCAATTAGCAGAAATGAGCTCCAAATACAAGTCAGCTTTTTCTCCAGAGGAGTTGAATATATTCAGGAGAAACAGGAAGTCCACTGCACATCAAAGAGCGCTCCAGATGATTAATCCAGCTAAAATTAGATGCCGAAAGCTGGGATCCCACGGCCCGAGTTGGCTTCCTGGCTTTCCCACAGGGATGAGCCCAACCCCCATCTCCTCTGACACAAACACACATACGTATGCAGAATATTAATGTATGATTGCGAGGCACAAGACCTCCTTTAAAAAAAATAAAAAAAACACCCAAATAACCATGTGCATGCATCCGTCTTCCATCTTCAAAACATCTGCTTCAAGAGAGCCTCGCTGCTATTCATGCCACCAACCGCCGATTAGAACTCAAGAGATGCCTGACTGAGTTTGATGTGCGCAAAGTGATGCACCGCAGGGTGCTCACGGCAGCTTTTTAAAATGGGCATGAAAAGCACCACTGGGGGGGGGGGCAGAGTTAAAGGACTCATTATGTTACAGTAGACAAGAGAAGAAAGAGAAGAGGCAGTGGGGCAGCAAAGTAAGTTGAAGCTCCAGCGAATGCCTCACAACATCTCCACTGCCAGCATTTTAAACCGAAGAGCTTACTTTCCGCAAAAACACGAAAGAACCCTTTGAGGATGTAAAACACAAGTGAACAGAACAGAGATCTGTGATAACTACTCGCACAGAAGTGAACCGTGCCGCTTGTATGATTAAAACACCACGTTAGAATTAAGGTCACGGCTACATAATTAACGGCTGGCGCCAGCGTTATCTCTCTGTGACTATGAAAGCTGCTTCTAATATCATGGGCAATAAAAAGGACGTGATCAGCTCATGCATCGCCCTGTTTGCTCATGGCATCAGCTGGACCACTTCAATCTCACGTGCTGCCACTCTTCCAGCTGCCATCTGAATATCTAAAATATATTCAAACTAGCGGAGCGGCGGTGGCACTGTGCCTCGTCATCCGAGTCGCCTTCAGTCCTTGACTTTCATTCCCTCATCACATTCTCCTCTTACCCAATGACACACGGAAGCACGGACTCCATACGCACACAATCTCCAGTGCCATGGTGCACAATTGATAAATGTCATGAACTGTGCCTTATTCAACCATCTTGGAACGTCTCCGTCTGTGCCTGTGTCAGTTTCCCATGATAATCGCACATCAACGTACACACAATAAGCGACATCATCTTACATGCTGCTCTTTTTCCGAGGCGAGCTGACCGAGCCCTTCCTGTTCTGGCTGAGGGTGCCCCCCATGACGAGAGTCGAGCGTGTGTTTGTCTCAGGTTTATCCTTGGACGCTTGGCGTATGTCCTTCTCCTCTCCCTAGGTTCACCTCTGCCTCTCGTCCAGACAGCCTGGCTCAGCATCAGAGCCCCATAACGCACTGCTTCTCATCGCGGACTGCTGATTAATGAACTATCCAGCCTCTCCTCTCAGAGTCTCTCCACTGTCCACTGTCTCCGTCTCTGTGTCCTTGCTGCACAGCCCAATCACTCAGGAGTACTACTGATCACGCATGAATAGCTCTCCCGAGAGTCCCGCCTCCTCGCTCCACTTCTCCTCACCCTCCATCATCTGCCTCTCTCTCTTTGACACACACACGCGCGCGCACACACACACACACACACTTACCAGAGTCGGATTCCGTTCAGTCTTACCGTAAAGAAAAACACACGGATGTAGTGTGTGTCCGTATGTGTGTGGGGCAGTTTAAAGACCTCAAAGACCTCAAAGTCCAGGAAGTTGGTGGTGGGAGATAGACAGTGCGTGTTTGTGTCAGCGTGTCATGGGGGGTATCTGGCAGCCGCGAGAGTATTGTTCAAGAAAGAAAGAGTCTCTTTCTATTGTTGGGTCAGCTGAATACCAGATCTGAGATCCACGGGGAGGGGAGGAGGGGTGATGGAGGGAGAGTTGGCGGCATAAAGCACAGCCCCATTCTTTGTGCCACATTCCCACTACCTGTTGTGACCCAGTAGCCACCCCTGCATGTCCGCAGTTATTTTTTTGACTTACAGTAAACACACACACACACACACACACAAAACTTCAAGAAAACGTGAGCAACAGTACAATCGGTGTGACAAAAAGGCTTGACCTAAAAGCCCTGAATGACACCACATTGACTGGTGAAAAAAAAAGGAGGTGAAACCTCGGGAAAGTAAGGTACCATTGGCCCAGTCACCCTTTGGGGCGTCAGTACAGCAGAGCCCTGAGCTGATGGAATGAAACCGTACCTCCCCCGATGACTGCCCGCCCCATCCCATAATCCCATTAGTCTAATGAACATTAACACAATCTCCAGAGAAGTGGAGAGTCAGACCCGCCTCTGAAAATAACTGGGAGGCTTTAGTGGATAACTTGCTCCCACTCGAGGGGAAATCACGCGAGGTTTTCAATGGAGGTTTTTAATGTGCCTTTTCAAATACAACGATGTAAACAGTCACTATGTATGACCCACGTTAAAATATGTGACTTTCTTACGTGCAGGGCAGACGTTCGACTTTAGTTGTCCCCGGTCCCCTGTTAGCTTCTAACTTCTGCTAGCAGCATCGTAAAAGCAAAACCTACATACATGCATGATATTTGTTGGTTTGACAACAACAACAACAAAAAAAAAAAAAAAAAAAACAACAACTCAGGAACCGAGTGTAACACTTGCCTCGTGGTTGTCATAGATGTGTTTGAGTCCATGCCCGATCCATCCACCGCAAGGGAGTCTGTGTTTACCACGCTACTGCGCATGCTCCGGCCAATTTATCATCGGAACAAGGTTGTAGTTGTGAAATCGAGCATTAGTAAACGTTGGGAAAAAATGAAACCAAAAAAACTCAAAGCAGAAAAACACCACACTTTTGTATAATTACATTATTGTTGATGTATCGCTAGTGCCTAAAAATGGCTGTTTCTGTTTCTCCATGTTTGTTTTGTTTAGCCAATTCTTCACATTTTAAAATTGCTTAAAACAGTATTGTATTTAAATAGATTCAATAAAACGCCTCATATTTGATTAGCTTTGAAGTAAACATGAAACCAGTACCTACAGATTCCAAATGAGTGTAGTGAAGCAAGTAGAAGTATTTTTCCCTTACAATACCATTGAAGGATGAGGCAAATAAAAGTACATCATCTATTTTCTTCCACTGCCACCTTGTACATTAAGATAGACCATTTATATGGTGAAGCTCATCTGATACTCCCCCCTGGTTTGATGGAGCATAATTACTTTGGTAAGTATCGGATTTCATTTGGAAGCTAAACGGTTTTATGTAGTGTATAAATCTATAGGTTATTCGTTGGCTATTGATGATATCCAATAAAAAAAAGAGATGGAAAAAAGGAATGGCATCTTTTGACTCTTCTCTGAACTCCAAAGACACTTGTAGTATTTTATTATGGCACACAAAACATTTAACCATAGAGTGTGTAATGACAATGAAGAGCATTTGTTTTAGGCTATGCATCACATGCCAAAACAGTAGTTATGGTAAGGAAGGTCGTTCAGGTCAGATACAAACATTTCCAGAAACAGTTAGTTAAATAATTCACTTCAACATGGTCATTTAGAGTTCAGTGCAACTTTAAAGTGAGAACAGCCAAATTTGGTTCAGTAATAAATTGATGCGGAGGATACACCCAGAGGGAGAAGTACAGGTAGGTTATTCAGAGCGTTGGTGGTTGGGTCTGTGACACCCTGACAATAAATACCACACAGGTTAAATCACTCTAAAAGAGAGAGTTTCTCAACTTTGTAGGCAGGACCTCATGTTGCTTTTCCATGCAGATTAGTGGTATTTCCAACAATGACAAACTATACTATTTTTTGAGATTTTGTATAAAATAAATATGATAAACCTTGAAATACACCATTTCGCTGTCTGTTTGTGCTCTTAAAATAAAATTCCCACGATTTCAACTCTTATTGCTGGGTCCATAGGTTAACACAGGTCAGAGCCAGGAACGTGTTGAGAAGCTCTGCTCTAACATAACAAAGAAGTGCATGCAATACAGATATGGATACAGAAATGGCATTTTACAACACATTCACACAAATGAACAGTTGAGGAGCAACATGGATGTTCGGCCCTTTGTTTTTGCAAAAGTAAGTCAGGTCCAAGTCCGTCTTGAAATTAACAATATTTTCGGAAATAACAGGTGTTTATGTGCTTAGAGCAAGATTGAAGATCATTTGGGTCAACTTACAAAAGAGCAGAGAGGTGAAAAGGATGTAGGTGAAATTTCACAAACGTGAAAGAGAGAAGGTGGAACAGGACTTTTTGTAACATTTGCACACTGCTATGTAATACTGTACTTTCTGTACCACAAGCATACGTACGTACGTCCTTCATTTGTTTGACATTTCTTTCTCGCAAGAGCGCCTTTCCAATAAAGTCTGTTCATATATATATGAACTAACTAAAGTTTGTATTTCAAATGAAATATCAATTTTATTATATGGTGAGATGCACTTCACCTATATTTACAGTCAGTACAGAAGTTCATCTGTGAACTGGAGAAGGAGCTGCCAGTGTACTTGTAACAGATAAAATATTAGCATTCATCGTCCCGGGCCAGAAACTAGACATCGTACACACACCCAAAAGAATGTGCCTCACCTGGTTATTTAGAAAGGGAAAGCTATGCAAGGGAGATCATCCTTTGTCAAGACAGGATTAAGTTTACCAGTTCAAACCCAAATGCCCAGTTTTATTATATATATTATATTAGTCTTAACATTTTTAATGAAGTACATAGGGAAACGAAATATCTAAAAAATGTCCAAATAGATTTTACCATTTTAATTATAGTGTGGGACTGTTTTGATATACTGTATGTATTTTAACTTTAGTACATATAAATGCAAAAAAGAATAGATTCAATGTTGACATGCAATCCATAGTGATAAACATTTGACTTGTTGCAAATTGTCGTGTGTCTTCTGGTTACCGTGAGACATTTCTTTTAACATGATTTAGCTGCAGCAGCAAGTATGATATGTTAATTATAATAATGTGCAAAGAAATGTAAAATAAACAATGAATAGAATACAAAAAGAAAGGTGCTACCAGAAGCATATCAGTGATTTGAAACAACTATCAGATAGCAAACGCCGTTCTGCATTCGGAGTTAAAGCGCATCGATGGGCCAAGAATACTTCAAATTAAAACCGACCGCGTCATGTCTGAATCATAAATCAGATGAGAGCAGCCACACAGTCTTAATTGTTGCAGGAGTCAGGTAAAACCCAGACAGTAAGGCATTCTGGCACAGTCAGCTTTCCTTCACTTTACCCAATTTCAGGTTACATCATGTTCATTTCCAAAAGTCTTTCTACAGTTGTGGCTGTTCAAAGACCACACCCAGCTTGTCATAGATCTCCTTCAGCAGCAGGAGAGCTGTGTCCTCCGATTCCCTAACAGGGAGGCGGGGGGGAAGACAGAGGTGCAGGGGGAAGACAGAGGTGGAATTTAAAATAATTATACAAGCAACACATAATGTTATGTACAACAAAGGTAAGATATCGAGAACACAAAAGTAACATCTCCTCTTAGCAGGTTCGCATGACTCACCAGTAACACAGATGCGACTGGATGGCAAACAGGTATTCGTTAAAGCTCTCGATGGGTTTTTCCTGAAGTACATAGTCGATCCTCCGTCCTCCATTCAACATTCCCACTTTTATCTCCGGCTGCTCGCTCTGCTCTGCTGACGCTGAGGGCTCTGCCTCCTCACACACTCCTGTAGGCACCAAAGTATAGGACACAATTCAAAAAGATAAAATAGGGTTAAAACACAGACAGCCAAAATAATTATAAGAGCCAGCAGCGGCAGTCTAATTATACCCATCAAGAGAATAATGATTATAATGATAATACAACTTCCCTTTCAATGCACGTAACTAAGTAACACTGTGCTTGCTAAACATAAAAAACAATTGAAACTAAATAACATAAAAAGAGATTATAATACAAGGGAAATAAAATGCCTTTCTGGTCTGCTTAGGAAGCCTGTTCCTGATTCTAACCCTAAAGGTTAACGGTTACTTTCAACACAGTCAAGCTTGATTCAGCTCTGTTTTGCAGGTGATAAAACTCATATTGATTGACAACCCAGTGCCTTTCACCAACCCCAGAGTTGAGTTAGATCCTGCATCAATATATCAAAGCCAAAGACAGGCATAGATTACTGACTGTACTGACGCAGGACACCCTATACACTATATAGCTAAAGTGGTCACATGATGATAAAAAAATTTAAAATTCTGACACTTTGAGTTGTAGATTAGATGTACAACAGCCGTAATGCAGTTAGTCACGAGTAAAGTAAAAACGGGAGGAGTACGAGGAGACAGGGTTAGACATGCTTCCGCACACTCCTGATCGACACACACAAACATAAGTCATCTCTCTACCGCGTGTCTCTTGATGGTTTCTCTCCGTTGTAGTTTGCCCTTCCTCTACCGGAGGCAGTGCAGCAGCAGCGGGGAGTCTGGAAAAAGACTGCCACGCTGTCCTTAGTGAGCCCAAGACGTTGTTCTTCAGATCCATGCTCATACGGGTCAAGCTGTCCTTCAGTTCTACAGGACAAAGAGTGAAATAGATGATCATTAAACCAAAGCTCCCACCACAGTGCTGTTCCACAGATTTGAGACTGAGAAACACGAACGGGTCATACCCAAGTGCATCCTCTTGCGCCCTTTATGGTGAGGAATAAGCATTGGCTGCAAGTCAGCCTCTGAAACAATCATGGGCTCTATCCGGTAGGCCACAGGGTCAAACTACACGAGACAAAGGATGAATGTAACTTGGTATAATTGACCTCTTGTATTAAGTAAGAAGAGAAATATAGTCGTGACTCACCGGGTGGTAGATGTTGTAAAAGCTCTTGCAGGTTGGGAAGGCGTAGTTTGGATCGATGCGTTTAAGCCCACGGACGGTGAGAAACATTCCGATGGGAGAGCCAAATGCAAAAAACGTCTGAGGACGGAACACTAGCTGTGGGTATTCAATAGATACCTGGGAAGAGGAGATGGGATTTAAAAACATGAATGCAGGAGAAATTGGGAGATTGTCTTATGGTTTCAGGAGCGTTTACGTTCTATGACAACACGCTTGATATCTACACATCCAGTAAGTACGCAAGATGATTGAGTATCATGAGATAATACTTCACTGGTGGACCAAGATGTTTAAAACACTGTAATGAGCATTCAAGTTATCAACACAACAGCCAGGGAGTATGACGGCAACCCTGTTCAGACCTGGTTTGAACACCCATCCTGATCGATCGGATCACAAGTGGACCGGTCTGTGTGTGGCATTAACACGTATGCACGCTGACTTCTGTTCTGTTCTCAAAGGCCAAATGATCAAACCAGGTGTGAGTGATCTGAAGACACATTGGAGTGCGTTCACACCTGTACTTGTCCTCTTGGGATCAGAGCTCTCAGGACAGGTGTTAATAACAGGTCTGAACAGGCTCAGTGAGCAGGTAGCAAATCGGGGAATTGACGACTCATGCAGAGCTGGATGAGCACAGACGGAGTATGGCATTGGACTGTATGACTCAATTGGACAAATACGGCGGCCTCAATCTCAGCATAACGTGACTAAGTGACAATGTGGCCACTTTAAATCAGTTGCATTGAGTTTTACCAAACCGGACCAGACTGTATATGAAGAAAAACTCCAGGCACAGTGGGATCAGAAAGAGCTAAAGACAAAGCCAAAGACCACAGGGACACCATATGAGACACACCTGCCCCTTGGCTATGCCTCCACTGGTCTGTCCAGGAAAGCAGGGGGGGAGGGGAGAGAAGCAGGAATCGGATGCATTAAACTGGTATTCTCCAGCACAAACAATAATACTCATTCCATATGCATGTGCGTTACCTGTCCAATGCCAACATCAAAGTATTCATAGTCCACAGCACTGGTGACAGACAGAGCCCTGTGGAAGTGGGACTGGTGTGGTGTGGATCCAGAGGATGGATTACCATCATGACCAGGGGTCACGTCAGGTGGAACTTGCAACCCTGGTGCCAGATGCACTGTCCCTGTCTTATAATCCTGTTCATTGTGAGAAATACAAATAAATGCTCTAAAATGACATGACTAAACTAGCTGTGCTTTATTTGGGAATGAACAGGGCACCCATTCGGTATCTGGCTGCATCAGACAGTGCGCTAATTACTGAATAAAAGGTGTAGTCAAAATTCAGATCCAAGACACACAATGAGGTAAGGATGTGTTTTTAAATCCCAAAGAAACACAAACGGAACACGTGGGACAGCTTTGGCTGATTCTGACCTCTGGAAGCCATTTCCTCTTGACGTAGTTGAGGATCTTCTTCCGTGGTCCAAGGGGAATTCCTAAACCCTTGAGATCATTGTCATTGCAAAGAGCCTAAACAAAAGAAAAGAAAGAAGTTTTAAATAAGCACATGAACACATGAATACGAAAGTCATTTGTGAGTGTGTGCCTGTATTACCAGTGATTCCAGGTCGAGGTTTTCAGCCTGCAGTGTGTCCAAGTATTGCTGCAGGCCCAGTCGGGTTAGAGTCTGCTCCAAGGTGTCACAGCTCAGGCGACACGACTCTCCCGAAGGAATCTTGACCGCACAGAAGGAGAAAATGGAAAATCACTGAAAAATGAAACTGTTTTATCAGTAGACTGATGTTATCTTTAGTAGTGATTGACAGCTTACCCCCTCGCGGGCCTCTTGTCCAGTCCTCTGATTGGTTAGCATGTCAAACAGGATCAGCGACCCTGAGGAACAAGAGACAAGGTGGAAGGGTTGAAACTCAGGATGTGTGTGCTCTTCTAGTTTGAGAGTGCATGCGCGTTTCCACATCTCTTACCCAGGCTATGGCCCACCACCGAAACTGCCCCACCAAAATCTGGGTGTCTCCGTTTAAACAGCGAGTGCAGCCTGTTGATTTCCGAGGCCACTGTGTCCACTATGGTCTGACAGTAGGTGGGGCTGTTATAGAAGAACAAATCCAGCAGAGTGTCGTTGGTGAAATGTCTCAGTCTGCTGATACTGGGAAGAGTGATCTTCTGGATGTCCCTAGGAAGTTGGAAAAGAGGTTTTGAGTAGACACTCAACACTAGAAGTATGGTTCAGAATAGAAGTGTATGGCAGACTTTTATTTTGTATACACCGTCTCCCAATACTAACTCATCCACTCCAGTGGCATCCCCGTGTAGAGCGCTGTGCCAGTTAACCGGAAGGAACTCAACTCTGCCCACCAGGCCATCCAGCTGGGCCCGTTTATAGTGAGAGCCCAGGAGGGACAGTGATGCACTCCTGAAGTCATTTACTAACAAGATGACAAAGAATCATTTATCATTATATATGTATATATATATATATATACACACTCCGTTGTATATGTGTATATATATATATATATGCTTATGCATATAAACACACCTACCACACTGTATGATGGATCTGAAGCGCAAGTCACATGCGGGCCCGATGCCATGCACCATAAAGACAAGGTGGTCCACCTTGTCTGGTTCTCCTTGGAACACGCACATACATGGTGATTCCAAACGTGTCGACTCTCGAAAATAATGGTTCATATTTCAGACAAACTCTTGCAGCAGACCCACACACATACCGTCGGGTATTTCGACAGCGATGTTATCTGCGCCTCTCTTGACCGTTCGAGGTCTGGTCTGCTCCGAAGGGGAGGACACCCAATCCTCTTGCAATCCCATTGGTTGATACTGCATTATCAGCTGAGTGAAGAGCAGGGGAGCGAAAGAGATGAAGACTTGTGACAGGAAAACAATGTGCCTTTTTTCCCCTCCCCGACTTCAAGGAATTCCCTTGAGTTGTGGCTTTCGTGCTCATTTCAACAGCAGGTCTTACTTTGGGATTGTGTAAGATAACGGACTCTCCAGATGGGAACTCCAGCTTGGTCTTCCATTCATCCAAGGTCACTGCTATCATATACGCCTCCTGAAAAATGGCATGTTGGTGAAATTAAAGACTGCGGGATGCGAAGGGAGTAACACAAGTTAGGAGGAGAGTGAAGTCAGAAACTGTTAGAAACAAGGCGTGGTGGTATAGGCTCAGCATGTGTGTTTGGGTGTGTGTGAGAGACTACCTCCAGTCTTTGGCAGAAGTCCTCAGGGTAAGGCATGAACCTGGTGTCTTTATCTCCTTTGTAGAACCAGCTGCAGCGGCGGACCTCGGTGGGAGCTTGCTCCCAGTACACAGCGTAGCGTCTCCTCTCCTTCACATGCACATCATACCGCTCTCCTTCCACAGCAACCACCACCTCCTCCTCCTCCTTTTCTCCTCCTGCAAGGTAGACACTCATGCACTTATACAAACACGCATACAAACGGGGGGGAACCCATTCTAAGATAAGGAACTATGGAGAAGAATAAGTATAACAGTCTTGTGCTTTACTTCTGACAATTGATTTGTAGAACAACATGTCACTCATTACACTTGAATGAATATGCCATTTAACTTGAAAACTGTGTTTATTTTCAGGCTCAGGCATGCCAAAATTTACCCTTTAGACAGTGTTACCTTACAGCAATCACTGCTCACTGGCTTTGCAAAAGCAGATTGACCAGGAGGATAAGTGCAGTCTTCCAGAAAGATACGAGTATAATCTACCTCACCTATGGTAGGAATGTGCTTGCCATCCCCCTCAGGGAGTCACACATGTTCACAAGGAAAGGTGAGAACTTGGCACAGGTACATGTTCATTTACATCTAAAACACTCCCTTACCAGTGTTGGAGGCCCTCTCTAGCTTGTCAGAGTCTTCTCTGCTGAAAGGAAGCCAGGAGGTGCTGTCACTAGCTCTCTGACAGTAGAACCAGTGAGGCTGCACTTCTTGGTATGAAACGGGTGCAGATTCCATGTCGAGCATCTCAAAGGAGGATGTGGAAGAAGGAGAGGCCTCATCCAACCCATGCAACACCTGGACAAGAGTGACGACCGACATAGTCACTATGTGAAATCCATATTGATTTGCTATGTCAGCAAAAACACTCCGTTAAGTCAAGTGAAATAGGATTCCTTCACCAGATAAGTGAGGTATTCAACTTTGCAGCTTTGAGAATAAGTAATTAAAAAAGTCTGAGCTAAGTCTGCCCCTTTCAAATCAAAGAACCATCAGAAAACCCAACTGATAACCAGATAGGAGAGGATCACGCCTCCTCTTGGCCAGAATCTCTTATTTTGTCTCATCTCATCACTACTGTTATAGCTACAGCTACTTGTAAACAATCCATCCACACTAAAGATCTTACATTTACTGACATGCTTACTAGTTGTTTGAGCCCAAAACATGCTTTAATAGCTCATTGAATAATTTGAATTTGTTAAATGGTAGAATTAATTGTTTCTATGTTTCAAATGTATGTTATATTATCAATTATGATGGATCATGTAATCAGTGCAACACACAACAGATTCTGATAATCAACAAAGTGGCATCTTTTCAAATCATCACACCTGCATCCTCACCTGACCCTCAGGTGTGTTCCCTGCAGCCCCAGTCCGAGTGGGGTTGTCCAAGAGTTCCTGAGTAATGAGGTGTGGGGCAGCCTGAGGTAGACGCCCCCCCTCGCCTGGACTGAAGGACATTAGTCCAAGACCTGACCCAAGCCCTCCCAACTGCAGACCTGTACACAATCACAGCCGTACATTAAATAAAAGCCGACAGGGGCCAGGAGGACCATCACAGCACCTGCACAATCATTAACTACTTAACATGCTATGGCCTGATTAACTTGTAAGCCTGTCTCGTGGTTCTAGACATTCACTTGTACCAGCAGAGACAAACCAGCTCTGAGCAAACACTGGCAGCTGATTCATCAGTCAATCAAGTTGAATGCAGGCTAACGTTAGCCCCATTGGTGATGCAGATGTGTCATTACACATGTTGATGGTCTTGTGAAATGTTACTTCTTGTTTCTTTTTGACGTGAGGTAATGCAGCAGACACATCGCAGAGGCCAAAGGTTGCTAGCGGTAGTTGAGGTTTATGCTAGCGGAGTTGTGATGGTTAAACGGGATTGTCCGTTCTCACATCCTGCTGGGTGTTTAAAGGACGAGATAGCACAAGCGACAGACACAATCGAGAGACACCAACTCACCGACAACTTCACATTAATGCGGGGGGTGCGTGTGTGCATCTCGGCTGTTTTCGATGTAGCACGCAATGGTCAGCTATAACCCACAAGGACAGCCTCCTGTCAAACAATGCCGGGTTATGGTGCTCTCGGAATTTTGAACGTTAAAATGTGAAGATCGCCGTTCACGGAAGATGACCCCCACTATCGGCCAAATAAAGGCCTGAACTACACAATGACACACATCACATCAGACATCCTCCTTGCACCCCTGTCAAAAACATATTCTGATCCACAAACGAAGTGTAAAGTGGACTAATTAAAGGCTATTTCGCTCGTTATGCAAGAGAACCGAACCTTAACGCAAGAAGCTCAAAACTACGAGGAGTACTCGAAGGCAACAGGAAACACAACATCACCACGTCACCGCCCCCAAACGTCGACGTCGTGAACCCGTAACATTCTGAGTTTGGTTATTTTAAGTTTTACTGATTTATGGTTTATATGTTACCAATTAAGTGTTGCGCTAACATTACTCATGAGCCGTAACTTATTCGGCGTGTCACAGGTCTGATTAGGGAAATAATTACGAGCGATTGCACTTTTATCAGCAGAGGCCCTGACTGTGCCAGACTTTGGTAAAGGCTGCTAACCTGCTCAACCTAACCCAGATAACTAAATGCCTCATGTGGACAGCACTTTTCCCAGGTATGTGAAACATTTGAAAATAGTGGGTGTAGGTAGGCCTTTGAACAATGAAAGGCAACCACATTAGAAGACACAGACACACCCATTTGTCTGTTGTTATATCTAAATCAAAATCTGACTTCACTATCATGAGTCATGAGTGTAACATTGAGGGTGCATCCAAAGGGTGTAGGTTCGGTTTAATCCTTTTTTTTTTGAGACCATCTTTTGTTCGCTTTGCCAAAAAAATATGCTCTCTTGAAATGTCTCTCACACGTGTCTGCACGCACATTTTTAGGCCCTGACCATAGACAGTTTACGAGCATTACATATGTGAATACTGATATACAATTTGACAGATCTTGTTTTTTTCTCTCTGATCATGAAAAGCTACTTTGGATATTTCATATTGATAGAAATACTAACATAGTAGATTTTCAAGAAATGGTTAACAGAATATACTAATTATTATACATGCAGAAAAAGATGTTTGGGTTTGGTTTTGGTTCACTTTGACAAATGGTAGACACATCTACATCGGATTAGAGCAGTGTGTATCGTTAAAAAGTGGTATACAACTTTAATAGTCGAAATCTACACTGATATTTTCCTGGTTGTTAAACATGTACAACGATGCACCAAAGGAACACCAACATTTATAGCATTAAATGCTCAAAATCAGAAGTCGAGTCAGACCATTTTTTATTATTGTTTAAACACTGTGTGCTTAATTCTCACCTTTCTATGGTTTTATGCAAAAAGAGAGAGTGAGGGGTGGGGGTGGGAGTGTGAAACTTGTCATTGGAAGGAAGAGGGAGTAGAGCGGCGGAGTTTAGACACACCCAGACCAACAAAGTGTGAGAGACATGCAGGGAGTAATGAGTCTGTGTGGAGCAATAAGAGGGTGTGGCCTTTTTACACTGGGAGAGCAGATAAGCTCAGTTTGCCCTGTAGAAAGAGGCAGGAGTCACAATCCTGGACAGGCAACCAGTCGTACTTTCGCTCTGTGAGCCTCTCAAACCATCCAGCTGCACATTTCCACTCAATCTGTTCCTCTCTTGTGCGCTCTCCCAGCAGTCTGAGGCAACACAACGGAGGGGCAGCAACTTCCAGAACAGAGCGGTGAAACCACGGGACGACAGCTCAGGGAAAAAGTTCCACTTGCAGCCATGAAGGACAAAATGCGGAGAGGAGGAGGAAAGAATCAGGCCAAAACTGGTGAGAAATTCCTTTGTGGCATGTGTTTTTTTCCCCTTTTCTGCTCCTCTCTCTCTCTCTTTCTCTCTCTGCCTCTCATTGTGTATGTTGCCCCTCTGCACTTTCCTCTTCCTTCTTTATTAATCTGGTGCCTCCCTCGCTGGAGAATGAGAGGAGGGTGGGATTTTTAGCACTGCACTGCTGCTCCGAACATGGCCTGTGCTACTGTGCCTGTGCTCTGAACGAATGTTTCCATCCCTTGGAGAATCTGCTCTGCACTCTTTTTTTTTACTTGTTAATCAAAATGGACAGCACTTCTACAGATCTCTGACCTACTTTCTATAGATATTATATTTTCTGTCGCTTTTTTCAACGTAAGTGCAACAGCCTTCTGGACCCCCTAAGTGCAACACCCTTCTGGCCCCCCCCCCCCCCCCTCTACAAGAGAGACTGATTGGATTAAGGTGTAGCTATCAGCCCCCAACCAAACTCATATACTGTTTGCACAGCTTTGGGGTTGACAGGTTGTGTTGTATCGGAAAGGGATTCGGCCTACTTGTGCGTTGTATGCCAACCTTAGAAATCAGTGCCAAAATAAGACTGGCAGAGCTGAAAACAGCACTGTTGTAGTAAAGCAGTAGCACCAATAGGGAAGAAGCGGATGACTGCAAGTTTACTGAGGAGTGGCCTTCTCTCAGCCAATCATATACAGAGCAGGCCTTTTTTGGTGGTTTTCCAGCAATAAAGTGTTCCCAGGTTGACAGCAAAAACTGCGGATTAACTGTAGAGCATACTGCAGTCTTCAGAGATGAATGCAAAATGAATTTTCCGTGTACACGTCAAGGCTCTTACGCGCACAATATGTGCATGCATCTTTGCAGGTTCAAGTGCAAAGTTAAAGGTTTGCTTGTTTATGTGCCTTGGCGTGCTGCTGTCTAAACATACCAGGGCTGGGTGTGGTTGTCCCTTCACCCTGAGATGACATGAGGGCCAGTGGGCAAATTCAACAGGTTTAGTCACATTGCAGGGTTGAGAGTGAACATGCTGGGTCCTGCTCGCACTCTGTTTCTGGAAGTGTGTGTGTGTAAAAAGAAAAAAAAATGCACACACCTCCCTTTTCATTTCGCCGACAAATTTTGCATAAATTCCCTTTTACCCCCGGGCACTCCCTGACACACAAACACGCACACATATGCGCGCGCACACACATTCTAAAGCAAGAACAGATCGGAACAAATGTCATGGTTACGATGCATTAATTTGGTTATTCATTCCACCCCCCCAACGAATCATGTTTTTTTATTTGAGTTAAGCCGAGTTGAACTGGCAGCTTTTCCTCACAGGCAGGCAGGAATGCCACCCATGTTATGTGCTTATCCATTGGAGAGTGTCAGCTTGTATCCTCGGTTAGTTTAGTTTCATTCTCTCATTTCCCCATCAAACAGACGTAAGCGGTGTGACTGTTCAAAACAATGCTGTTGGAGTTAAGCGAGATGAGGACACGTCATTCCCTCTGAAGATCCAGGGTGCAGGAGTAGAGCCATTTGAGTTGCAGGTAAAAAAAGCAGGATGATTTATAGATCTTCCAGGACTATTTTAAATAAAAGGTACATATATACATTAATGTATTTTCTGTCATTTTGAATGTTTTAAATAGTGTCTTTTTTATATAGATATATTCCTCTGGAAAGCATGGACTAATAGGCATGTCTAATAAGCATTATTTGTGTGTTAAACCATTCATGTTTGTATAGGTTCATGGATTTTGGCTTGTTCAAGACGCAGTTATGACCCTGCTTTCGAAGAATGAGTTGTGCCCACGCTCCAACCTGTCGCTGGCGTTTGCTGGAACGACTCTGGATCCACTTGCAGAATTGCAAACCATTAAGGGGCTCAAACCAGGAGCTGTCGTTCGCATTGTGGACGGTACAACCTATTTTTTAGCTTTATTTTGAGACGAGCCTCTGTTTGAATTCAGATTAATTTCCAAAATGCACATTTCTTGAACTTCTGCTTGTTATTATCTGTTTCATGGTGGTAACAAAACGTATAGGCATTGTTGCACGATTAGATTACAAGGATTAGTATAGCTGTAAGAATATTTTGTTTTTGTCACATTATTTCCTTTTAATTCAGGTCAATGTAAAAAGCTTGATCCCATTTTCTGTGTCATCATAACAAGGTATATAGCTGCAACTTTCCCTATTAATCTGTCGCTCATCATATATGTGTACATACAGAACATACCCTGTCAAATGTATTTGGAAATCGATTGCTTGATATTTGATGTACTAAAAAAAAAAATCACAAATTCAGCCCATATTACAATCCGTTCTATGAAGACCTCCGCTTATGTTTCGTGCACTTCTTACTAGAACCCTACACAGCCTGCTCTATCAGGCACCATCTGGCCCGTGTCCTAGACCTGCTTAGAGCTTCTGGACCTCAAGATGCCCTGAGAGAGGGACGCTCACCAAGCCTGCTGGAGTCACTCACACATGTGCCAACAACAGGTACACACATACTCTGCACCTACACAAAGGGGTTATATGACTATCTAACTGCAGGGGCATGATGTTACAGTTGTGGAGGGTGATGCGTGGGGGGGAAATGTTATGCAAGAAAAAAACACAACAAGCTTCTTTTTTCATATATATGTGACTGAGCAGTGTCAAGCTGCAGCACTGCCACTATCTCATTAGCTATTACCATTTATAAAACAAAATAAAAACCTATACATGATTTAAGCTTTTACTGACTTGTACTATCCCACTCCACCTAAAAACATTTTTTTGTTAATGGTGCAGACTCCAGCTTGAATGGAAAGAGCCTGAAACGCTCTCTAAGCAACACAAAAACAGACTCAACCAACCAGAACGGAGCTCCTCCTGAGTACCTCCTCCCAGGTTCCTCAGAGAGACCACTCGTGGCCCTTTTACCGCCCAGCACCCAGCCAGAGGTTCTTAATATAAATACATGTCATTTGTTTTACCACTGGCCTACTTCACCCCAATGTTGGCAACAAAGTGACTATTTTCTTCTCATCAGGCCCCGAGTTACCTGAGGGACCTCTGTCTCAGCTGCTGGGACCCACCTCCAGGTCACAGGAAGCTGCAGGGAGACTTCCTATACATCTCTGTGGTGACAATGGAAGGACGACGATGTGACATCACAGCTTGTCCAAAAGGTTTCTTACTAAACAGGTAAAAGAAAGAAATCCAACAATTATTATTGCAGAGAAAATAGCATGTAACTCGTGTGACGTGACGTGTATGTTTAAATGACAAGATGAATAATAATTAAACATTTTTGTGTTTTGTCTCACCCTTTCATTGTCTCAGGTCTACCGAAGATGTGTTTGATCCTCGTCCGGCTCAGTCTTCTCCAGTATGCCACTGTTTCACTGACCTGCTCTGTCACATCAGCCCAGCCTTCAAAAAAACATTCACTACACTCAAAAACAGGTAATGCATGGTAACATGGAACAGATGCAAACACAAATACAAGTGTTTTACCAGCAATGTATATCACCTTAATAGTTAGTTTAAAAATGTTATATTAATATGTTGTTGACCAGAATTTGATGGGTGAAACTCTTGCTTTTAAAATGACTGCATTTGATGTGGACTTTGGGTGAAGCCGCTTATTTCCTTCCCTTCTTCAGGCCTCAGTTACCACCAGTAGAAGTGATGCCCACGCCTTATCACACGTTGAGCTGGCTGGGGCCTCCCTGTGCCTCTCGCTCTCACAAAAATACCTTCAGCAGACTGGGAGTGGATGAACAGGCGGCGAGACAGGTTATTTACAACGCAGGACATGTGTTTTATTTTTGGTTTTTATATATTGAGTACAACTATGTGTGCAACTGTGTGTTTGCTTGTTACCCAGAACCCAGACTGGAATGAGGAGTTGCAGGCAGCTAGAGATCTTCCACAGGGCAGCCTGGAGGAGAGGCTGCAGAGAGACAGGGCTCTGCTCCAGGTAACCATAAAAGCCGTTTATCCAGCTCAGAATAGCCACAGGACAGCTCCAGGACTCGTTCCCTTCCTCCCCTTACCGTCGTTCATGCTCGTTTTCTCCAAGGTGAACAGTGGATTTGTGAAGGCCGTCATGCAGGGGGCAGAGTCCGTACTAGATGGCTTTGTCGAGCCCGTGAATGGGAACCCAGAGGACCCAGCTTTCCTGTGGGGCGGCCTGTTTATGAGCCAGGGGGCAGACAGTGCGATGTTTGGGGGTGAAAGAGGTCGCAGGTAAGAAAAAGAAAAGATTTAAATGTACAGTGTGACCCTGGGCCGTGTCCACGAAGAGGACGGTAATAAAAGATATTGTTTGCTCCCGATCTACTTGCAGGGCAGCCCAGAGGCTGGAGCTTAAAGGAGTCCAAGCTTACAGTGATGTGGAGGGGGTGGAGGGGCTGCACACACTACCTACAGCCATCGTAGACTACAGAGGTATACGCCTGTCTGCCCAGGGTCTGGCCCCGGGCTTGGAAGGCTCAGAGCAGGACCAGGCTTCTTCTCCAGCCTCACGGTACACCCGCTGGACCTCAAAAAAACTGTTGGACATTAAAAGAAAAAAAGCTTTTTGCTGACATCTTTATTTTTCTGGTCTTCAGAGGCTTGCTGTATGGGATAAATGCAGGACCCCAAGAGTCCCCTCAGCGCAGACGGTTATTAGCTCACTTGGCTCATGCTGCCAAGTCTCTTTCTCTCCAGAGACACGTTGTCGTGGGACCCAACGATCACAAGGTGCCACTTTTCACCTCGGTGGATGCTCAGGGACTCGTCGGAGCTGACGGAAGATTTTACATCCTGGATGTGTTCAGGAGCTTCCCAGCAGATGCCAACTTCTGCCCAGAGGTGGAGACAGAAGGTCAGGCGGCAGGAGAGGAGAGCAAAGAGTGCTGTGAAGAGGAGAAGGAGAAGGGTTGCCTAAAAGAAGGTTGGCCAGATAATTACCACGAAGACTCTGGGCTTCCAAAGAGCTCTCCTCAAGGCCTCTGTAGACTGAGGCCAGAGCTCGTGCAGGCGTTTATCCAGCACAAGTGAGTTGTAGATAAAAATGAAAAAAAACTTTGAAATCTGTTCAAAAGGTTTTTTTCCCGAAAGTAATGTTTTTTTTCTGCTTCTTTTAGACATTCCCAGTTCACTCAGCGTGTCAGGGAGACCTTGGATGAGAATGGAGGCTTTGAACAATGTGCAACAGTTTGTAAGAAGTTCTTTAGCGGAACTAACTGAGCTGCTTTACTTAATTCCTACAGAACTTTTTGACCATTTTATACTTAACATTTTTTTTTATATATAATTGCAGGCGACTCTCGAGCCACTAATGCAGTACGGGCTGCTTGTAAGGATGTGGGCTCAGTTAGTGACATCATCTTTGAGATGCGCTTTAACCCCAATGTCTTTTCTCCAGGTACACAGAGGAACAAAGCACGCTAAAAGCAAAATTCACACAGGCACTTTTTTTTTTTTTTGCCAGAAGGCAATATGACATGCTTCTTGTGCCCCGTGTTTAGGAGTTACCTTCCCTCCTGGAGAAAGTGCATCAACTAACCTGCAGGAGAGGTTACTGCGGGAAGCAGCAGCTTTCATCGTCACACACCAGATACCAGGCTTTGTAAGTGATCTATTGTTTACTCGCTTCAAGAGGCGCGTCTCATGTGAAAACGGAGCAAGCTCATCCTCTGAACGTATGGTTTTTGTTTGCAGGTGAAGCACTGCCTGCAAAACCATGAGGCCCCAATGGATGGAGCCTCTCTGACAAAGGCACTACACCAGCAAGGCATCAACATCCGCTACCTTGGTCATGTGATCAAGGCCGTCAGTCAGTCAGAACACAAGGAGCGCCTGAGGCATATAATGGTTGGTTTTGTTTGCTGAAAAGCTGGCCTCAAACCAGGAAGTAACCACTCTCCTAACCCGACCCATCATCTCGGTCTGTGTTGAACAGAGATCACTCATTGGCGAAATGTTCATCCGCTCCACACGAAGAGTGTTCAACAGTTTCCTGCAGGTAGGACAGAGGATTTTCCGGCTAGCACTCCCATGTTTGCACATGCACGTGGGCGGTGCAATATCAGTGGGTGTCAATCGTCCATTGAAGATCGAAAGAATGACAGCCTCTGTGTTTGCAGGGTGTGGACGTGCCCAGTCTCTGTGCAGCTGTCAGTCACTTCCTCTGCTGCCTATTGGTTCCTCACTTCACACCCACCCCTGGAGGGGAGGACACAAAAAAGAAGTCAAGGCGGCGTGGCAGAGGGGCTGGGCCCTCTGAAAGCACACCATGGAGCACGCTCACGGGACCCGAGTTGTGGAACCTGGTCTGTCAGGATACTGCGGAGACATACAACATCCCTGACTGCCTCGGGTGAGGACACAGCACAGTGTTTGTTCTCTCTTCAAGCTCTTCTCTGGTTTTGTAATATGTCAACGTTAGAGCAACTGTCATTTTTCTCGGTAGCTTGGGTCCAAACCACCTTGTAGAACACTACGGCCTTCAGAAGCTCTCTCTGCTCAGAGACTTCTGTTTAAAGACTGGAGTACAGGTAGTTTGTTATCAAGTCCCTGCATCTACTGACACAGATGTATATTAGTAATTTATAAAGACACACAGAGTTAGAATTGCAAAATAAGCTGCTCGATACCTGGAGATGCTGTCTAAGAAAAGGAGAAAACATGTCGTTTAATTTTGTGTTGACTGAAACAGTTGAGACTGAGGGACTACTTCCTCGACAACCAAAATAAAGCTCCCATTGGTCCAGACGATGTCCTCAACATCTTCCCTGTTGTCAAGCACATACACATGCCAACTGTGGACGCTTTAAAAGCATACCGTGCTGGGCAGAACGCCATTCAAAAAGGTGGGTCAATAAAACTGGACCACATTCTTTAAATTCATTGCATCTTTTCTTATCTTAACGAAGTGTGAATTATGGGCAAACCTATTGTGTTTTTGTCCAACGGCAGGTCTGCTTGATCAGGCCCATGAGCACCTGAAGGAAGCAACCTACTTGTTTGGCAGGGTGTGCAATGACTTGCACCCTGAGGCCTGTCATTGCAACAGTCTGATGGCCAAGGTGTCCTACCTGCAGGGAAAGGCGGCAGAGGTAGCCTGATTTATCTAGTGACCTTACTTTACTCGTGTATTTATACTTGATGTTATATCTTTTCATTTCACTGTGAATAACTGTGACCTCCTCTGACCTCAAGGCTCGAAGCATCCAGCTGAAAGCAGTGGTCATCAGTGAGAGGGTGTTTGGATTTGACCATCCAAACACTATCCAGCAATATGTAAGTACAGCTGCGTATAACATATGTGTGGTAGAGTGTGCGTGTCAATTGATCAAGTGATTTTGACATTAGGCATTGTCATCATTTCTGTAGACCCTCTTGGGTGTGTATATGTACGCTGGGGGGGAGACGGCCCTGGCTCAGAAGTGTCTCCTCAGGGCTCGTCAGCTGATGCTTACAGTCCATGGCGAAGACCACCCCTACGCAGCGACACTGGATGTAGGTTGCAACTCTGTAATAGTCGCTTCACCCTCTACTGCTATTTACTTTAAACTTAAAATAGAGAAGCATTTCTCTATGTACCAAAACAAGAAATATACAAACTAAATGTTCTCATCACAGAGCTGTCTCGGGCTGTTGCTGCCAGGAGCTCAGGCAGAGCAGTTCCTGAAAAATGCTCTGACAATGAATATTTCCTTCTTCGGCCCCACTGACTTGCATACCGCTCTCAAGTGAGTTGACATTTACGTTTACATTACAACAGTGGGAAGATATTTGCAGATGAATAAAGGGGTTTATTTGTCTCATTTTCTAATATCATCCCCGTTTTTTGCCCTGGTTTCTTGCCTGTGTAGTCACCACCTGTTGGCCCAGTGGATGTGCAGTAAGGGCGACTACAGAAGTGCTATGACACACGAGAAAGAGTCCCTCGCTGCTTTTACCTCCTTGGTCAGTGCACATTTGCTACAGAGTGCAAGACGGGCAGATTGGTTTGGGTGTGCGTAATATGTACTGTACGTCTGATGGCAATTTATCCTTCTCAGTTTGGAGAGGAACATCCGCAGACATGCTGCAGCAAAGAGTTTCTGTGCACCATTACCAAGCAGGCAGTGAAGGTGGAACGCTCTCTCAGGCAGGCAGGAGGTGACGGAATGGAACAAGCAGTGGAGGTATGTACAGGAGACCCCTGTCACTTGTGAAATCTTAATTTCATTTTAAGATGAAGAGATCAGTGAATATATGCCTCTTTAGTGCCTGGCTCCTACAACTGACACCATTTTGGAGCAGATGGTTTTGATAACAGGAATCAGGAAGATCACAAAAAGGTAAATATCCCTGATATAATAAGGTCTTTATAAGGATTCTGTTGGTCTTCCTACAACACTGGGTGGACTGTGTCATAACTCATGCATTTGTTAAATTTTTCTAGTGACAGGCTCCAGGAGTATAAGCAGAAGCACCTGGAACTCAAGGCAGCGGTGCGTAAAGAACTGGGACTCCGACTTCCAAACGAGCCAGTCGCCTCAGAGACAATGCAGGGTGGAGAAAAAAGCTCAGCTCAAGAAACAGGATGTGGGAAGGAAGCTGAGGATGGAGGAGGCCCAGCAGAGGAGAATAACAGTGAGAGCCAACATGGGCAGCTGGTGGAAGAGGTGTCAGTGGAGGGTGCTGCTGTAGTTTCAGATAATTGTCATGTGGTGGAGCAAAAACAGCACGAGGGGGAAACGGGAGACAAAGAGGAGGCTGAAGGAGCGGCTTTAGATACTGACGTCAAGGTAGTGAATGGGGAGTCACCAGTCAGGGCTGGTGGAGAGGAATCTGAAGCAACATGTGATGAGATGAAGTCAGATGTGAAAGATGGGGAATTAAATGGAGGGGGGGACATCACCGCTCGACCCCCAGTCGTTAAGAGTAAAGGGACCTGGGCGGATGTTGTTTCAAAAGCAAATATTCCCAACGGAACAGGAGACAAAGTCACAGTAGTCAATGGAGTACCAGATAATGTCACTGCCAATGGAATAGCCAAGTGAACACACAGACAAAAAAAACATGGTTGTAGATTTTCCATAGTCGCTACTGTAAGATTCTACCACGACACCAGAGGTCATTTGATTTAAAAGGAGCACAGAGCCAGGTGTGTTTGAGTGAAAAGATGGAGTATTACTTTGAGTTCGACATGATATTACTGTTGTGGGAAGAGGGCTCTATTTTTGACTTGATGTTTTTTGCCAACAATAAACTTTTTACTATTTTGAACATTCATCTATAACAGAAAACGTTTTGCCACACAAAACTGCAGACAATAAATCAGTTCCATCAATCCAGTCATCTACTTTTAATTACTAAATCTTGATTCAGATGTGAATAGACAGCCAATCTTACCAATTTTTTTGTCGATGCAATTATGACATTTTTAATACCAGAAAGGGGCGGTACCATATTTAAAACATTTATAAAACTTCGAAATATGTAACAAAGTCGACCCTGAAAGATACAAACAACAAAAAACAGACTTACCACACATCTGTTTCCAAAAGAATTTTGGTTCAAATATTGTATTAAATTTAAGGTGTCTTTACAATTTACTTGAACTGCAATTTTTGCATCCATCTGACACCTATTTCCTTCGGAACCACCCCACCCACAGGGTAGCCCTGTGGTCGACTGGAGATTAAAACAAAATTAGGCCTAACAAGAATTCAGATAAAAAGTACATAATACACTGCAAAGACTTCGCTTTTTTTCCTGTCCTCACCCCTGGCAGTCTTTTCCGGCTAACATGCTCCTTTGCCTCCGGCACCCCATTGTCCTTACACAGGTGCAGCCACTCACTGTGATTAGTTTCCCCAGCTGCTCTCTCCACCAATCAGCCGCTCTATTACACTATTTTAAGAAGACGTGGTCCCACTGGCGACCAGGTGCCGGGGCGCACCATTTTGGCTACCTCTGCCTTAGAGCTTCAATAAACAAAGTCTACTTAATATGTCAAGTGGATTACTAAACACTGTTTGAGATTTTCTTTTAATCAAAGTGACACTTTTGGATGGTGTAGTATTTAAAATATATTCATTTTTAGTGTATCCCAGCAAGGACCATCAAGGGCAAATAATTTCATCTGATAAACAAAAGGCATTCCTTAGTATATGTAAATGTAAATCAGCCAATCATAAGTATTATTTAAAATAATATTTATTTAAAAACGGGTTATATCACTTTCAACAATAACATCCGCGACCACCCAACTCAGCGGTGTGTTTCCCTCTGTATAATCTCCAAATCAGGGCTGTGTTGGTACTGTGGTTCACATGGTGCCGCACAGGAGGATTGTGGGAGTCTGTTAAGGCGGCTGGTAGGAAAGGTGATGATTGAGGTGTCGCTGAAGACATCAATGAAACGGGACGGACAAGGCAGCGGTCTCTCCTCAGACACATCCACAGCCTGACTGATGTAGCCGTAGTCCCGCTCAAACTCTCTCCCGATCGCCCTGTTGGAACGACACATTGCAAAAGGTTACCTCCTGTCTCCTTTTTTCTTCCAGGGTCCTCTCCTTCATTCGTATCTAGTACAAACCTGTCCCTCATGCCATTGAAGCTGTTTCCAATGATTATCATCAGAGGAAGACAACGTATGCTCCAGTTCTTCCACAGAAGGTTGTTGTACAGGGCTTTCCCACAATGCATCAGGTAAAAGAGTGTGGGCTTTGTTGCCAAGCGCTTCCCCTCCTGCACAATGAAGAACAGAGACAAAATGCTGCACCTGTTCTTCTCTCGTTGTTGCATAACCAACGAATCTGGTTTCATTTGCTTTGTATTGTTGTTTAAGTTAATACTTGTTTCAATCCACATTGATCTGTAAAATAGACATTAACTTAGCATGGCAGTAAACTATTTAAAAACGGTATTTAAAGCATATTCAAAAACAATGGATAGGTATTTTTATTTATTTTTATCTGTCAACTGACCTCATTTTCTAGGAGTACAGTCAGACCCAGCTTCCTCAAAACGTCCTTCTCTCCAGCTGAGAATGCAGGGTCATAAACTGAACAATCCTTCAGAGGTATCTAAAGGCAGAGAGGAGGAGTTTAGCATGCACAGTGCCACATGCCAGTGTTATCTCATTGGTGAAACCCCATCTCTGACCTGTCCTGCATCCAGCAGCAGCAGCAGCATCGCAAGCTGGTAGCGGGCTGAGGCACATGAGGAAAAGCAGCCAAGGCCATAACACACACATTCCAGCCGTTGACAAAGTTTGCCATCCTCGTCTTTCTCCTCAATGTCCCTATTTTCTGAAGGTTTTGAGAGTGATGCTGATCCTGCCGCCAGCAGCTGCTCTGCGGAACAATTCTGATCATCAAGCTCAAAGATAAGTCCTTATGTTGTACACTACGTTCCGCACACTCACCTCTCCAATCCTGCCCAAACTCCTCACATCTCAGCTCAGACCTACAGGAAGGAGGATAAACATGAATACAGATTACACTTTGTGAGGTTTGTGCAGGAGCCTGCCTGTGGTAATATTAATAACAAACTGATATGGCAATGATAATACAGGAGCTGCTGCGTGACTGGAAATAGATGTCTTACGCTGTTTCCCTGACTCTTCGAAGCGTTTTTTCCACATCCAGCTGCTCTTGGCAGCATGTTGAAGCAGAAGAATCATTATGTTTCTTGGATTTCCGTGCTGCGCCTTTGCTTCGCCGGGCCACCTGCCACTCCTCTCCAGTTTCAGACATCTACGCAATTTCACCCTTGGCCTTTCTATGGTGACAAGTTTCCTAAAAACATTTATGTTGTTGCCTAAGTTATACTTTAATTCACGCTTCCACTTGGTGGCACGCCACACAGGGGGGGGACGATGTTCTTCTTCTTCTTGGTGTTTATTGGCAGCTGGCAAACAGCTTTTTGGCAGATTACCGCCACCTTCTGGCGGTAATGCAGTGTGGATTAAAATGCCCAAATTACTTTTCTATATTTTCTTCTTATATCACTTTACTTTACTTTTTTCACTTATTTTTTATATTCACGTATTATTATTAATTAAGTGTGCTGTTGAGGCCAGTGTGTCCAAACCTCCTCCTGAAGATAATGTCTTCTTTCCTATGTTTTAATGCTCTCCCTCATTTCTCCAACTTTCTTTTGAATGCTGTGATAGTATTGACCCTCAATTCCTTTTTCCCCACTCCGTTTGCGATTTCTTTTTTAATTCCGATTTGATTTTACTTTTATCTCTGCCTTGCTGTTTCGAAACGTATGTTCTTTTTTTATAGCCCCCTTTGCATATTTATCTGCTATTTTATTTTCATACACCCCAACATGTGCAGGAATCCATGTGAATACGGTTTATATACCAGCCCTTTTACTGTTTATCCCAAAAACATTTATCTTGTTGCCTAAGTTATCATTTAATTCACGCTTACACGTGGTGGTCCTCTTAGCCACATGGGGGACTCTACTGAGTGTATCACGTTTTTTCTTCCGGTGTTATGACAAATTTTGTATTTCAAAAATGTATTCCCTGCTTCTGAAAATTGACATGATTGGTGAACAGACTAAAGCAGTTTATATGTATCTCATTTTGTAGAAATATATATTCTTTAGTGACAACTTGCCAAACATCATATTGTCTAAATGTCAAATTGTGGTATGGTATTTATATGTTTATGCACGTTTTCATACGCACCGGAAATGAGCGAAAGCGTTTACGTTCGCGACTCACAGACCGGAAAGACCTGAGTGTACGCGCTTGAAACGATTCGGCTAGCTGTTGTTAGCTGGATTAACTCTAATTTCGGTAACAGAAGATATTATGCGGTACTAATCTCTAAGTAAGTGGATACTTACAGTTATCATCATTGTTACTATTTTTGCCAAATACCCTATATAACATTGTTTATGTGATTCACAGGACGAATTTTCCCTTGTAAAATGAGCAACATTAGCTAACGGTAGCCTTTGCTTGTCAATGTTGCCTTGTTTTCTTTTCCTACTGCGCTTTTGCGTGGCAGGGCCACATGCTACTTCTCTACATTTTCAGGCATCTCCATTAATTCACCCTTTCATTTTGATGTTTTACCTACGTTATAATTAAATTTGCAATTCAACTTGGTGGTCCTGTTAGCCACGCGGGGGACTCTGTTGAGGGCAACACACGTTTTATTTCGCTCTTATGACAACGTTTTTACTTCAATTTTGTATTCCCCGTGTTTGTTTATTAAAACGTTTCCTTATTTATTTCTGCGAATTGTTAGACGCACCGAAATTTTGCAGAAACATTTACGTGTGTATGAAACTATTCAGCTATCTGTTGTTTGCTGGATTATCTCATTTCTGAAACTATGTGGTGAATTATGAACTATTATGAACTATGCCTCACCTGTTGGCACCTTGGTAATATGTTTGCTGTGATATCCAGAGATGTCCATGTCCCACCTTTATGGGCGGAGAGGGGAGGAAGAGGAAGGAGTGGAGATTGAAAGCTTTGAGATAACAGACTGGGACTTGGCCAATGAGTTCAACCCAGAACGTCAAAGACACAGACAGTCCAAGGAGCAGGCCACCTACGGCATCTGGGCTGACAGAGATTCAGATGAGGACGAGAGGCCGAGCTTTGGAGGGAAGAAGTAAGTCGCGGGCTTTGTTTTCTGGCTTCTTCCGTGTCCCATATTAGTCATCGCAATAAGAGATGCGCTGCATAATTTTAAAACAGTAACAAATATGTGTCAAATCATTTGTGTCTTCTCTAGATCTAAAGACTACACTGCTCCAGTGAACTTTGTGAGTGCTGGTCTGCGTAAGAGTGCGGCTGAGGAGAAACAGCAACAAAAAGAAGGAGCCGCTAATGATTCCGATGACGATGCTCCTCCGGGACCTTCTGCACCTCGCAGCATTGCACCCAAAAAACTGCAGATGGTAAATTTGGTCACATTTGCATGTATTACCCATTGCAGTTTGGTGTACAATAGAACATTTGTGAACAGTCCTACGACTTACCAAAATGTATTGTTATTAGCAGGGTAATTTTCGGAAGAACCAGTCACAGAGGTTTGCAGGTGGCATACAGTCTGGAAAAGGCATTGGCAACTGGGAGAAGCACACAAAGGGAATTGGACAGAAGCTTCTTCAGAAAATGGGTTACCAACCAGGCAAGGGCTTGGGCAAAAATGCACAAGGTGGGTAAACCTGAGGCCCTGTTACTTAAAGGTTGTTACTTTTACCGTTTTGAACAGGTTTGAGATAAAATGGATGAAATATGGAGAGCAGGTGTAATCCCTCACTGTCTAATTGCTGCAGGTATTATAAATCCTATTGAGGCAAAGCTTCGCAAAGGCAAGGGAGCCGTGGGTGCTTATGGCAATGAGCGAACCCAGCAGAGTCTTCAGGATTTCCCTGTGGTCGACTCAGAGGAAGAAGAGGAAAAGGTAGTGCCATCACACATGCCTTTACCTCCATTCAAGTCCAACTTAACATGATATAGAAGTGGTATTGTCATTCAAAATCATGTATCTCAATTCCTCACTTTGTAGGAGTTCCAGAAAGAGCTGGGCCAGTGGCGTAAAGATCCAGCAGGGTCTGCAGGAAAGAGGAAACCCAAGTATTCCTACAAAACTGTAGACGAGCTGAAAGCTAAGGGCAGACTGGCAGGGCCGAGCACAGCGGCATCCGCTGGAGAGTTGGCACAGGTCAAGGTATGTTGAAGTCTCATTTGCATTCATTTGCTCTGGCCTCGTAGAAATGTTAAGGGGTCTTGAAGCCTATTTTAAGCCTCGGGTCAAAAAAAGTTATTTGTACTCTATGCACGCCCCACGTGGCTGACGTAGGATAGTAACTACATGGTTTGTCAATTATTATTCATAAATTTCTCTTTGACCCGATGCCTTTACATTTCTCTAGGTGATCGATATGACTGGAAGAGAGCAAAAGGTGTACTACAGTTATAGTCAAATGTCCAACAAGCTTAGTGTCCCAGATGAAGGTCCACCAAGCATGTCTACCAGGGATCAGAAAGCATCCGTCTTCGCACTGCCCGAGCTCGAACATAACCTGCAGCTGCTGATAGACCTCACAGAGCAGGACATATTGCAGGTACAGCAATCTGAGGCTGGTTTTGCGTTGTTGTGGTGGTTTCTATCAATAGTCGATGTGCCATTTTCCTGCTCCTACTACTCTCACAGACTGACACGATTTCTATTAATATTTAGTCTGCCAGACGTCTGCAGCATGAAAAAGATGTGGTTGTGTCTCTGAGTCACGAGTCACAAGCACTGAAGAGCAGACTGGACACGGAGCAAGAGGCAATCCAGAGAATGGAGGCCGTGCTGGCAATGGTGGAGCGTTTTCCTTCTGCGGAGACGGCACCTGGGGAGGGACCCACCCTGCAGGTGCATACACTGTGGGCACACACGCAGAATAACAGTGGCAGTTAACAGACTGATTATTACTGTTCTCAAATTCACAAATGTTAACCATTCAAGCGCTTTCCTGGCTCTCTTTTCAGGAGTGCGCTCAGATCTTTGAGACGCTACAGAAAGACTATTATGAAGAATACAAGACGATGGGATTGGCAGACTTGGCTGTACCTGCTGTTCACCCATTACTCAAAGAGAGACTATGTTCCTGGGACCCGCTGAAGGTATGCTTTTCTTCTTTTGAAGTAACGAATGTTATCTATGAGCTACTATTGTCATTATTTGACAAAGTTGTCAATAATTAAGCACAAACAAATTTGGCATGTTTCTCTTTTTCTAGGACAGCTCTTATTGTCTGGAGGACATTGGTAAATGGAGAGCAATCCTTGAATCTAGAGACCTCCATTCCTGTGTCCCGGATTCAAATATGGACCCTTACCACAGGTAATTCTTAGCCAATACACTATCGGCTGTGCTCGTAGTCGTAGAAATGAATTGCGCTACGGTGAGCCCAGTCAAAGTTGTGTTCCTTGTTTCAGACTGTTGTGGGAAGTGTGGATCCCCGTGATGCGCTCCTGTGTGTCAGGCTGGCAGCCTCGTGTGGTCGGCCCAATGGTGGACTGTGTAGACATGTGGGCGCCTCTTCTCCCTCTATGGATCCTGGATCACCTTTTGGAGCAGCTGGTCTTACCCCGGCTACAGCGAGAGGCAAGACAATGACACGCCCCACTTGAAGACAAACTCCACACGTCTCGATACTTTCAGCTAATTTGCCAATAGCAATAGTCGCCTTCTGTGTTGTAAGCTGTTTTTCCCTCCGCTTCGTTTCCTGCGTGATAGGTGGATACCTGGAACCCTTTAACCGACACCGTGCCTATCCACTCCTGGATCCACCCTTGGCTGCCTCTGCTCCAATCACGTCTAGAGCCTCTGTACCCGCCCGTCAGGAGCAAATTGTCCAACGCATTGCAGCGGTGGCACCCGAGTGACCCCTCAGCACGCCTCATCCTCCAACCATGGAAAGATGTTTTCACACCAGGAGCCTGGGAGGCCTTAATGGTGAAAAACATCATTCCAAAATTAGGTATGTTTTGGAATTTAGAAATCAGTGACAAGCTTAAGGGTACCCTACCTTCTGTTTCCCCCCCCCCATGTGATTATGTCTGTTTCCCACCACAGCTTTGTGTCTGGACGAGTTGGTTATCAACCCTCACCAGCAACAGATGGACCCATTTAACTGGGTGATGGACTGGGAGGGCATGCTGTCCCCCTCCAGCCTTGTGTCCCTGCTGGACAAGAACTTCTTTACAAAGTGGATGCAGGTTAGTGAACATGCTTAAAGACGAAACCTCAGAGAGTTCAAAGTTGTCATTGGACACATTTATTATTTTACACGCGTTATTCTCATTAATGAACTTTGTTGTGTCCTTCCGTCTGTCGTTCTAGGTGCTGTGCTCTTGGTTGAGCAACAGTCCTAACTATGAGGAAATCACTAAATGGTACCTCGGTTGGAAAAGCTTGTTCAGTGACATGTTGCTGACACAGACGCTTATAAAAGAGAAGTTCAACGAAGCGTTGGACATCATGAACCGTGCAGTGTCGTCAGGCATGGGTTCGTTTAGCGCTCCTTTATGCAACTATGATTATAAAACGGTATTGCATCTTCTCTTCTACTGTACCAAAACGTATCGCACTCTTTTTGTATCTACAGGGGGATATATGCAGCCAGGTGCAAGGGAGAACATTGCGTATCTCACGCAGACCGAGAGACGAAAGGACTTCCAGTATGAAGCAATGCAGGAGCGCAGGGACGCCGAGAGTGTCTCTCATCGGAGCTTCAGCGCCGGTGGTCCAACCAACTTTAAAGACCTCATCCAGACCAAGGCGGAGGAAAACAACATCGTCTTTATGCCCATAGTGGCCAAACGGCACGAGGGAAAACAGCTGTACACATTCGGCCGTATCGTTATCTACATAGATAGAGGGGTTGTGTTTGTGCAAGGAGAGAAGACGTGGGTGCCCACGTCTTTGCAGAGTCTGATAGATATGGCCAAGTAAGGTAGGACGAAAGCGTTAAAGAGAGGCAGCGGGGCAAAACTCATCATGTTGTTCTTGGTTTCCCTGTGGTTCACCCGGTGGTGTAAATATCCTGCAGGGTCTATAGGAAAGAGAAACCCCAATTATTCCCATGGAGCTGAAGGCTGACTGGCAGGGCACAGCAGAGTTGGCGCAGGTCAAGTGTTAGCTTTGTTTAAACCAGGGTGCAGGAGTGGCGAATCAATTGACGGACGTACCCGTTTTCATTAAACATTCAGTCTCGGGGGGGCCAGCTCATACACCAGCGCAGCATCAAGTGGCGGAGCGCTGGGCTCATAGCAGCCTCTCACCTGTTGAGTCATCACGGGACACAAATCCCGTTCACACCATCTGATATGGGAAATGAACAGATTGTAAATGATTGAAATTTGTGTTTTTTTTTAAACCCTCAGAGAATAAAATTGTAACTTAAATGTGTCACCTGAGAGCTGCGTACGTGTCGGACGGAGAGGCTCCTTTCCAACACGCATGGTCAATGAGTAGCGCACCTGTTGACATACGCACAGTTAGTTTAGGTGTACATAGTGAATTGTTTGTTTTATTTGACTATTGGTGGACCCCAAAAAAAACATTTTTCTATGGGACAAAATAAAGCATCAAACCCGCCCCCCCTCTGTGAGAAGTTTGGTGTTGGTGCAAAAAACATTTGCTGATGCATACAAGTCTTTCTATCGAGTAATTGACGAATCAACTATTTGTTGCAGAGCAAACACGATGTGTGTGTGTGTGTGTGTGTGTGTGGGGTGGGGGGGGGTACCGACCGGCGTAGATGCAAGCCAGGCTGTACGCCAGGTCTCTGGCTGCCAGTTCCAGATAGCTGGGTCCTCTCTCGGCCGCTAATTGAACGAACCTCTGCAGTTCGGTCAGAGCACGGTCCACCGCGCCCGCTGCCGGACCCAGAGACGGGACACCGGACGCACCTCTGAGGAGGGACTGCAAGAGGAGGAAAACAAGCGCACATCTCACTCGTGTTTTGTTGGGCTCTTTCGTCGACCAGTCGCTTCGCTCATCGTCGGTCCCCGACTTCGTACCTTAGCGCGGGTGAGGTAAGCATGGAGAACCATCCCCGAGCTCCGAGACACACAGCGCAGCACATCCAGAGACAGGACGTTTGTTGTGCCCTCCCAAATACTCAAAACCTGAGACGGAAAGCGATGAGTGAGCTTGTACAACACAGAAGTGTCGCTATAATGATTGTTTATATATATATATAATAATGAATGAATATATATATTTGATACTGTTCTCACCTGTGCATCACGAAGCAGTCCGGGCAACCCGGTGTCCTCAATGTAGCCCTGTCCACCAAAGCTTTCCAAGCCCTCCGACACCACAGCCACCGCCTGACGCACAACAAAACCAGGACGTGGTTGGGGTGATAACAACTTGCGGTGAACTTTAACACCATATACACTTGTACTCGCCGTGCACCTGCTTCCCAGTGTACAGTTTGACCACAGGAGTGAGCAGACGCAGGAGGTGTGACTCAAGCTGGGTTGCTACGCCGCTTTCCTCTCGGCCCAACAGGCGACACGCATCCATCACCAGCAGGAATGCCCCCCGAGTCTCCACCTGTCAGAAACGGACCCGAGCGCTCATTACGAGTAATGAGGGGAAACGATTGTGTTTGTAGTGTGTTCCGCCCCTTTCTTGTTTACCTCCATCCTAGCGACGGTCTGCATGTGCAGTGGGTGGTCTTTGAGAGGCTTTCCAAAGGCTGTGCGACGGGTGGCATAGTCACGAGCTAACTGGACCACCCTATGCGAACACAGACACACGCGCGCGCAAACAACCATTATTAATCGACTTATTTACGGTGTCATTTTGAAGACATTGGCATAGAACGCTGCACAGTGGTGCGATTAGGATCTTGCCTTCTCATTGCGGCTGCTGCAGAGATGCTGTTGTGGATCCTGGTTATAGTCAGCATGTTAGCTATGGAGGCCACACCCCTCCCTTCCTCTGAAAGCTGTTAATGTACGGAGGGAAAGAACTTTTACCATTTCATTTCATTTCCGTTGTTTCAACCCAGCCACTGGGTGACAACTAGAGCCTTGGGGTTTATCAGTATAGCAAACAAGAGCTGTGGCCAAATCTATGATATACACAACCACTCTACATAGAGTTCACGATGGAAAACTGACTCAAGGAATTATACTTCAACCAAACTGTGTGCATACCAACCACGGTAGGTTCTTTTAAAATTGTTTTCAAGGGACATTAAAGAAAACAAATTGTGGGTAGAAAAAAAAAATCAAGGAAATGGTATAAATCGTGGGAAAAGTTATTTCGCACTAGGTTTGTGGTGTTTAATTGGCATCACCCATTATCAGTATAGCAAACAAGAGCTGTGGCCAAATCTATGATATACACAACCACTCTACATAGAGTTCAAGATGGAAAACTGACTCAAGGAATTATACTTCAACCAAACTGTGTGCATACCAACCACGGTAGGTTCTTTTTAAATTGTTTTCAATGGACATTTAAGAAAACAAATTGTGGGTAGAAAAAAAAAAAAAAAAATCAAGGAAATGGTATAAATCGTGGGAAAAGTTATTTTGCAGTAGGTTTGTGGTGTTTCATTGGCATCACCCATTTTCAAAAACAATCAATATAGCATGGTGACGGATGTTGATTTGTTCAAACTAATGCCCATCAAAGAATAAATGCCGTGGTTAGCATGTTATACCAACTGCACAGATTGATCTACAAAAGAATCGCTCTCCAAAAGAAGCCGACGTGCTACTGACCTTGTGCGCTGGCAGCCCGTCCAGCAGCAACTCTGCAGTCGGCATCTGCCGCGTGCCCAGCTTGTCCTTCAGCCTCTGAACCTCTATCCCCCTCAGCCGGCCGTCCCGGTCCCGACTCACCTCGGCATAGAACAGGGACAGACCCCTGCTCCCCTGTGGGACAAAGAACGGCACGCATTCAGTGCAAAGGAAGACATGCCGAGGGGATTCGGGGACTGAATGATAACAGAAGAGCAATGGTGTAAGAAGGAAGTTGTACTGGTGTGGTGACACCCGCGCTGTCCTGCACTCTGGCCAGGGTGAGCGTCACGTCTGCGTCTGTTGCAGACGTGAACCACTTGAAGCCGTGAAGTTTGTATGAACCATCTGATTGGGGAACAGCCACCGTCTCTGTGCCACTGCCTGAGGACATGCGAGAGTAGCGGAAACACAACAGTAGTTATTCTCGCTCTGCCCAACAGCCGAAAGGCAAACATACTTCAATGTCTTTTAATTAGATATATGGATGTCAACTGGAACATAAACAGGATGCATATACGTTATTCCTGCTGGAATTGAGCAGTTTCAAATACAAAAAATAGCCACCACTGTAATATGTATGAGCAAGTAACAAGTACTTACCTACATCAGATCCTCCCTGTCTTTCTGTCATCCACTGTCCAGAAGTCCAGAACTGTTCAGGCTGACGAGTGGTCAAACGTCTGTAAGCCTCATCTACTGGCCACGAAACGCCTATGGACTTCACAGGCATATACATCCGTCACTATATGTACAAGCTCAGGAATGGTTTTTGGGAGTAATCCGGTAAATCAGATTTGGGCCGTTTTTGGTTTGGAATGGGTAATGTACCGTTGCTAGGAATGGCAGCAACTGTTGTCATGTTACTGTCTGTTTATTTTACTTTTAAG
Source organism: Colistium nudipinnis (assembly GCA_016785305.1). Classification (NCBI taxonomy): domain Eukaryota; kingdom Metazoa; phylum Chordata; class Actinopteri; order Pleuronectiformes; family Rhombosoleidae; genus Colistium; species Colistium nudipinnis. Next base: position 278,320 of record JAFBJU010000947.1, on the reverse strand, counting down.
AAAGAATTTGGTTACTCACACACACTCGCACACAAACATAATTTAACAATTAAAGTTTGGTTTCCACCAAAATAATCATATCGTGCACTGTGTTAGTCATATGATTTGTTATTCTGACATCACCTGGATGACTTTAGCAGCTCCATCAGTCATGGCCAGGGGACAGGTGTAGAGGCCGGAGGAGGGCGAGAAGATATAAAGCTTGCACATTTGGTATACACGACTGGAAAACACACACACACACACCAGTTTCTCATTAGATAATGAGTTTCTCATTAAAAACTTGAAACTGAAAAAATGTCACTGAAGTGTAACGGTCTTCTAACCTCCACTCCCCAAATGACCTCTCATAGCCAATAGCAACCATCCCTTCCTGTGCCGAGAGGTCTTTCATGCGTTTCCAGGATGGGCTGGTCACAATGTGGTCCACTCTGTTACCCCAGGGGTCAAAGTGGACTAACTGCGGTGGGGTAAGCTCACACTCTCTACCCCACCTGTCCACCTCATTTGCCACGCGATCACCAAATGCACACAAATCCGAGAGGGCTGCCTGTGGAGTGCATACGCATATATAAATGATTTCACCTGACAAGATATATCCTGTTAGGCCGTCAACTTCAGTTGTCATAAACATAAGGCACAGTCGTACTCGCCTCTTCGGGCAAGTGTCTCTTCAGGTATCCACTGAGCAAAGCATCCTCAAGAAATGGGTTTCTCAGCACAGGCCTTTCCTGAAAGAATGACCCTATCCTGGCTCTGGAAAATGGCAGGTGGCTTTCAGCCTCCCAGAGGTTTTCTTCATCCAACGTCCTTGTGCCAGACTTGGTCTCACTTGCTGATCTGATGTGGACTGGCAGCTGACGAACGCCACGCCACAAGCTGTGGCAGCCTCCAGCTACACAGCGGTTCAGACAGGCTATATTCACAGACATGGCTTTAAACCTGCAGACTGGGATAATAAAAAAAAAAAAAACATAATGCTGTGAGACGCAGCATTTTAATTGAAGGAAGTTGGCGTAATGATTGGCTTTCATTCGGTCACCCATTAATAGATCTATTCATTTAACAAATCAAAAATGTAGTGCTTTTTGTGACATACCATATACTTGGTATTAAAGACACACTTATTCATATGCGGTGTAAAGACTTAATTGGAAGATCACATATCTTCCATCCACAATTTAAATCACACAATAACCGCTCAACAAAAAGTAACCTGGTTACAAAGTTTCATTGATTAAAAACTTTGGAATTAAAGTGAGTCATATCCAGACCGGAGATAGTAAACAGGTCAACGTTTAATTGATTCCGCTCTGGATCTATGCAGATAATACTTTATCATTTGTTTCATTAATGTAATGTAGTTGTGGGTGGTGTCACGTGACCACAATACTCGCAAACCTAGCTCTGGTAGGTCAAAATGCCTTCGATCGACACCAACTACAACAATAACAACAGCTACCACAAGCTAACAGTTTACCAAGACGCTTTCAGTCAGCAACGGTTGTACTGTCAGTTATGTTTTGTTAAGTTAACTCAGAAAACCACTTGAAAAAAAACACTGAAACACGTGCAGGTAAACATAACACTTCGTGTACATGTAAGAAAACCCCAATGCAAATCATCTTACCTAAAGTGGCCCAACCAGCTGTGTTAACATTCACCACCGCAGCTCACTTCCGCAGTCAAAATAAAAGTCCTGTTTTTCGTTAAATGGTCCTTTAGTTCATGTGTGGGCAAACTACGGCCCGCTCGATGCTTAATCTAGCCAGTAGAGCATTTACAAAAGTGTCCTTAATACTGCCATTCTTTCGTCTTTTTTTGCACCCTGCATTTCAGTTGATTTCACTAGATGGCGCACACCAAACAAAACATGTGTATGACATTTTAATCAAACTTACACAGAAGGTAACTTCTGTATCGCTGATTGGCACAGCACGCATAGAGTGCAGCAATAAAATAACCCCCTCCCTCACAGTAACAAAGAACATTAGTTCCGCTATGATATGTATTTGCGTTTGACTTTAACAATTAATGGACCAAAGAAAAGAAGCAGTGAATGTCTGAGTTTAATAACAAAGAAAAGAAAAGTGGTGGACAGCTAAAAAAAAAATGTTTTCACCAAATATGAGTGACTAACAACACGCAGAAATTGAATAACATCGTATTTCGTTTTCACATGTGTATTATTATTATTATAGCATTTTATAATACATATAATTCAGGCTGTTCAGTTGTGTGTAAAAATAAAAAGTCATACATCTGAAACATTTACAAAAATGCACAAAAACTTCAGAAATCCGATTAAACATCAAACATGTAAATAAAAGCCAAAACACAATGAATGAATTGGACTAGTGCTACTGTAATAAACCTAAGCTGATTTTAAATATAACCAATTAAGGCAGTCCGCAGAAATAAAGGGAAAGCGGGCGGAGTACAATCAATAACAACCCACACTTGATTAATCGGGGTCGCGCACGCACGCACGCACGCACGCACGCACGCACGCACGCACGCACGCACGCACGCACGCACGCGCACACTGAAATTATAGCCCAGAACAATCCCACCCACAGGACAGCCCTGTGGTAAACTGTAGATGAGTAATCAAAGCAAATTACACACCTTAACAATCACGAACATTGGCCTAGCAAGAATATAGATCAAAAGGAAATAGTGCATATTAAGAAGACTTAGCTTTCTCCCCTGTCCTGACCGCTGTCAGTCCTTTTGGGCTAACATGCTGTTTTACTTTCGGCATCCCACTGTCTTAACACAGGTGCAGCCACTCACTGTGATCAGTGTCCCCGCTCTCCACCAATCAGCCGCTCCATTACACTATTTCATGAACACTTGGTCCCTGAGGGCACCTTGTTGGCCACCCGTTGTAGTATGTCGTCCAGAAGTGTCAATCAAATCCAAATTTTATCAAATGACTAAAAACCTTTAGCATTATCTCTAAAACTTTGGTGACAGCATTGGAAATTTGAAACACGTAAAAGTCCTGTGCTAGCAGTTATAACCCATGAAACAATATAAACGACTCTATAAAAGGCAAATTAAGTATAATAACTTGGAAAAATGCTTGAACCCCTTATTTATTTCACATAGCCAGTTGTGGAAATTTTAAAATAATACTGAGATATCTTTTCGACACAAGTAATTAATAATGTTTAAGTATTAAGATTTTTTTTGTTTAAATACTCTAACTTATTCAATTGAAATGTGCCAAAATCATTATTATGATATTTAGCAAATACTATATGTCTCATATCAAAATAAACATGCATGCATGTGCTGAACCTGTTTTATTGTTTTTAAGTAAAGCTTTGTCAAAAATACAGAATCATTTGTTCCAACCAGAACAAAAAGACTGAAAGCATGCACTGTTTAATAAAACATTTCCATGACATGTTAAAAATCTGTTCAAAAGGAAGGACACAGGCAACAAATTATTTTGAACACACAACTTTTGCATTAAACTGAGATTTGTTTTCTTCCTAAAATAAACACCAAACAGTCATAGCTTAATTGCAGGAGGGCTATAAGGGAATATTCATACTGATAAAACCCAGTAAGTACTTTTTGGTTGTGGGTGTGGTACAACACCCAACGATAAAACATTTACCTAATTTTCTTGCTAGGGAAATCAGGATGGGCAACACTAGTGTGTTTTTAGTGTACAAAAATAAATGTTAACGTTAAAGGAAAGTTTACAGTGTGGAGCACAGCCCATACAAGCCCAACTCGAGATAATTCCAAATCTCACCAACAACAATGGACCAAAATGAGAATCAAACGAAAGCTGCAGTTTATGACAGTATTAGATCATTATTTAAATGAAGAATCATTTCTATTTAGCGCTACACAAATTATTTAAAAAAAAATCAGGATAGAAAGACTTAAACATAACTTAACATACAGTATATAGGCATGTATATAAAATGATTAAAACAAAAACCACAGGCCTGAAAGGCTACCCAACTACACAGAATCACCCAAGAACTTTGCCCAAACTTACTGAGCATGCTGGTGCTGCCTAAACACTGGAAAGATCCTAATGAACTTGTGATTTTAACAGGTGAAAGGATCAACAATGCAAATGTTACTAAATATTCACAGCCAGGTCTGCACACAGCATCTGTTCTCCTGTCAGCCAGATGGTTGCCATGGAAACGGCCAGTCTCTTTAAGTCCTCCTCATTTAAATCTCTTGTCTGCCTCCTCTAATCACCCTTGGTAAGGAGGTCCTCAATGTAGGCATCAAGCTCGTCATCTGTGTTAATGTCAATGTCCTAAAAAAAGCCAACATCATTCATTTACTTTCAATTTCAAACAAAGAAAAAATTAGGTCCGTTTCTAGGGGCCATCAGTAATGAGCATCACAGATTCAGTCTTACCTCTTGTACTTTCTGCAGAAGTGCCACAATGTTAGTTCGTAGTTTCTGTAGTTTCTCGTCTGCCTCCTTCAGTTTGATCTCAGTGCTGTTGCTCTTCTCTTCCACAGCTTTGGCTCTGGCATCAGCTCTGCTCTGGTATGAGTTACACAGCGACTGGAGACCAGATTCATATTGCTGGAAATATTCTTTCTAAATTTAGAGGGGGAAAAACATTCATACAATTGATAAAAAAGCATATAGTCAAAGTCCCAAATCGTTTACGCATAATTGGATACAATCCATTTCCCAGCGGTTAAAATTCTCCACTGTCTAATGAATTTATTGGTTTCAAATGCTTTTTTTTTTTTTCATTTTAGGATTTTTAGTTTAGCCTTAAGATCAGTACATAACAAAAAATGTACATTCTATCTCACCAAAGGAAAGGCCACCAACTCCTCAGCCGACATGCCAGTCACATCGTCCTTTGGAATCCGAAACGCAGGGGGGAAAAAGTAACGCAGCATTGTCCTGGAGACATTGACAGCACGGTGAACACACCACAATACTACGGGACTTGAACAAAAAACAGTGATTCATGTGTCCTGGCTATTACAGTTTACAAAGGGCGAGGTGATGGCACCAGGGCATGGTGAGCAGCTCACCTCAACATGGTGACCAGGCTGTCAGTCACCTCTCGACTGGTTCCCGGCTGAGTCGTGTCTGGCTCCATGGGGGCTGGCCCCCTCTCGGTCTCCTGTTGGGTGTCAGGTGTCTGAGAGATTGGAGACGGCGGCCGCATCAACCGGACCTCGTCACTTCCTTTAAAAACCCTATTCACACACATACATTCATGTATGTGTAAGACGTTCATAAAAAATAACAATAATAATAATAATAATAATAATAATAATAATAATAATAATAATAATAAGTCAGCAAAAAAATGACAGACATTAAGACTGTACCCTACCATCGGTCTTTAGGGGTGGCTCGAGGTACGTAGTCGAACTTCACTTTCCAGCGAACACTTTGTTTATTAGCCTCCACAGCAATGACTTTGCCTGTGTACCACTCCTTACTGACCCGTACTTCCACAAGGAGACCCTTATCTGTAGAAAAGAATTGCACAGAGGGAAGTGCCTCCTGTTGAAGCTTTCTTCTTCTTCCGGCTATGTGTGCGATATAGATCAGTGCAGAGCGTCTCACCTTTTTGATAATTTTTTGCGTCGTTTTCGGGTTCTGGCTGAGGTGCCTGCAAACAAACAAGTAGTTACAACCGATAAAGCCCGATAAACATTGTTCATGGAAAAGAGAGAGTCAGGATAAAAAGAAATGGTTTGCATATCTGTTAATGAAAGAAGTGAAAGCTCCAGTGCGGGCCGAGTCAACGTTTCAGGGTGGCATGCTTAATTGTAGTCGTTAGAGAAATCTTTTTAGGGCAAAGAGTAATGTTGGAAGAGAGAGAGAGAGAGAGAGAGAGTGATAATCCGACACATGATCAGCTGGTAGATAAAGTTGGTATGATTGTTGGAAGATGTGAGGGCAGATGCAAACTAGTTTTAACTGAGTAGCAGACAAGAGGGACCCAGTACTGCTACCTTGGCTTTAGCCCCAGGGTGCTGTGCGGTAACGGATTTAAGGGCAGTGGACGATGTGGTTGCTGTCGGCCGTGTAAGAGTAGAAACCCCTTTCTTCTCAGCCTGGGAGTATGTTTTAACCTGTAAGGTCGATAGGAGACGGGCTCTGACTGGTGGTTTCCGCAACAAACTTGGGACCGGCAAAGCTGTTTCTCTGTCTGTTCTTCAGTGTTTCAGCTTAAACGCGATTTTGACCTTATCGCACCATCCTTCCAAAACCCTCTCCTGTACTCAGGAAGCACTTTAATTTAAAGCTCCCCGTTAAGTTTGCCCACAGAAACAGGAATATGAAAATATCTTCATGCCACAATTGCCAAAATAACAAGCTACCTTGCCACTGATGATTAGTATGGCAGATAAATAATATACTGCAATATTATACGCATGTAGAACAGTAAAGACTAAATACAGTTCACTTTTAAGGGCAAATGTGCAATTTGCAAAAAAATACCAGAACTGAGGGAGGCAAGGCAAGTAGCTGAAAATAAAAAGGGCAGCGAACACTTCAGAGCAAACATTGGACAAGGCTTCACCCCGGAATGACTCACACAGGTGCATCTATTGTGTTCTCTTGAGTGTGACATTTTTTGAAAAGTTCTGCTTTTGCGGCTCATGCATTTTCAGGGAGATCACAAATCTTTTGGCCTGAGAAATAACCGAGAAACACTCTCTGCCATGTACATGCGATGCTTACCTCATCCAACTTGCCACGTTTGGCCAGTGTGGTCTTCTCTGTTACTTTCCCATAGTTACTAGCTGCTGCAGCAAGCTTGGATTTCTTTGACTGGGGTTCTTCTTCCTCACTTTCCTCTTCATTCTCTTCATTTTCTTCCTCCTCTTCCCCCTCCTCCTCCTCCTCCTCCTCCTCATCATCACTGTCGTCCTGCACCATTATTCTCTTGCGTTGTCCCAAAGCTGCTGCTTTGGAAGAGGATGCTTTGGCAGATGACTATGGAGAGATAGTGATTTCTCACAATTATTTGATTTGCTTGAAATGAATGTTAATAATAATCATTTTAATAACGTTCCCAACCAAACCTATCATTGGTACTGTGGTACGGTGTGGTGTCATTACAGCCTAAAACCCGTAACTTACCCTTGAGCTGCGGCTTGGTGGAGGTGTTTTGGTACTAGGTTTGGCTGCATGCTTTGCTGAAGCTCTAGACTTTGATGGTTCAACTTTCGATGTCAGTGGAGCCGTGGCGGCTGTCCGGGTCGGGCGCTGAGAAGGAGCACGGGCTGGCGGTGCACTTTGGGCATTTTTGAGGTGAGCTGGAAGGGGTGGAGAGCGGGGCCGTGTTAGGGATCTCTCAGAAGACCGAGTTGCCTGTACCAACACAACAGAAAACAAGTGAATAGGAGTAAAGTATTTTTGGGGATTAAATGAAAACAACTGAACAATGGCAGCATTATTCGTGAACTGGTTTTCACGGGCCGTGGACCTGAAAGTAGATTAAATTTGTACCTGAGAGGAACTCTCCGATGGTTTCATGCTGACCTCCAGTGGTAACTTCTTTAGATCTGCTGCAGATTTGACAGTGCTAGTTTTCTGAGGGAGGGAAATACATACTAAATATCAAGGTCTACATGCAACTGAGAGCATAACTAAGAAAGGGAGAGCGGATTAGGTACCTGCAGGGCCTCAAGTTTCTCCTGCTGCTGTTTGATTTTCTCTGCCAGCTCCTTCTGTTTGTCTTCAACTGTCGCTTTGTCTTTTTTCAGAACACCACATGGCACATTCTGTTTCTGTTCGGGAGCATCACACCTGAAATCATACAATAAACCAACTATATATACCATGTACGTGAAAGGCGACACCCTGTACACTAATGCGAATGTGCAAATTACATGAATACTGAGAATAGTTACATACATTGAATTGCAAATTGAAATACATATCCAACATGTGTACCTGTCCTGAGTGCTATCAGGGTTCATGAGACACACCCAACTGTCTGGGTAGCGTTTGTCCACAGCATCCATCAGGAATGGCAAAGTTCTCCACTTTAAACATTTATCTGACAAGACAAAAAATGAATTGAGAGTTTATGGCACAAAGTGAACCTGCTGAAACACAGTACGAGTGTGTGCTGCTTGCGGTGTATTGATTTTTACTAACCACACTGAATAGTAAGTGGTATCTCCATGGCCCGGCGTCTCTTGTATCTTGACTCGGATGATGGCGGCGCCGACCAGCTGGCAGACAGATATCCAAACTCATCCCAGAACTTTACTATACCTTTCTGGGCTGCAGAGCATAAAGAAATAGAATTACAAAAAAACACATTACATTGTAAAAAAAAAAAAAAAAAAAAGAGTATTCTTGACTCTTGAATTGTATGCACGTCAGGTGATGCTAACAGTAGTTCAGGGAAACTCACCAATATTAGTGTCCTTCCAGTACTGAGCTAAATGTTCCCCCATGGATTTTAGTAAATGTCGATACTCTTTAGCGTCTGCAAAGTCCTGCTTGTTGTGAGTAGGCTCTATAACTAAATATGGGACATCCACCACGCCGACAACACCACCACAGGCCCTAAAACACACAAACCATATAACTGCAAAATATTTTTCTTTAATCATTCGAAGGTTTATGCAAAGGTAAGGTTATTAGCAGGTTGACATGTTTTGTTGCAGGTTTAAAGCAAACTTGAGTCAGGGTTTCGTGTAGTCCTATTGTTGCAAGCACATGGCCTTAAATGCCAAGACAATCTTGGTCCCCTTTCACTCTGCATTTTACTCACATGCCTCCCTCCAGCTGTGGCCCCGTCTTCTCGTACATCTTGATGAGACGAGAGCAGTTGTACACAAACATCCCATCCAGGTCCCTCTGTTCGATGTTAACTCCGAATATAAAATTCAACTCCTTGGGCTCCTTTAGTGCTCTGTGGAAGCGAAAAGAAGCGCTTACTACTGTTCTCTGCGATAAACAGCACTTTTAAATGGTACTTTTCCCAATAGACACACTTACATAAACATCAGACATCAACTTTGCTTTGCACTGACTATTTTCATTTTGATTGGATTACCTAAATTACAACCAAAAAGGAGACAAAAAAAACATATATATATATATATATATATACTTCTGTTTGGCTTCGAGAATTCTTTTCTTCATGTCAGCATCACGTTGAAGCATCATGGCTGCATCCTGAACCTTTCTCAGAATTGCCTACAGGAAGGGTAAAAGGAAGAAGATCCTTCTTTAGGGCTTTGCTGCTAGAGTCTTAACAACATTCAAAATATCCATCAGCTTCTACGCAAAAAGGTTGTTTACGTGGATGCAAATTTAATCCAACAAATGAACCAACACATCCAATTTGTCTTACCCGTGATTCTTTTGAAATGTCCTCTCCTAATCTGGTCTCTAAAGCCATGCACTTGCTCTCTGCCTCTCTGGCCTTTTCCTGCGCTGAAATACAAGCAACACTGTCAAGTCCAGTTAAAACAAATCTGGAATACATAAACCACACACTCACCAATCTTAGCCAGGTGGTCTGCTTTCTTCACTTCTTGCTCAGCACGAGTTTTGAAACGCGTCGATGAGTATTTATAAACCCTGTCAACAAACATGAGAGGTGCCAGTGAAACTTAAGAAACAGGGACGCAAAAGGTATGGACACAGCAGATGTGTTTTGTTATATTACCTTGGTTTATAAAGACAGCACGATAGTCTTTTAGTTCTGACTTTGTGTCCTTGGATAAAAATCCTCATGCGTGGGTCAATGTACAAAACAGCAGCATATGCCCTGAACGACCTCCTCTCGGGCTTCCTGTAAGTGAGGGATGCGCATGGTCAACATTCGCAAAATTGCTGATCAGTGCAAGCAACATCGAATAAAGGAATGTGTAATATACAGTTCCTTTCACCATGGGCTACTGTTTTGTAAACTTAGGTCCATTTTATTATTGATTATTACAAAGTAACTACAAGACTCACACTCCTTCCGCTTGTGTCCCAGCCATCAGAATGTCCTGGTGATCCGTCTCTACGTCAAGCTCTGGTTCTCTGCTGTCCATCAGCTTCAGATTATAGATGATCACAAGAGTGCCTTTTAAGAAAGCGCAACGTCACAATAAATAACAAACATGCCGTTCCCAAGGGCATAAAGATGTAATGTCTTGATCAATGCATTGATCAATATTTATGTCTGATATATATATATTTTAAGACTGATACTGAATTTAGTTTACCTTAAGTAAAAACAAATTAGCATTTAGGAGTAGGGCTTACCACTGGTGCTTTCTATTTTGTTGAACTGTTCCATCAGCTGCTGTTCATTTTTAAAAGGAGAGTATTTGAAGATCAACTCGGTCTCTATGGCATACTTCTCTGGATCAGAGGTCAGTGGTTCCTTGGTGTTCATATCCCAAGAGGGGAGAGGCACTATCACCTGAAGAGAGACAATAAAATAAAAACATAGTTTGCATTGCACATATTATTTGATGTGTTTGTGAAAATGCTTAGGTGATCCGGTACAATTGTTACTGGTCCCATTCCTTAGGGATAGATATTTTAGTTGGAAGTTTGGGATGCAGTACAATACACAGCAATTAACGTTTTCTTTTTTAAATCAAAGAAGAGGGCACATATATCATTATTTATGAGTAAGTCTGTAGTATTCATGCACAACAACAGTTGACCCTGACCTCATCCAGTCCCTCTTCTTCATGGAAGGTCCTTGACAGGAAAAGGCAAGTCAGTGTGTTGGCCTTCTTTGTGAACAAGATAAAGTCTTTGCCGATTCTCATAGAGCCACTGTGAACACAAACATTTAAACAATATTTAAAATGATCAAAACACTAGAGTAGCACTGCACAATGTCATATTCACAAGAATGTTTGTAGGTCTTACGATTTCAGTCCATTTCCATACTGCCCGATCTGAGTGGACACAGGCGACCGTTTGCTTGACTTCCCAAACTGAATCACATGGGTTGCCTCATCTGATAAAAAAAAATGGTTCAGCATTAGGTTTCACATACAAAATTCAATAATCATTTGTCAATCAAACCTCAAAATGAACCCAGACAAAGTGTCTTTTAAATATGAACAACAAACTAGCATGAAGCCATTTCAGAGGCAATACATTTGTACTTACTCGGATCCATTCCAATACCATCATCCAGAAAGCAGAGGGTGTAGCCACCCCGCAGCTCTGGCCTTTTTTCTGCCAAACAAGAGATGGTGGAGGACAAATATTAGAAGTTCTATAAATGCGCAGGTTTTAGCATATGAAACGTTTTTCTGAAATGTACCTGTGTAGATGTCTATTCGTGTAGCATTGGCATCTCTGTGGGAAATAAACAACTGTAAGACTCTTTATTACAAGGAAAACAACAGATGAATAAGTTCATCAAGCTGCATTCTTTCAAAAACTTTAAGATCTATTGCCAATCTAAATCGGTACCTTGAATTGTCGACAAGCTCCGCCAAGGCTCCAAATAAGAACTCGTGGGTTGTCCTGAAAACACACATTTCTTTCATTGCTGGAAATATTTGCACAGTAGATCTAAATGTTGATTATTGAATGGTGGGTGTTTGTAAAAAAAAAACAACATTTAAATGTCATATTGATATTATGAGTGGGGTTATTATCTAGTTATGCTACCTGCAATTCCCAAAGTATATTGGAAAAGGTGTCAGTGTAAACAGGATAGAAGATTACATTCATTGGTTTACTAAAATGTTAAGTCAGTCTCCTACCATGCATAATGTATTTATACGCGGCTACTTCATCGTGACACCTTGTTGGAACAGATAAGAGTGTCGATGTCTCTCTAAATCACACTTATGAGTGTGGTTTGGTTTTGAAGCGTTAACTCGTATGCGTTTCAGCTTGTTGTGGGATTTGAAAAACATTTGCATGAATAAAAGTGCATGTTGTATTAGGTTGGAGCTCGTGTGCACATATTTAATCCCTGCAGGGCTCTACTTACGAATTTGTGTGCAGGTACTCGAAGGTGAGTTGAGCTCTGCTCAGGTTGCTGTAGCTGGGGAAGGCCATGGCCACTGCAAATTAGTTCCTGTCTCTTCCCTTGTCTTGTTTTTCCACTTACGGATCGAGCTCTACTCAAGAGCCTTCCGCCTGTAAAATCAAAACAACAATCACAGACGTTGTATATTTACCTCCAGTGTGCCTCCAGCAACCTACCTACACCTTGGACATTACACTATGTCGACTGACTTGGAGGCTTTATATAAACTTTTAAAGGGCAAGTTAACACCAACACGGTAGTTAAAGCACCCCCTGCCAGAGAATCTTGGTAACACGTGGGAGGCCTGCTTGCACACAACAACAGTGTTTAGGTGCGGATAAGATTGCTTGTAGGCGCTGTGTTAGCTACGAAGACATTGACGCGTAGGTATGTGCACATAAATTAGTCACTGGCTTCGCATGGTCTCTATTAAACTACGGCCAGGTCATGTTTACGAACAGCACATTGTGTACACGTTGCAAATGTGATGCAGAAACATGTTCATAACAGTAAATATTGGGCTAATGTAGCTAACGAACGTAAGCGTCTGTTACAGACTGTTTATGAGCTAGCTAGCTTAACACAGTTTCAACCAGGAGCTGACCTGAGCCATATCAAGTAATTTTCACCAACTTAGCACACCCTTTCTCATAAAACGGCGAGTCTGTGTTGGCTCCGCGCCTCTAGTAATGGTAGTAATCCGTCCAAAAGGGGATAGTGACTCCGTAACGTTACATTTCCTTCTCCCAAACATGAGCCAGTCCGCCACAGGCCGCGGAGAGACCAACCACCCTCCCCTCTCATCTGCTCAAAGCCCGCCTCTTGCTTTCCACAACCAGCCAATAGAAAAGCAACGTGCAAAGACTATGAGCTGTGATTGGAGGATGAATGTTGCTGCGGGCTACATGGCGTTGTTCCAAGTTTGGAGCCTGAATTTTCTGGATTACGTTCAGCACCCGTAACAAATAAAATGGCTAGACCAGCTTTGTAAAAAAATATATATAAAAAATAAAAATAGAATTCTAATTCTAATCTCCATTCCCTGAAATTGGTGGGTCATTTTTTCAATGTGCATTTGCATCAGAAAAAAAACATTTATCTACTATTTCCAACTCCCACAAACAAATGTTGCTTATACAGTCTATGATATATAAGAATTACAATAGATATACATGTTCATTGATAACAATGTTTGGGTGAGTCATTTATCCAATTATATTCAAGTTATGATGTTGTATTCAGCTATCAGGGTTTTCTTTAACAATATCAGATACCTTTTAACAAAAGGACACTCCAGAAAAAGTGCATCAACTCCAGTCACATTGATCATAGAAAATGTATATTTATTTTATTCACCAGAATTATTCAATTCCTGTTCAAATTAAAAGAAATCTGAAATCTATGTTCAAAACCAGACATGTAAATCTAACTTGTATAACACTCTCATAGTAAGCCAGTTGATAGGAATAAAATATATAATACTACTGGTTTCAACACATTCTCTCATAAAATACTATGCTTTGGCCCGGTCAAATGCAATTACATATATCCATTTTTCACAACTTAGAGAGCAATTCTGGGAAATGTGAAAAATAACCCCTGGAATGCACTGTACATAACAGACTGGAGACTGAACGTATGACCACTCACTGGGTCATATATCTGTTATGGAGTTGTTCCCATTACACTGGGATTAAATTACAATATTTGCTACACCTTTATCACAGCAATATTTCTAACTTGGATACTGCTTAAAATTTCAGATTAGTGTAACAGGGATGATAATCTGATTTAGTATTGCACATTGTTAAAGGAAGCCCATTTAAAAGCTACATCCCACTGATCTCAGGATGAAGAGAAGGAAAATGTTCAGGTGTTAATCAATGGGTCCTGCAAACAAAATTAAGAGCGTGGTTAGGTTAAACAGCCTCTGAACATTACTCAACATGCCAAAATATTTTTTACACAAATATTCTGGTTAATGTAAACAGATTCCAAGAGACAAAACAGTCAAAACTGTGAATTGGATCATGGTGTAAAAATGGACTTACATTGTTTAGATCCAACCCATTTGAGTGGCCGTAGCGTGTGAGGGAATGTCTGAGACTAGCAGCTAAACAGAGTATCAGACACACTCCGAGCAGAAAAAAGCTGACTTCCAACAGATGACGCACTGCCACACTCTGCTCCTCCTGAAGAATAAAAGGAGAGGATGATTGACAGGATTGACAGAGTCACAACAGGGCATCCGTGTTGTGGCTGAGCATGCTGTTTTGATCAAGTGGGTCTCTTACCTGTGTTAACATGACCGTGAATGTGGGGTCATCCTTGTCGTGTAAACTGTAGCAGGTTAGTGTCTCTGTAGGCCGCTGCTTGCTCACTTCCACATGGGCCGGCAGAATGTTTTTCTCAAATGCGGGACACTTTGGAGGAAGTCTTCATGAAAAGAGACAGTACGTGCATGTAAACACAAAAAACATCATTCAGTGATTGACAAAGAAACAGACATAGCAACTTGAATGGTTGGCGATTCAAATTAAGGAAGCTTTGAAAACATAAACATTTAGATGTAAGAGAGGACTTACGGGCTCTGTGGAAGGAGGTGAGTCGGGGCGCTAATGGTGAGGCAGGTGTGGGTTCCATTTCCTGACAGAAACTCTAAAGTCACGTTCACAATCTCCTTACCTGGGGATTGAAGCAAATGTCCAGATGTGAAAATGCAAGGTTATCCACACTCACTGCACTTTCACAACAAAGCCACCGTCACGCATATCCAACCTCCAAGGTGTAACTGGCTGGCCTTCAATGTTGTGTACAGACCAAAGTCTCTCAGAGGAGCACTGGCTGAGCTCACGGTCACACCCAGAGGAACCTTGAGTTGCAAATGTGTGACCGGAGAAGACGTCTTGATGGAGTTTACCAAAATCGCTTCATTGTTTTCCTGCTCGGTCAGACGAGAGGGAACAGATGAGACATGCTCAGGTGAATCTGTGCTGGGTTTCAAACACAGCTGGAGCTGTGACAAGGAGGCCAGGATATGGTTCCAGTCCTATAAGAAGAACAAAGCACAGGATTTGCACGTCAACATTTGCTCAGAAAACCATAATGCATGCATACCGACACAGCTCGCGATCCTTTGGCTCAACTTTCACCCACCATTAACTCGGGTTGCAAAATTGGTCGGATTATATGTCATTATCATACAATATGTAAGTAAAACAGGCCGACACCATGGCCTCGATTTTGTGAATGAAATCTCGAGACTAAGCAAAGTGTTCTGATGAATTTGGACGAATCCATTCTTACCATTGTCGTGTCAGGGTTGGGCAGAGTGTGACTTTGGCTGTAGGCGCTCAGGCAGATGAAGGAGATGGCCAGACTCAACAGACACAAGGAGAAGGTCACTACTGGAGGATTATGGGATACATAATATCTGAGGTTGGCCACTGGCTGCCAGTTACCCATCATCACACACACACACACACACACACACACACACACTCAGGATGCGTCAACCTGTGAATAGATGAGACACTTGTTGGACATTTAACATATTTTAAACCCCAACATAGCCCCGTTGACCATAGGTGTCTCTTGTTCTTGTTTTTGGAGCCTGAAAAATAAATCACGAGGACTAAACATCTTCTACGCAGCGTTCTTTTGTTGAACGTGCTACAGCAGCTTCCACGAATCGGACAGTGTTGGCTGTACAGCAAACAAAAACACGACACTAAAGTCCAGACTACAGAAGAAACATCTGTTCACGACACCTGCGGGCTACGCTGCGACAGCAATGTTTGGTCACGGCACTGTTGCTAACTAAACAAGCTGAAAGAGACCTCCACACCTTGGGCTTGAGTTGAGTTTTCCTATCACGTCGCAGGCTTTATTACACTACCGTGGCTACCGAGTTTCTCCACGGAATGTAAAGCGGAGTTCGCCATTTAATAGGTCGACAGCGTGGATGCGTTTGCCATGGTTAACTGTTCAGCTGACGCTCCTCAAACACAACAGCGCGTCAGTTTTCTCCGTTTACGACTCTGCGATGCCTTTACGACGACCGTGACGTAAGCAGACCAGCTGACAGTAGTGTTTTGTTATTAATCGGGTCTAATGCAGTCGATGGTCGTATTATATTTACAGACTGGTTTTAGCAAAGTATTATTCGGTAGAAAATCAAGATATTTGATGATACATTGATATGCTCTGACAAATGAAAAACACAATTGCAGTCACACAGGCCAAAGAAATAAATCAAAAGTACATGTTTTTTTTAAGTCTCAAAACGATCAGGGCATGGTTTATTTCAAAAAACATTTAAAACAGAAATCCAATAGCATCAATACTAATACTGTGTGCTCTCTGCAGCGTAAGGTCTACTTCAATGAGATCATACCTCTCCAAAAATAAAATATAATGGCATCAGAAAGGAAATAATGTGCATTTTGTCATATTTAAAATGAGAAATCAACATCTTAAAAGCAATATAATGAAAGAATATAATTCAGAAGCCCCCACCTCACAACAGTAGGTTTATGACGTTGGGGTTTGTTACACTGCATCCATTAGGGAAGTGGTTCAACGCTGTAATTATGCAACACTGCCAAAATACCACCATTTTCTAAGAATCAACAACATGACTGTGGTGTTCACCAAAGTCCTGTAAAATTAAAGTAAAACACAATTTCCCTTTGTCAAAATATGAAAACAGCACAACAGAGTTTTAATAATGCCACTTATACAGTATGCAAACTATTTGGAAGTCCAGGTGACTTTAATAGGCTTGAAAGCCCAAGTATCTGGGTGACCCATGTGCATCAAGTTATTGTATGGGGAAGTACTCCACTGGAAAGGTGGCACCTGATCCCAGGTAGGCCCACTCACTGCCACCATGCCATACTCTCGGAACATCTCGTATGAGGTCATCTGCAGAGGAACGCGCACACACAATACGGGATATTTAGTCAGTTTTATTTGGGCTGAACATGCACAGAATATGGGTGTGAGATGGCTGATGGAGAGAGAGATTACATTCAAATATATATAAAAAAATAAGCAAATAAGAATGAATACCTTCATGTCTGTTCCCCCATGTGGTCTTTGCCTAAGGGCACCGAATGGATATGTTCCATTGGCTGGGTTCAGGTCTGAACGAGCTGAGATCGCATTCTCCCCATTGGCAGGGGGATCGCAGCCTTCACACTTTGATAACGGGTCTTCCCTGAAATTGTTATACCTGTGGAGAGACATTGCATCTCATAAATAAAACTAACCTTCAGTCATTGGTGTATAAAATAAAGATATGTAACATTCCAGTGCATTCATTCATTAAGGTAATTTGTATTGCGCAGAGGAATCAGGCACACGATGAGAATTACCTCATGAGGCGGACCATCGAGTCCACGTCTGTGACACCCGTCTGGTCTCTCCTGAATATCTGAGCTCGAGGATTCTGGTCCACAGAGAACCACGGCCCGAACTTCTCGACGAGCTCATTGCAGCCGCTGGCATTGAAGATGTCTGCGTAATATCTACAAAGGCATACACAAATAAAAAATGTTTTTAGGTACAATGAATCAAAAAACATTCAGAATGTTTGCATAAAACGTATTGTTTCGAAACTTACGGTATGTTGTAACTTGCCCAATATCCTTTTTTCAGCAACTCTTGAGTTTTGTCAGTGTACACGACGAGCCCCCTGTAGCGTTACAAAATAAGAAAAAGTCATCCGCAGGAATGCGTTTGTTTTTGTTATGACGACGACTGCAATAACTTACGGAATCTGCTCCAGCACAACAAAGAGGCCCTCTTTAATATCGGTCTTCCCCGGAGTGAAGCGGTTATAGTCAACAATCATCCATTGGTTGTTATACCTACAAAATACACATACACAAATGGAGCACAAGAAAAGTAGCTTCCAAACTTTCACTGTTTTTTATTTATTTAAATCAATTAATTCACTGTCCATGTCATGTAATTCAACACACAGCATGATGACCCCATTGTAACTGCATGAGGCAATCGAGTTCTCATGTGACTCCTGATAATAGCCTTCTTCTGCTTCCGTGCCTCACAACAATCCACGTCAGTCTAAGATTACACAATATCTAATCTTGTCATCAGTCCCATTGACAAGAAAAAAAGCAGCAGACAACAGAGCCTGGGAGTTGCGTGATTAAGGTAATGAGAGCCTGTTTCTTACTGGTGTGTAAAACTCACGTTCCACTGTTGTACTTGCTGAATATCTCAGCCCAATCCTTGCCAGTAACAGCCAGTCGATTAGCCACAATGTTCCTCAGCCATTCCATGACGGTTCCTGTGGGTCGCACAAACTTCCACAGAGCAGGGTTGCTGTTGCCAATGGTGGTTTCTAATGTAACCTGCAGACACAACATGTATTAAGAACAAGAAAGTGAAATGTATTCCTTTAAATGTATAAGAAATAGTTCTGCCGTGCCAAGTACAGAGTTCTCACCAAGCCGCTACTTAGGATATAAAAATCATCGCCAGAGAAGATAGATCCAGGGTAAGATGAGAATGCCTGAGTTCCCCCAGGAAGAAAATAATTGTCTGGAAAAAGAAAGCACAATAATATAGCTAAACCAACCTATATTCACATATACAGTGAATAAGGTGCTTCAACAGAGCAGACACGCTGGCATCAGTAAACTACCTAAAGGAGATACTTTAAAGGCAAAGTTGTATTTCTTCAGAACGCGCAGCATGGACTGGTAGGTGTTCCAGGTGTCATGTGACACCAGCAGCTCTTTATTGTTTGGCAACAGCTTAATGAGTGCAGAGCAGGACCCGGACCCAAGAGGCCGCGTTTCGCTGGATTTGTTCAGAGCCGATTCCAGGTCCTCAAGATCCCCACCCAGCTGGAAAAGTCTGTTTGGACAGAGTAGCCATGCATAAGGTACTAGAACGGCAAACGACAACCCACATACAGAGTCGAGGAATGCACTCACAGGAAGCCAAATGGGTTGAAGGAGAGTGGCCCCAGGGGAAAGGACAGCTCGTCGTTATAGCTGTCCTCTAGACCTTTCAGTTGCAGCAGGGCCAGACGCACCTGACAAGAAAAAAACAGTCAAACGTGTTTCCTTTGGCCTGGAAACATTTTGTTTCCATGCAATGCATTTTATTTGTATTGCTCATTGCGTACCTGGTACCAGTAGGGTGAATTTGGATTCTTCTCTATTTGGTCCTGAACCCACAGCAGATTGGTTGTTATGAACGCCTTCAGGCGCCCACAGTAACCGGTCTGACGCGTGAAGGGCCCACAGTAGCCCATAAGAGTGTTCATCCAGTGCTTATAGATGAGCTAAAACGCACGGATATCGATGGCATGCAACGTGAGTCAATAAGTCCTTTCGACTGCATCTCAATCCCAGCACAATGACTCCTGGCGAATGAAGGTTTTAGCTGACCTGTGACGTAACTGCAGCCTCCACTGCGCCAGCAGCATAGGCCTGGAGACTGTCATTGTGCCGACTGCTGGTGGTGATCTCCAAGGAGGACCAGCTGGGGAGACAGCACATTTACACAATAAAAAAGAAAGAAAGCTGGAAAATATGACCTGCGTGCAGGCTGAATAGACAAAGGTTTGAAATGACTGCCTGTGGGGCAGGACAGAGGGCATTGGCAATGGAGGTGACCATGGCAGTTTTCACCCGCTTCATTGTAAATCCAGTCACGTATTAGAGACCAGTATTCTGTGGTCGAATGAATTTCAACTTCTATTCTCTACAGTTTGGTTATGTTTTGTAGTGCATGTCCCTGTCGTCAAGCATGTTCCACTTGGATTTAATGTTCTTTAACTATTGTCGTTGCTCGTATGATACTAGATAAAACCTGAGGCTGATAACAAAGGCACCGACTGAAGAAGCAGTCCCCTGAACAAAGTGACGCACAACAGTCCACTCACCCCGAGGTTTTAATGTCATCAGTGAAGTTTGCCCAAGCAACAAAATCCTCCCTATACCCCTCCAGCACCGACAGCTGTCCGCTTTGTTCGTCGATAACTGCGCTTCTTATTTCGGCGTCGACGCGCGCACATGTAAAAGTCAACGCGTATAAAATAACCGCAACGTTTGTCCTAAAACCTCCCACAACAAACATCTTGTTTGGCCTGGACGCCATGTTCACATGAAGTGGTCACATGATAGCGAGGTTTTTTTGGTCACCTGATCGTACCCTGAGCGCCTTTTCAAAATAAAGGACTGTTAATTATTTCCCATGGGGCACAGCAACTAGATGCAACACAAATAAACGGCCCAGATTGAGACATAGAATTGTATATAAAACAGACATCGGTTCCATCGAGTTGAGGTGGTTCGCTATAAAATAGGCACGGTGTTGCTGAGTTTTCTGGTCGAACGAAATAAGGAACGGGTAGCAAGCCGCTTGCGCCCTCTAGTGGACAAATCCGCATAATCCAAACATGCAGGACCTAATGTCGCTTTAAATAAAGATAAACGGATTGTTTGGCCGAGGGAAATAAGAAGACACTAAAATAAAATAAAACATGTATTCACTGCATTCAGTGTACATTGTCATATCCATTACATATATAAAAACAAATGTGTAATGTAAGAAATACAATTTCCATTTGACCAGCTGATGAGGTTATCTGAATTGTTTCCATTGTTCCCATCTTAGTTAGCTAGTTAGTTCGTTTTATATTTTCTCTATAGTCCTTCATGGCAAGACCACAGGAGAACCGGTCAGGATTGTGTCAAGGCTTTTGCAGAGACGGTCAAATTTTGGGACAGTCAGTCTTCCGTGCCTCCTTCGGTTTCCATCGCTTCCATAATTCCTTCCAATACGCCTGCCTTGCGCTGTTTTTTAGAAGGCACTGAAATGAAGAAGAAATGAAATGTAAGGAGTCCATTTGTAGTCATAGATCATAATATATGTCGTATGCAACTTGTGTGATTTACCGTGAAAATGTTCTGCCGTTTTCCGTCTCAGTGTCTCCACCGTTTCCTCAGCATCGGCCCACTCCAGCACAAGTCGTCTCCCGTAGAGATGGGTGCTGTGGCACAGTGCAGCAAATGCTTTCTGCAGAGACAATGAGAGCATATAATTAATAATCATAGAGTAATACTGTACAATATGGTATACTGTGGTGCTAGAGGACACTAGAGTCCCTGCATGTGCATCTTGAGTCTTGCATAACAAAAACAAACCTTAGCATCCTGTTTGGTAAGGAAGTCCACAAAGCCAAAGCCTCTATGATTGCCTGAACCAGCTGCTTTTTTTGGAAGACGGACCGTCTTCAGCTCTCCAAATGTACTGAGAGGACAGAGGGAAGACATGATGGTATCAACAAATGATCTCGATCCCAAACCTTTCCGCAGTGTGTGAATAAAAAAAATAAAATAAGTTGTTTGAATGGGACCGCATACCAGAAGAGTTCTCGAATTTCCCTGACAGTGGCTTGGAAGGGCACATTGCGCACAAGGATCTTAGATCCCATCTGCTTCTTCTCGGCTTGCTTCTTCTTGCGTTTCACTTCAGTAGTCCTACACACAGGGAAGAGACAGAATGAGTGGTGGAAACAGCCTGCAGGACTTGATCCCCCACATTCAAGTGACAATAGTCAACGTCTAATGACACATTTTTTATGAATCAATTTCATTTTAGTGTCCAAATTTCCAGGAGGGGACAACATGTACTGATGCAACAGTGATGTTTAGTGCTGAGGCAGATGCCCCAGACACATGATAAGAAACAGCCCGGGTTAAAAATGTATTTACTTACTTACTGACTAACAATATCATAAGACACATGAAACGCAAGTTTCTTTATTGACAAATGTCCTTTTTACCTTGTGGCTCTCTCAGAAAGCTTCAGCTCTAACTGGTGATCGTCCACAGTACAGTGCTGATGGAGAGAGAGAGAGAGATAGAATAATAAGGACTAACACATTCGCTCTGTGCACCAGGCTGTGGGGACAGTGGGTAGGAGTTTCAACGAGGAAAGGGAAATGGCACCTGTAGCTGCCTCAGGGCCTTTTGCGCCGCCTCGGCCATCTGATACTGGACAAAGCCATAGCCCATGGACAACAGTTTTCCTGCGATGAAAAACGAAAAACAGACACAGGCTGGTTAACTCACTGGTTGCTCGTACTAAGAACACACATTGAGGCCTTACAGAGGAGTTATACATTGCCCATTACGAAACGTATTTCTTGGGATGAATTGGGTTTGTCAATAAACAGCACTGAGCATCTGTATTCAGACAGTGACATTTGGATAAAGCAGAAGAACATGAAAGCAGTGTTCAATCCTGGGCTACATGTGTTCTTTTGCCACTGTACTGTCCTTTGTTATTGCCTTAATTACATCACAACCTAAATGGTTATAACTAATGAAATAACTCTAGTTTGGTATATTGATACACTTCATAATCTAATCTGCAAATCTCTCTCTTCTCTAAACTGAAAGATGAATGTCCTAATCAACTGGTTAACAGATTAAACTCCCAGCGACCCCAGCTATATTGTTTGGTACCCGTTTTGTCTTTCTTCTTGGAGATGGTGCAGGACTTCACTTTTCCAAGCTTAGAGAACGTCTGCAACAAACAAAGAAACAAAATCCACATCAGTTGATGATTAAACCCGACTCAAGAGTCGAGGCTAAATAAATCCAAGAGTTATACGAATCGACCTACCTCCTGTAGCTTCTCTTCAGTTGTGCTGAAATTAAGATTCTTAATGAAAAGTGTGGATCCTGGAGTGGATGCCTCATCTTCATCCTCCTCCTCCTCTTCTTCTTCTTCCTTTTCCTCCTCCACTTCTTCTTCCACTGCCTTATCTTTTTCTTGTGCTTGGTTAGATCCAACACACATGTTAGGTATCATGTCAATACATACACAAAAAAATTGTGAAGTTTCTTTTCAGTTTGTGTAGAAGGGATTGTACCTGGTTCCAGTTTGGCTGCAACAAACACCCCGACAGGTGCCCACTCTAAATACAGCGGGATATGATGGAACTGGGGTTTGGGAGATAAATATAGAAAAATAAATAAAACTTGAGTGTCCCCGGTCAACACGCACTGGACGGACAGGTAACGTGGGTGAAACGAGACACGCGCACCTTACTGTAGGCCAGCTTTGTGAAGGCTCGTTTTGCTTCAGTTGGCTCCAAGAATTCGAGGATGGCCGTGAGTCCGGAGGGGGGCAGCAGCACTCTACCCAAAGAGCCGTGAGGTGAGAAGAGCTCCTCCAGCTCTGACACAGTCACTCCAGCTGGAAGATTTTTCACCAGGATCACAGATCTACTCCTCTCTGCGGCCGCCTAAACACCGCCAGGCAAGAATCCTTTGTTTCTGGATTGACGGCTCCATGAAGCGGAAAAGTGAGGAGTTTAAACTAAACTCACCTGGCTGAAGGAATCTAGACTGACATCATTGTCCAGAAGGAACTGTCGAGTCTCCTGGACAATTTGGGTCTCCCCCAGTGCCATCCTCACAGCAAGACTTCCCTTGGACTCCTGCAGAGGACAGACACAGATATCAGATCATAATTCAAACGATAATGTAAACCCTTTTGACCCGTTGTACTTGAAAAGCACGCACGGGGGGGCCGGGAGTCACTCACATGATCCAGGACTTGGCTTTTAGTGGTGTTGTATTTTTCCGCGATGGCGTCTGCCACTGCACTTGTGCCAAGAAACAGGGTATTCCAGTTGTGTGAACTGGAAAGGAGCGGAGCATTCAATTGACGTACGCGTACATTTAAAGAGAACCAAAAACAAAGAGTGAAATGATGATTGGATCCATACGCACCTGGAGCTTGAAGCTTTATTTTTAGCATCTCTTTGTCGTTTGTACGATGATGAGCCAGGACCACCGGCGTCTGAGGACTCGGTCTTTTCCTTCTTCACAGTGGAGGGAAGCAGGTGAAGCATCCTGCCCTAAAAGCGTGAGAGAAAGGCACGTTTGCTGTCGGTCTCGACCTCGAAACCTGTCACTCGAGCTGCACTCCGAAATCCAGAGGCCCGTAGACAGACAGAGATCAAATACCTGAAATATATGCCCGTCCAGCCGAGCGAGAGCCGTCACCGCGTTCTCTGGTATCATGTAGGTTATGAAAGCGAATCCTTTAGGTTTCTTTGTCAGGTTGTCGACAGGGAAGAGCACTTCCGATAAAGTACCTGTAAATGTGGCAGAATTTGAATGAACTCAGACAAAAGTACATTTATTTTTGCAGGTGTGTGTGTGTGTGTGTGTGTGTGTGTGTGCGTGTGTGTGTGTGTGTGCATGCATTTTTCCAATACCCACCGTGTTTTGCAAACAGCTCCTTAATCTCCTCCTCAGAGCAGGTGTAAGGCAGGTTTCTGACGAAGAGTCGACCTGACTCCGCGATATCCTCCTCCTCCTCATCCTCCTTAAGCGTCCTGGTGAAGTTCCTGTCGATTTCTTTGTCCTTCCTGTCCCTCTTGCCCTTGGCCTGGTCCACACTAAATACCTCAATGTAACGCCCCCCTGTCAAATCACAACAGTCTCAGTTATTTGCATAATCAAAAATGTGTTTCTTTGTATTTGTTTCTTGAGCATTCATTAACTTCCATAGAAAGATATACTAAAAGGCTTTTGTAAAATTTCTGCTTAATGAAAGTGCTTAAATATACAAAAATTATTACGGACAATGCTACAGTATTTGTTATCACAATGTTGTTATTTGATGTTATTGGGAAAATATGTAAAGATGATCAATTGATGTTAAAGATTCATTGTCAAAATAAATCTTGGTTGGCAATGACATAAATACCATTACATCCCGTCATACCCCTAACAACCCATGCCCAAAACTTGTGTACAAAAATAAGACGAGCATCATATTTCTCACCTATGTAGTCTTTATTCTTCTTCAAAGACTTTGTCACCTCTTCTTCAGAGTGCAGGTCCACATACACATAACCTGTTGTAATGTTGAGGTTGATGAGTTTAGGGCCACAATACTTTCATCCTCTGACATATTAAAATGCATTCAGTGACACACCTGTTCTGTTTCCGCTTTCGTTCCTCCCGATCCTGATGGCCGCAGGCTTCAGCGGGGTCATGAACTCTCGAATTTGTTGCTATGGTCATCACATGTAAAAGAATATGTTGGTTTCATACATAAAGCCGAGCATCTTCTCTTCCCCTCGGAAACCAGTTAACTTATTTTCAGTCACCTCTTTAACATTGAAGGGGGCTCCTCTCAGCTTCACTGTGAACTCTGTCACCGGCTCTGTCTGCAACAAACCGATAGGGGACGTTAACGAGTTCAAACTGAATGCTAGTACAATGGCGTAATGAGACATACTTTTAGTACTCACTTCCTGCCCGGCAGTTTTCTTTGATTTTCTCTGCTTTTTATCCTCAGAGGAAACGGAAATTTGGGTCTTTGAGGTTTTTTCTCTGTCACCACTCTCGTAGGCACTGTCTGCATGCTGCGCCGAACTACAGTCCTCATCTTCATCCCCTTCCCCTTCAGCGTCATCTTTCTGTCGGCTCTCTTCCATTGTTTCGTCCGTCTGTGCCACCTTTGAGCGCAGGTATTCCATATCTGACATGCCGGACTTCATTGCTTCTTTAGGTGCACCTGGGAGCGACAACATGCCACTTGTATTTAGATCAATCGGTCATTATTTTGCCTTCATACAGTAGTTCCCTACAGTAAGGGAAGAACCTAGCATTAACCAACCTTCATTTTCCCCATATTCTTCTTTCTCTTCCTCATCCTCTGATGGTTCTGAATCAAAGTTGAGGTAATCATCTGAGGCGGGCTTGTTCTTGCCCGGAGTCTTTGTCGGCCCACTCTCAGAATCAGCTGTTTGCTGCACGGTGTCATTCGCCCAGGTCTGCGCTTGGCTTCGATTCTGATGCACCGACAGAAACTCCTTGAAACCCTGGTCCTCCTCCAGCTGAAATGAGGCAAGAATGTGACCGTGAAAAGGCAGCTTTAAAGCCAGATAGGACCTAACAATTGTATGTTGATGTGTCAATAAAATACCAGAAAAGTACGTTGAACAAGAAGCTTATTCCCTGAACTCAAGAATCACCATATGTCTTTGACAGTACCGTTTTAATTTCAACTGGCACCGAAAAGGCACTGAGGTGCGTTAACCAGCACCTGGGGTCATTCCATCTTATGCACATTCTGATTTTACACATTTACGTTCGACAACAGGAAAAAAATAGTGGTTAATTCGATTTTTACTCACATTTCCAAGTGCACTGTCAATATCTTTTTTCTTTGCTTTCTGAGGACAGAAATGTAAAAGCACAACATTATCTATAGAAGTGAGAAGGAATAACATTTGAATGGAAATTCAAATAACTTTTGAGAGAGAATTAGACTGATCTCTAATTGCATTTCCTGCCTGTTACTTTGTGTACCTTTTTGTTGTGGGTCTCAGCAGGAGCAGAAGGTTTGTCCTGGCCGGAGCTCTGAGTGTGTTTACTCCAGGCTTTTGCTTTAGTGGGGTCTCCAAACGCTTTACACATCTCCACCTGGAAAATCGACCGTCAACACAAACAACAAAAGCTGGAAGAAGAGGAGGAGGAGGAGGAGGAGGAGGAGAAGGCTGGACCCATACCGTGACTCTGGACGTGTCCACGAAGCTCTTGTCGAAGTGCTTCAGGGCTGTGTTGGCATCCTCCTCGGCTTTGAACCCCACGAAGCCGAACTTGCGGAACTTGCCGTCCTTGGTAAACTTCAGGGAGCAGTCTGTTACGGTGCCAAAGGCAGCGAACATCGTCCGGAACCTCTCCTCCTTCATCTGCCAAAAGACACACGGTTAACGAACACATCTCCAGGTGGACCAATACCAAAATGTGACCGTCACCGAGTGCTGAAATCCCGGCGGGACACTCACCCCGTTGGGAAGGTTTTTGACGATGATTCTCGACATGGTTACAGCAGTTGTGAATGATCTAAGATAGCAAAAGACCGTCCTTTAAACAGATGTCAACAAACGAGCGTGGACGATCCTCTAGGTCGCCATGTTGGATGGTCTGCTTCTTTTTCTTCTTCGGCTGCTGCTTCCTATTTGTCACGAAGAGCAATACCGCCACCTGCCGTGCTGTAGTGGCACTACATAGAAGAGTAAAAAAACGACATTGATAATGATTGAATTTGTATTTCATGTCCTGGTACCAGTATTGCAATAACTATTTCTACCACACAATACCAGACCTTTAATTGGAAAACATAAAACATTGTACTTTTTGCTATTGGCAATTATGTGTATTTTGGCTTTGCAGTATTGCCATTTACAGTTAGGGAAAGAAGAGAAGGGACCAAAGTGATCTAGAGCCTCATGCAGTCATGTGAATTCTTCTTAAATCTCAGGGAGAAACAATGGGAGGAATGAGTGCAACAACAAGAGCTCATGTTTCATTTTTTCTCTTAGGGGTTTAATTCAACTATGTATAACTAAAATAATAGCATCTGTTGCTTAAACAGGAACAAATCTGGAACAAATTGCATTGGGCTGTCAATTGAAGCATAGAACTGAAAGCAGGAGTTACTTGCACTGGTGCACGAATGAGCCAGGAGCGGTTTTGTTATTTTTTTTCAAACTTTTATTTTCTTTTTTTGTCAGTGAATGATGCTTAACACATTTTCCTAAACTGGTGCTCTATTAACAGACAGGGGAACAAACTCCCCAGAAATATGAAAATCTAATTGATCAGAATCTCTCCATGGCAACCATGCTTGGTTTTACAGTTAAGCCTCTTGGTGGTTGGGCCTTGGAGCCAAATACTAACAACCAGTGTTCAGCAGGATTGCTGTTACAATGCAGCCCCCTGCTTGCACGTACTTTTGTACAATTTTAAGATTGCCCGGCCTAACGGTTTCGTATTGTCTTGTTGATCATAATATTTTGGTAATCTTACAATAGCTCCATGTGCAGCATATTCAAATACGCCTACCACCCCAGCAAAAACATTCATATTATTATGTTGCATCAATTTCATACTTCAGCAAATCCTTTGTTCTGAAGGCCCACCCCAGACTGTCTATTGTAAAAAGCTTTAAATGATATGAACTCCATGACAAGAGACATCTGTTAAGCAATGTTTTCATGAGTTGATATTTATTGAAAAAAGCTTTAAATGCTCAATCCCTGACTCATGGGTAACATTTCATATTGAAGTTGACAACAGTGTCGCTCCGGTGCTATCAGGGTCTTGGGCCTTTTTATTATTGGTGGACTGGAACTCCTTCTGGATTTCAAGGAAGGTTTTGTTCTTGGTTTCAGGAACAACAATGATAATATATAGTGCCATGAAGGAGCAGATGACCAAGAACACCAGGAAACAGTACTGCTGCAGTCCGATCTATGTGAATAAAAGTGAATCAAAATCTTCCAAACATCCAAAAAGCAGGCAGATGGAGAAAATGCATTTACAGACATATTAGACACCTACCACAATAAAAGGAAACACTATGCTGATGAAGAAGAAGCTGGACCAGTTTGTGGACCCTGCAATGGTGTACGCTGCAGGGCGGGAGGTTTGTGTGAACAGCTCAGTGGTCAGGACGTTGGTTACGCCACCTTTACAAAAGACACAAAACAAAAGAAATCACCTTTACAACCACTGTGCAAGACAATCTGTGGAGGAAAGTCTTTGGTCGTGTAAAAAGTCAGTTACCTGGTCCTAAGCCAAAACTCAGGATAAAAGCAAAAATACATGCCATGCTCAAGTATGGAACAACTGGGCTGGCATCCTGATAGAAAAAAGAAATTGAAATGAAATGTAAACACACAAGTAGAGTATAAATGAATATGCACGAGACAATGCTTGAAATGTATTTTTCTTTAATTTTGTATGTTTTTTTTATCATGTCTGTTCTGGAGGGTAATTACCTGAAATGTGAGCGAGAGCGTGAACAAAATGCAGCAGATACTCATCAGTGTGTATCCTCCCGCTATGAGCACTTTCCTTCCCAGACTTTCAACAAGCATACCCTGTGAGACACACGGCATGTCACAAGACCAAACCAACCAAACACCCGGAGATCATATCCATTGGGTTTCACTCTGACCTTTTGTGGGATATTGTCAACTTTGTTATGTCGGATCCTGCGGCACAGTATTTTAGTTGTGTTGTGAGTTGTAATAAATAATCCATTCTGCTTTACTGTTTCAGGAAGACCTCCAACTTCCCATTCAAAGTATGGAGAATATGCACGTAATTGTATAATTGTCTTTCCAGTTACATCAGATTGATGTAACGTGAAAGGGACATCAGAGTTGTGTATAGAGTTTAGTGGAGCAATATACTTACAAAAAAAAAAAAAAATTAAATGAAACTCCTACTTACACACGTTAGAGCAGTGATGCATTCGCAGGCACCAGTGCCGACGGTCACGTATGGAATCGTATCAGGGGGAATACCCGATTGTCTGAACACGTAATCGGCGTAGAAGTAAATCTACAGGAAATACAGACAAAGAAAGTTGAATAACAAAAAAAAAAAAATGGGAACTTCATCCTGTTGTCACTATGCGCATTAAGGAATAGACTCAACACTCTATAAGAGACAACGGGACAAGCGCACATATCAAGGTGTACATACAGCGTTGATGCCGTTCAGCTGCTGTACAGCATTGAGCAGCATGATGGTGAGAAGCTGCCAGCGCACACTGCGATCAGCGAAGAGGTCCCAGGGTTTCTTGGCTTGGAAGCCTGCTAAATTACTCTTCTCCCTCTCGATTTCCTCCAGTTCACCGGCGCAGCGAGCGCTGCCATGCAGTTGCTTCAGTGCTGCAGACAGGAGAACACATGACACACGTGGGGGATTTTTTTTTTTTTCGTAATCTCTCTCTCTCTGTCTCATCTGAACTTGCTTCAGGCTCTTGCACTGGCGTTTTTTTTAATTTTTTTTAGATCCACATCAAAGGTGCTACAGCGTCAAATCAGTTCCTTTTCACATCAATGCAGCATTCCAAGAATTTGATCACACGCTTGAACTCCCAGCCACGAAGAAGAAAGGACTCTGACTCTATTAATGACAGACAAAGGGAGTCCTCAGCTCCTCCAACTACGCTGTCATGTGCCCTAAATCAATCTTTGCAGGCCGGCGATAAAGACACAGCCGTTACGAAACAGGATGGTAACTGAGCAGCAGTGGCAGCTGACCTTTCCTGCACCCCCCGTCGTTTCCTCTGTCAATGAGCAGGTAGCGCGGGCTCTCGGGGAACCAAGGCAGGATCAGGAGCTGCAGGATTGCTGGGATACATGTGGTGGAGAGCAGGATGGGCCAGTACTCCTCCCGTCCCAGGAGCTCCCTGCAAAATCATACAAAAAAAAAGTTCATCTGATCAACACCCCTTTTTTTCGAATGGCAGGCACTAGGGCCTAGTCACTAGGCCTTTTGAGCCTGTGAACACAAATGCCGGTGAAATGGTGTTTCACACATTTTGTGTATTCAAGTTTTTTTCCTGAAAAATGAGGCATGTTTTACTTGAGGCCCATCACTTGTCCAGTCAAGATCCCACCGGTGATGAAAATCGAGGTTCCCGTTCCCATGGTGCCCCGAAAGGCAGTCGGAGCTATTTCTCCCAAATACAGAGGTTGAACGCAAATGGCGATGCCTGTGAAATAGGACGAGACGAAAGCCACATTAAAAGGTTCAACATCGACATGTGTTGTTGAAAAAAAAAGAAAGAAAAAAAGACTGTTCCTGATTCATTTACCCGCATGTATTCCAGTGAAAAGGCGTCCAACTATGAGTAGTTCAAAGAGCCCTGTCGGGTAACTCAGACCCATCAGCAGAGCGGCTACCAGGGCAAAGGTGTTGTTGGCCATCAGCGTCCCTTTCCTGACAAAACCCAAAGTAGTATACTGGTAAATCACCTTGAGACCAAAAAAAAACTAAACAAAAAAACACAACAAACAAAGAAAAACAAATTAAAAACAAAAATGTCACATCGTTTCCTCCATACCTCCCCAGCTTCACAGACAATGTCCCCCCAATGGATGCACCCAGGAATCCTCCTAGGGTGAACATGGACACAATGACGGACCAAAGGAGAGTGAGACCCTCCTGTGATATGTCGACCTGGTAACGCTCCCTCCAGGTCTCGTTGATGAAACTCTGCACATACTGCGGGGTTCGGAAAGAAAGGCAAAAGAGCCAGTTCAGACATTACAGAAAAGAAATGTGTTTGTGCAGGCAGCATTGTACGCTGTCACTCAAGTTGCTCTCTAATGACCACTGACCTTGACATTGTAACACAGATGTACCCTAAGAATAACGCAGGACTAGCACACACACACCACTGTGTGACATATAGCAATGACATATGAGGGGATAATCACCGCTGTGGGGGCATTGATGATGGAGATGTTGTATCCATACTGAAAGGTTCCTCCGATGCACGCGGCGCAGGCGGACAGCAGCAGGGATCTGTTGGGAAGCTGCGGATGAAACAGAGATCACACGACTCCATCAGCACATACATGTTTTTTTGTTGTTGTCCCCCCCCCCCCCCCCCCCTTTTGTCCCCCCCCCCCCCCCCCCACACACACACAAACACACACACACACTCGTCACATAGTGCGGGGTGTAAGGGTCCGCCGCTCCACGTACCTTCGGTCGCTTACTGCCTTTCTTTTCTTTGATAAGCAGAGGTTGATATTCATCCAAATATGCCTTTGTCATTTTGTCGCCGGTGTGCGTGTGTGTGTGATGGGGTTCTTTTTTGTTTTTGGAGGAGGTCCGAGCGCCGTCTGTCCTCCTCCGCGCGAGTTTCGTCTCCTGAACCTAAGTGCGACTGCAGGCGGAGCGCATCCCGAGCTCCTGTCACTGACTTCGACGCGGGGTGTGGACAATCTCCTACGCGAGGCCAGCTGCGTATTGATCGAGATTTCACGGATCCAACTTTTTTTTTTACTGAAAGTCACCACGCGAGTATTCACTCGCGATGCGAGATGAGAGAAAGGAAGGAGCGTGTGTCTGCGCCGGAGAAGCTGTGGCGCAGCTCTCAGTAAACACACAAGTCAAACGAAACAAAAATGAAATAAATCCCCATGCAATTAAATCTGGATGACGCGGTCCTAATATAGTGGACGGACAGAGCAGGCTGAACCGCTGTACATCGCACCCAGTCACTGTCTAGGGTTCTTTTTCATTGGCGTCCTTCGTTCTGCCAAGGGCCCGCAGCCCCGCGTGACCTGTGCATTTATGATCCATACACGATTCGAGCCGTGGGTCTATCTTGAGATATCCCACTTGGCACAGTCTCGTCTAACATCCATTGAATGTACGTGTGTTGGTTGACTCCAGCTAAGGAGGAGAATCCGCTCACACATGACCCAGAGAAAGAAAAGGCTAGACTGAGCTCGCTTGCAAGTGCTATTGTAAAGGATCTGGATAATTGTGTCAAAGGGATATTTCGGTGTTACCTTCAATGCAAACACATGAACGTGTCTGGCTAGCCCCTGTACTGATGATACACTGACGAGTGCAATATGCATGGATTATAAATTCGCGAGCGACGTCTCCCCCGAGCAAATAGTGACAACTGAAACAGTTAGAACTTTACGCACAACAGATGGAGGATCGGACAAATACACCCACTTCATAAAATCCTCAAGACTCGACATGCCTGTACCACTTTCCAAGCTTTCTCTCCTGGCTCAAAAGGGGTCGACGAAACCATGAATGGAAAAAAAAGTGAACAATCTCAACATTTTTTATCATCATAACTCCTTAGGATAAAAAAAACAGACGCATGACCCTTAAAAAAAGAACACAACCACACCTTTACGAGACAGCACTTGTTGCTTTTAATGGCTGTTGACTGATAAATGAAACAACAGTAAATGATTTCCAAAACTGCTGTCTTTTTTTGTTTTTGTTATGATTGACAATCTGATGGGTTTTTTTTTTGTCATTACCGGGGAGCTTAGTGAGCTGAATTTTGCACTAAACGTCCCACCAAATATAATTAAATTACTGTGACGACTCTTCGTGTTATTTTTGCCTGATGCTGACCTGCCACCTGCCTTTTTGTTTCTTTTTTTTTTAGACAAACTGCTCCTACGTTGTCGTGATAAGGCATCCGTATAGCAAGAGTTGGACGTGTCTTGGGTGGCCACTGTCTGGTAGTCCGACATACAGCTAGAACACGCGGAATCCTAACTTACCTTGTGTCCTGGAACAGATTCCTCCGTGAAATTCATTGCGCGGGGTGAGGTTCGAATGAACCATGTATAATGGATGTTCCGCTGCAGACGAAGAAATTACAGGGGCAGCCCATTGCAAGGTGCAGCGTATGATCTCAGCTCCGAGAGAGAGAGAGAGAGAGGGAGCCACTCATTAACTCTTTAAAGCACGTTATTGTCCGGTGATGGAACACTGACCGTGCGTAATGGAAGGGGTTGTGGACCCCCTTTCTTCTCCAAAGCTGAGAACAGGTCACTCAATTGAACGGCTACAGAACAGATCGTTCGTTATATCCATACATGTTCTTAATGGCTGCTGATTGATCATAGATTTAAATATTCCAATATGCTGGTTTATTTAAAATTCCACTGGGCAATATCTCAGGCAATGCTGACATTTTCCTTAAATACATTCCACTCATTTGCTCGAAAAGACCAGCAGGTAAGAGCGACAAATAACTGAAGAGTAATTTGGTATGTTATAATGGCAGTTTGCACAATATGGTATATCTGCTTTTCAGTAGAAATTTCACAAAATGTGGCACCTAACCGAATAGTCAAGTGCCTTTTATACATGTATACGGTCACGTGAATGGTCTCGAGAAGGGTTAAAAACATACTGGTCAAAAACGTTTAATCCTGTAAGCCTCTCAGAATTCGCTCGCCAGCGCAACAATTTGGCCATTTAAAATTGAAAGTGTAACTTTGCCCTGAGCAAAATCAAATCAACATGTGATTTATTTATTTATTTTTATGAACGTATACCGTGTTAGTTTTGTGATCACCAGAAAAAGGGTTACGATTAAATCTCTAACCCTGCCCCGAAACTGCTCCACTGACAGCAGATTATAGAAACCCTCATTGTTGCAGTTTTGGTCATGTGTGATTAACAAAAAAGCTGATCTCCCTACAAACACTTAACAACAACAACAAAAAAACAATGAGCTTACATACAAAAGTGAACCACCTATATGGTGTGCCTGGGGATATGACCCATTGATCATCTGATGGAAGGACAGTGGTTGGGGGAAATGACATTTGAGAGGGTATAGGTGTTATCTACACACAGGTTTTATGATGATTTAAAGGTCACACAGGTGTAATGTCATTTGGCCAGTCCAGTGTTATTTTTTGATGCTTGGTATTATGGGCACCTTAAATATAATGACTACATTTATTAACGTCAGTAACCGCTTCCAAATTTGTCCAGATGAGGTAAGTATAACTTGATGTAACATTGGACATGTAGACAGAAAGAATGCAGGTTTTCTGTGTATGACATGGGGTAAACATATTGGTGGTAGTAAAATAAAATCGGTACATGTACTCAAGAGGAGCACTCATTGATTTAAGTTCAAATGTGCTTTCTGTGAATAAACTATCGTATACTTAAGTCATAAGTAAACACAGTTGTGCAAGTGACAACCAAACAACACCACTCTGGAAGTGTTGGCAACAACGTTAATACAATAAAAGAACGTGCATACAATAATATTCGCAAAAGGTATAGGTTCCTGCATTCGAAAAAGAAAAAACTGAGCGAAAAATAA
Source organism: Colistium nudipinnis (assembly GCA_016785305.1). Lineage (NCBI taxonomy): Eukaryota > Metazoa > Chordata > Actinopteri > Pleuronectiformes > Rhombosoleidae > Colistium > Colistium nudipinnis. Next base: position 243,605 of record JAFBJU010000947.1, on the reverse strand, counting down.
AATACACAAGCACCGCGTGCTAAAACTCAAAGAAACATAAACACACTGAAATGAATTAATCAGAGTGCGGGGGTGATCAGACTGGTGAGTCACCAAGAGGAGAAAGTGATGTTGTACACCTCACTCCCAATCTGTGCCATTGGATCTGTTAAAACAAGTCCAGCTGAACATACAACACACAAAGGAAAATCCACACACACCTCCTTCATAAACAGGCTCACAGTTCCTGTCTCACATGAATTAACCTCCAGATCAAAATCTAAAAACACCAATAAGCCAGCGTCTGTTCACCCAAGATAGAGGTGCCGCGTGACACTTGTGTGGCTGTTATCAGCCATAGCCTGAGATGAAAAACCTGCTTTCTACGCACAGCTGCGTTCCAGAACTTAAGCAAAGTTGGACGGATATTCATAACGTGATCCGCAAGCAGCTCACATCTGCTGGGGGGGGGTGCATCGTCCTATATTCATCTATGACCAGGGACGTTTCAAGACACTGGGGGCCCTAGGCAAAACAAAACAAAAAGCTTTTGACAGCGCGCAAGTACCATGGGGCCCCATATAGGGGGGTTCCCGACGTGTCATTATAGTGTCTTCTTCACGGCAAGACATTTAAGGTGGTTTCAGGTGGCCGTTGCTGTGGACCAATGTAAACAGTCGTCTTCGGGTGCCCCCTTCTAGCCCGGGGCCCGAGGCAATCGCCTAGTTTTCCTGCCCCTCTGCGACGCCTCTGTCTATGATACCACATCTCAATGTACAGTATATGTGAAGTATATTATGTAGTTGTAGTGGAAGTCTAAAGTAGTAGACTATGGGAACACTCGATTCGAATTGACCATTTATTTAACATGTATGTAGCTACAGTAGAGTGAGTATTCATTAGTCTGTGCGTGTTTAATGGGGGTCTAAGGCACAGGTCTACTCACCAGAATTCATTTGATGAGGAGTGACCTCCTCCGCCGGCTCGGTGACAGATGTCGTGGCGGACGTTGGCCGCAGGGGGGCGCGTCGCCTGCACGGGAGAGCGTTGGTGCAGCCGCGAAAGTCTTCCCCCGTCGGTTGGAGGAACAGAGGAGGTGAGCAGCGGCTGAGTCCATCATGTCGGCCAGAAAGCCGCGGTGTGTGGCAAACCCTCTGGAGTCTGCAATCACCACCCCCAGCGAGAGGATACTGAAGGAGTGCCACAGCTTGTATGTCGACGACCAAAACGGTAAACGATCAGTAACATGTCACGGCAGTGAAGCAGAATACCAACACACACCTGGGTGTGAACTTATGTAACTTCAAGTGTTCAGTGGGACTCGGGCGGAACTTTGCGGTGTAACGCTGCGGGGTGCGGCGGGGTGGTGGTGGTGCAGCAGCAGCAGCTGCCCGTGTCAAACACATGACATGAAGGGCAATGTGTGTGTGGGTGAGAGTGTGGGGCTGCTTTATAACCCGCAACCTGTCACATTCAACCACTGCTGCCGCCCCCTTTCCAACACAACACACAGAGCAACACAAAGCAGGGCCCAAAACCAGGCAAAGAAGCTGATTTTATAGTTATTACCCAACCATAATTTTGTCATAGTGTACCCTCCTAGCATAGGCAATAAACGACTATTTGACTGATGCGTTTGCTTTTATGTTATTAACATGTTCAAAGCATTATTATTTAATAGGTCGACTGACCTATTCTGTGGGATGTGGAATGTTTTATTTTGCTTATAAAAGGCACATTTTCTAAGATATTTCGTTTACAATGATGCAGTTTTTGTTTTCTATGAAAAGCAGCAAGTTCTCTCAAATGTTTTGCTTGAACCAGTATGTTTTGCCCACTATTTAAAACAAAAAAAAATTATTCAAACTTTGAATGTTTAATGAAAATAATTTATTCTGTGAACCTCTTACACTGTGAGTGTGTGTGTGTGTGTGTTTTCAGGCCTGGTGAAGATTGCCAGCAGCCTTGGAGTTCGACTCTTGCCTCCCAGGAAGAAAATCACTGTGATGATAATGGGCAACCACTCTGCTGGGAAGAGCTCCTTCATTAATTGGTAATACATCCTATTGCTAATGGCATTGACTCAGCCATTCAGCTATACCACAGTGCCTGACCATCACATGCTGTGCTCCATGTTTGAATGATAGTTTTTGGTGACAGGAGGAGGATCTGAGCACATGACTTTCAAAAGTGCTTCACTGTTTAAATAATAATCAGCAGTTTTGCCCCAGGAGATGTTTATTTTTGGGATTCACTTACTTTAAAGGGAAAGACAAATTATTCTAGTTTGTCGTGTCCGTGACTTTTTCGTTTTTTAGACACACAGAAATGGCCACAGTATTTTGTGAGAATTGCTGTTAAACTGTCTGGGATAATGGAATTAATGTATTTCTAAAGGGGTTATTAGATTGGTTTAATTTCTAACTGGCTGGTTTGGAGATCACCGGTTTACAAACTGGCCTCCTCAAGGCATTAAGCTAGGAAGTTGTGCTGAAATCATTAACCGATTATTTGATAGGCAGAAAATAAATTGACCCCAGTTGGATAATAGATGATCTGTTGGCCGATTATCTAGGAACAACGGTTTGTTGGAGTCTCTTGTATGTTGCTTTTTTCTCTCGCTTTCCTTCACTGTAAACTGCTAATAAATATAAAGGCGCAATGGAATGGAGGGTGTTGTTCATTATAGGCAGACCTTTTATTCTTACAGGACTACAAATATTTTTGGGCGTCATAAATAAACCGCTGATAAGCTGATAATTAAAAAGGCTTGGGGCTGACTTAGCACTGGTGCAGATGAAAAAGAAGCAAATCATATCTTGATTGTTGTCATTTTAGGTATGTTGAAGAGCACATACAGAAAACAGGCGTTGCCATTGAGACACAGGGGTTCACATTCATCACAAGTGGTCGCAAGAGAGAATCACTGACGGTAAGAACAGCACGAGAACATTTCCTGCAATAATTGTACAATAACTTAGTGTAATTTAGTGTGTACGCAATCTTATAGAACGCCTTGTAAAGGACCAGCTCATGAGATTATAATCATTTATATTGTAATTTATATTACAAATTACTCTTTCAAATAACACCAGGGATTGTAAATCGTCAGTATTATTACACATTCAAATAGCACCTCTTAAGTTTGGGGATGAGGACTTTTTGAATTTTTAAGAGAAGCTGCAGGTCGTCATACAGGTTGACGAAGGGATGGGTTCAGTGTTGGCGTGTACGGACGACACTCCCTCAGCCTCATCCGGTACGCTGCTCCAGCGAGGGTGCTCTGTTGTGTAGACGCACATGCGCACGCACCGAGCCATCTTTGGAGCATGTCAGCGGTGCTCGGGGCACGCTTGTCTTCTCTCTCCCCCTCGTATCCTGCCCCTCCGATTATATCTCGTGCCGGGGTGAAGGGGGACGGAGATGAATAATATATTTGCAGCGCGGGAGTGCAAGAGAGGAACGACTATTATGTCCTATGTTCAGGGAGAGCCGAGAGCAGGTGCGCCGCTCTGCACGACGGGGCCGAGGGCCGAGCACTAGTAGAAGGGAGGACTGTTTTGGTGTGTTAGGAGAACAAATCGCGCATAGCTATGCATAGTCTCATCAGGTTCTTCTTTCTCACCTTGTCTTTTCCTTGCTATTTCCCAGGCGAATGCAACGCTACATCTCTACCCACACTTTCGACCCCTCCTGGAGTTCAAAGGTGAGACTTCTCTTCTTATGTTAGCATGAGAAAGCTCGTGGTGGGGATTCTGAAAAGTGCACCGCTCCGATTTCAGTGGATGCACTTAATAGGCAGCGAGATTGCCAGCCCTCCCTAGTACTGTGCTTATTCTGAACTCTGTTTCCAAATCTGTATATTTGTCATTATGTGTGGATCTGGTGTCTGCATACATATTTCTCCAAATATAATACATTGAACAACAAAGACTTTTTTTTTTGGAGGGTTGTTCCTGTGTCTCTCGCTGTCGCAAGTCAGGCTCGTCTTTTGTGATTGGAGGTTGCGCTCAGGCGGAAGGTGTTTCACATCGATGACTCAACACCGAGTCATAGCGCTGACGTACGAAGTTTCCCTTATAAATCAGAATAGATCTGTGAGTTGAGATTGCTCTCTCGCACAGAAGACAGAGATGCCTTTAGTGGCATAATGTTTGAAGACAATAGGCCTCCGCAATTGGCTGTGCGTCGGCAGCGGTGTGGAGCCTCTGGACACTGAGGAATGCCTGGGTGTGCCTGCTGCCTGAGTGGGAGCATCAGTGTGGAGTAGTGGTGGTGTGTGTGTGTGTGTGTGTGTGTGCGTGTGCGCGTGTGGTTTGACAGTGAGCGTACAGCGCGTGAGGGTTGACCGGGTGTGAGTCACACGCCCCGATCGACAGCAGTGCAGCGGAGTCAGGAGGAGCTGCTGAGAAATGTCACGGCCATTACAGACGGCACAGCCCGGGCTCCAGCCTCTCCAGCTCTCGGCTCTGCAGGCCTGAGCCTCGCAACGCCATTCAACCTGCTGCTCACGCAGACGACGCTTCGTTTCATTTCAACTTCGTCGCCACCGCTGGAATTACCCCCATATCAGGCGTTTGTTTACCTGTCACGGCGACCGAGGATGACTCATCAGAAAAGCACCATCTATCCTTATGTGGGAGCAGCGGCTTATCCTGCGGCGTGGTCTTCTTTTGGGATATGCTGGGAAATACTTCTTTGTACCGTTTTAGACTGGCTTAGGGGGGTTTTAAATGTGTCGCTTTTTATTTACTTGCGCATACCTTGTTGTCGAGCGTTTGGACTGCGTGCGTACGTTGTTCTTTACCGTTCTTGCTTTTGCTTTGACCTGACGCATTTTAAGTGTCGGTGGATGGAGCTTACAGTCTTGGCGCTTTTCCCTGTGCACAAGATATTCTGTGCAACCTTCCCGGTTTTAGTCACTTGGGGAACTTGGCACCCATAGGTGAATATTACTTTTCCTTTTTACTTCTCGGGAGACCCAGTGGACTTTGGTCAATCACAGTGGATTAATATCATTCGGGGGGCTTTTTCCCAATCAATTCAAAGATGCATGCATATGTGGGTTTAAAAAAAATTCAGACTAACTCAAGTGTAGACCAGCAGCCTTTTAGAGCTCTCATTTTAAGTTACTTGAAGACGTCTGCATGTGTTATCCATATTTTGCCATAAGAGGATGTTGCCGGACGACGGGAATACACTTTTATACTTTTTTTAGCAGTGGCCACACTCGCCGCAGCACAAGGATGTGATTTGTGCCGTCGGATCACACCTGCCTCTCGCTATGAAACAGCCTCAGTGTCATCCCAGGGCTGTGTGTGTGTGTGTGTCTGCTTGCGGGGGTGGGGGCTTATTTAGTCAATACCGGGGGTATGTCTCAATAGTGACGCTGTTCTGGTGCACGGACTAAGGGTGGGCGGGCGGCTGAATGTGCGGTCGAGCATGGCAACCCCTCAGTGCGTTGCCTCACAGTCGTTCTTCACTGGCTAGCTTTATGTCCCACGCCCGCACACTAAAGCTGCCAGTTGAAGAGCTGTTGTGTGTAACCATGACGACAGCTCTCGTCCCTCCACACGGGCACGGGTGAACAAACGGAGACATAACAAATGCGTTTGTGGGTCACGATGGAAGTTGCGCGGGCGTGGCCCGCCCGCTCCTCACAACTCGAATTGTGGTCACACAGACTACACGCATATCTGTATCTGGAGCGACTGTGCAGTTTAAATAACCAATGGCGATTCCTTCGAAGCTGTAAGAACAAAAAGTTACTTTTCTGGCGGTTTAGCGCCACTGCGGGTCTCCTCGTATCGACTGCACTGCGGCTTCCGGGGTCACATAATGATGAAGTCATTAGAGGTGACAGCCTCCTACGGGGACTCAGCGTTTTATTTGGTGTCTTTGCTGCTATGACTCGACAGTGACGGCAGCATTTGTACACACACACACACCCACCCACCGCGCCTGTGTCTTTCAGGCCTTATGGACTACCTGCGCGCCGAGATCTCCACCTCCAAGCAGAAGAAGTTCAGCCTGGTGACCTTTGTGGATACGCCGGGCCTGGTGGACGGGGACATGATCTACCCTTTCGACGTCAACAGTGCCATCATCGGGTTTGGTACGGGTCGACAGGCCGCTAAGTTTGACGATGCCGTTCCGATGGACAAAACTGTCATTATTGCTCACCGAATGTTATGGGTGTTTTTTTCGTTTCTCTTGTGTCTGGGCAGGAGAACAAGCCGACCTGATCTTTGTGTTCTTTGACCCGATGGGCCAGGCGCTGTGCAAGCGCACGCTCAACATCGTGGAGAAGCTGAGTGAGAAATGTGGAGACAGGCTCTTGTTCTACCTCAGTAAGGCAGACGAAGCCGGGAAGGAAACGGACAGACAGGTCCGTCGATGTTTTTCCCCCCAATGATTTGACTCTGTGAAAGCCAAATTTAAATGCGCGGCTACAGTCTTTGTTCTCATCCGGCAGAGAGTTTTGATGCAGATAGTCCAGGAACTATGTCGCCGTCCAGGTCTCAACAAATGTGGTTTCGAGATGCCAACCATATACATCCCTGACCCACAGAAGGTAAAGGATCTATGTTTATGTGCTGGTTATTTATTCACAGCAAATACTTTATGTGAGATTAAAGCAATTCTCCGGAGTGCTTTACTTAGATGAGTCTTGGGTCTGGCATTTAAAGCTCTAGGGGTTGGGCAGCCATTGATTATCCGTGAATGTAAATTCTCCGGCCCAGGTGACCTTGTGGCTCTTGATGGCCATTAACAGGATGATTAATTTTGCAATGGGGGGGGGGGGCAGTAAACCATGGCCTTTGATCTCCCAGCGTCGACAGTGGCGGCCCCGGTCCTGAGTTATTGCTGCACCATCTTCTGATCTACAACCACAAAGCTTTACTTTGCATGTGCAGATTTGTGGGTCCTCCCTGACACTCCTATTGCTCTACGCCGAGCAAGTGCGTCTTTACTCTCTGCTAACTGTGCGTGGCTCTCCGGGGGCGTTTTTGTGCGTTCAGCCTAAAAGCGATTCACTTAACAACGGGAGGCCCTCTGTCTCGTTCAGCCGAGCAGGTGCGTGAACCAGATCGACGGGGTTTGTCAGACTATCGAGAAAACCATCAACCAGGCCGTCCAGAAGACTCTGGACCAGCTGGAGAAAGACTCCGACCTGATTTGTTCAACCATCAGCAGCCGACTAGAGCAGGACAGGTTCGACCCCTCCGCCCCCAGCGCGGCACAATGAGCACGTCGAAACATACGAGTGTGTCACCAGATTTTGAATGGCGCGGCGTTTGTGACATTTACATCGGATTTCCACTGTGTCAACACGCAGGGCCAAAGTGACTCACAGCAGAAGTGTCCGCCTTCACTCCTTCTTCTGTGGGGCCCTCGGGGTTTTGCTTCCCGTCCTTTTCATCCTCAGTTTCCTCGTGAATTCCTTCTCTAAAGAGCAGCTGGAGGAGCTGCTGGGTGAAGGACCCGCTCTGACCCTCTCTATCTTCTCAGTAAGTGCAAGTACCCTTTTTTTTTTTTTATTCAATTCTAAATTACTAGCAAGTCTGACTTTCTATTCAATGTGTCCCACAGGGAGTTGTGTTATTTTTATGGGAATGGATACCAGAAGACGGACAAGTAGTCTCCGTCCTCTTTTTTGGGGCTTTTTGCTACCTCCTGCTTTTCCTAGCAAAGTATTTTGCAGGGTAAGTCTCAAAAGTACACAATACACACACGACAATTATTCACCAATCAATTATTTGATGGGAAGCAAAGTAATCTGATTTTTTTTTTTTCCCAAACGTGCCAAAGATGATCATTTCCTTCCTTTCTGCCCTTTATTATCATATATTTCAAAATGTCTTCTTGGCGTGTAGGAAGTTCAGTAGGACATTGATCACATTTCTTTTTTTTTTGGTAGAAAAAAAATATGAACTCGTAAAAAATATCATAAATTATTCAATAACGAATGTCCCCTTAGTCTACACGGGAACCAATGCATCTTAATCTTAAATCCTCAGAAGAACTTCGATAATAAAGTTTCTTTGTTTTCAAATAAAGAAGATGCTTTTTAAATGTACTCACACACACACACACACACACACACACACACACATACACACAGAGTGATTTGAACATAGTTGTCATGTGCTTGGTTCTCAGCCAAGGACAGAAGACTTTGACAAAGAAGGAGAAGAGGACGATGGCCGAGTACAATGACTACATCCAGGACATTGTCAAAACCAAAAAGGTCAGACGCTTATTGTTTCTCTTCATCTGGATAGTGCAAACATTAAAACTGCACTAAAAGGATATTTTTATATTCCCAAGGCTCAGATTTTGATATGCAACGCAGAAGATGCCCTATAGAGAGTTGTAGGACCATACATGTTCTATTTAGGACCCTCAACTTACTAATAACACGGCCACAACAAATCTCTAATGAATAAACCAGAAGCTCTAAAGAGGGTAAACGAATGATGTGGTTTCAGATACACATTTTCCTTTGTCAAATGTGATACACCATCATGAATCTCACACTGCCAATTTTGCTTCACAGGGCAAACTGTATGAATGGTACCTCCAGCAGTGTGCGGCAGAATATGACCTCTGACCTCAGGTAAGCTGAGGGCAGTTTACATCTGCTGGCACATCGCGACAGTCAGCAGGGGAAAGCCTCAAACGCACATCAGGATCACCGCCGACATTACCGTCTCAAAACAAGTGCCTGTCATTGAGTTCAGGGACAAACTGTGATTGTAGTTGCTAATCATGCTGTGAATAGATTTGTCAAGTTTTGTAGTCCGTCAACTGTTGTAGAAATACGTTTTCGCAAAGGGACATTTTCTTCAACTTGCCGCTGCTGCTTTCAGCAACAGGCATGTCTCTGCGACGTTCTTCTCGAAACATTCTTCTCTCATACTTCTCATGTCATCGTGGTCCACGAGACCAACTGCCTCCTGCTGAATTCTGCCATGTTGTTTTTATAAAGTGCCAGACCGTGTTTCTATTCCGACTGTCAGCAATAGCTACAGTAAACAAAGCTGTGAGAACAGGGGCATTGGTGTTGTAGAGTTGTCCAGATGTTTCAATGCAGACAGTATTTCTGACGTAAAGCCGGGACACTCCTCTGCCTAGTCCAAAGAGTCTGTCCTCCATTTAGACAACTGCGTTTTGTGATTCGTAAAGTCGCCTCCAGCTACTGCACTGATGTGTATTTCCTGGTTTATCAATGGGCACTGAACCCCTGAGATTGTTTGTAAAGCCTTCAGTGTTTGTCCGAGTATTTATCACCGTCAACCATGTGTTTTTGTGTTGTGAAAAACTACTCTGTGTTTCTATTATTACTTACATTGGTACAGTTATGCTGTATTAAAAAAAGAACACTGTCAAATTGGTCTGAGTCACCGAGGTATCATTGGGAGAGGAATATAGCGGGTATCAGGGCATTCTTGCTTTTCACTCGAGAGATTTACAAACCCCTCTACAGGTTGCTTCCAATACCATCGCTAACACTGTCAGTGTGTATTGTGTGGCAGATGCCTACTTGTCATCCTCTGGTTTATGAGATATTTCATTTCAAGATGTGTGAAAAATTGTGGGTGATTTTATCCATTGTTGCGTGTTGTTGTGTATCGTCTTCAAAATGTTTTTAAATGTTTTTAATGTCTACAAAGCCTGGACTCAACTGACTTTAAAACAAAAAAGTTATTTAGTGAACGCAACTCAAATCATGAAATCTACAAACTCTGTCACTTATTAAAAACGATTCAACCTCTTCTTACTTTCACTGTAGTGACTATTTTATGTTTTCATAGTCGATACAATCAAAAATGCACATACAAGAAACAAGTTAAGTAACGTGGAGGGGGAATGAGAATTGTTGAACGACTTTTATTTTAAAGTTTTAGTTATAAAAATGCCATTCCACACTTCACCGTAGGAAGGACAATGCTTTTTAAAATGCTACGCTTCAGCTCAAGTATTTAGGGCTCGTCAGCACACCAGGATGTAATCAAGCATCCACTTTAAACTCCTACATAACAAGCATTTCTGAATAACAGAGAGGGAACCGGTGAAATGATAATAATTAGGAAAAAAATATATTAAAGCAACAAATTCATTTCTCTTGCAAAAGGACCAGTAACCCCAGTACGCCTAGGCCACAAAGCTCAGTTCCCTGAGTTAGTAACAAATAATGTCCCTGGAGGTGATCAAAATATATATTTTTTTTTAAAGGAGTGAAAACTGTTGGTTAGAAGAGACAGGATTCTATTGTGCAAGCACTAGTGTACAATCAAAGTATGATAAGAATTTCATTTGTGCAATCTAGCAGCAAGGCAACCAAAATAAAAAGAGGTATGTCGTAAAATGGTAGGTTTGTTCATGAGTCACTAAAAGCTTCATTCATGTTTCTGCTGTAGTTTGTCTCATTGCAAATTTAAGCTTAATTTGCTGATACATCTATATTTAAATATCTCAAATTTTCTTTTTTAAACTTCTGTTCAACTAAGTTATACCATGCTGATCTAGGCTGTGTACAATACAACCAAATGTTGTATTGTTGTTGTTTAAAACTGAGAAAAAAGTTCAGCATAAATTGTATGTTCATACTTTGTTGCAGTGCATTCAGGATTATAACTATATACAATGTTGTTTGTACAAAAATGCCAACGCCTGTACCCGGCTTCTTATAAACAAAGTGTACAAGTAGATACATCTTGAAGCAGCACAGAGGATGAAACCAGTATTGCTTTGACAACATGATCATAAAAGATCTGCCAACACGGCACATTCAGATCACGCATGGCTCCGTGTGTGTCTCCCAGGAACCAAACCGACTCTCAGTGTTGTCCTCAGGGCAGACACAGTCCATAACCAAGTGTGTGTGGATACATTTGTGTGAGTGCTGGGGGGTGTCCAGACTGGGATACCTGCTTAGTGTCTCAGCACCATAATGAGGTGTCCACGGATGTGTCCGAAGGGACTTCAGACGTGAAGTCACTGAGAGCCTTTGTCAATCAACCAAGAGATGTCTCCAGTCCTGCAACACAAAAGTCAGAGACACATAAGACACGTAAACATGCAAATGACCAATCCCTGCAAGTGGTCATTTCCGTGAGTGAAATGGAAAAAGGGAAAAGAGCTTGTATCTTTTTACATACTTGCCAAGTCGTGCTAACATCCTTCATTTTATTTTTGGTATGCATTTTTGAAAATGAAAGACATGGAAACATGAGGAACACAATATTGATATTAGACAGAATAAACACACAAACCACACACATAAACCCCCTTTACTAATAACTAGTTATTTTTATGCATTGTCTATTATACACTGTAAGGATACTCAGGAGCGTTAAACTATTTAAAAACAAGGTCCAATAAAATGACAATATCAATTATCTACAATTTGAGTCATTTCCCCTTTAGTAATAAATTATATTGTATTGTTGTCCAGAAATTTTTTTATAGAAATGACTAGGAAAGTTATCTAAGAAAAAAAGTGTTGCCATATTAAGCATGCAGAAAACAACCACAGGAATCTGGCTCTTTTACAATATGCAAACAAGTTTGCCTTGTAGCTAATGCTTTTCATGTGATCAAAGTCACAAGCTCCCCACAACGTGTTGTGTTTCCTGTCATTGATAAAATGTGTCATGTTTTTCTCCCCCGTAAAAAACCTGAAGACCCTAAAGAACATAACAGCTATTGTAAGTGTGACCAGATTTAACTGTTGGAAGGGGACTTACTCCACATCTCGTTTCCTAATCGTCTTTCCGGATCCTAAGACCTCTGCCACTCGGGACACAATAGGGTCATAGTTCATGCTGGCAACAGCGACCACCTCCTCGTTCCTATAGATGGACCAGAGAAAGAAACAATGAGGAAAAAAAATGTATTAAGACAACATGTTTACTTAAAATATCCTCGTGTATTGAGATTGATGCGAAAATAAACGTTACCTTGTGTAAAACGCGACAAATCTCAGGTCATCCAGATCTCCTTGTATAATGACATCATCAAATCCCTCGCCATAACCTTCAGCAGTCGAAAGAAAAACAATCATATATTTTACTTTGACATCTGGATGACAGACGTAAAATACTTTTTTTTTCCCCCCGCAGGAAGGCCTTTCTACCTGCATAGCGTATGGTCTTCCCAAACATGGCTGACCAGAAATAAGGCACCGTTTTCATTTCAGTGGCGCGGCCCATCATGCTGAGAGCTGCCACTCTTCCTGTCAGTCAGGTTGAAAATGAAAAATAACAATAATAAAATCAGCACAAAAATACCAGAAACACCAGAATTCCTTTCCGTAGCTTTAGAAATGTGATTAGAATGCAGAAACTGTAAAACCCCTTACCATGCACATGGGCCATTTGCCAGTGAGGGATGTTCACCTTCTTGTTGTGGCGTGGCGGGAAAGGAAACATCACTATATCCCCTCCGGCAAAGACGCCATCAACATTCGTCTGCATCCCCTGGGGCACAGTTCAGCGGGAACAAAATGAACAAAAAGTGACAAACAAAAAAAACAACACTTCTGAAGAGCAGTTTTTGTTGTGCAGAACACTGCAGAAAACCTTGTTAACGGTAACGAAGCCCCTCGAGTCCATGTTGAGCCCACTCTGTTTCAGGAAGCCTGTCGCAGGAACACTTCCTGCAAATCAGTAAATATCAAGTAAATATATGCTGTTATGCATATGTCAGCGCTGTAAGAAGACAGATTACGTTTGACATCACCTGCACCGATGACACACACGTCTGCGCGTATGACTTTTCCGCTCTTCAGCACCACCTCTTTCAACTGTGTGACAGAGAAAAACGGAAAGCAAGATGATTCTTGAATGCCCTTTTGTTGCCGTCGTCACGAATCTGCTTCTCACTACGACTCACTGGGAAATACTGCAAACAGTAAATAAACAGTTCCACAAGTCAGAAGGACATTTCACCTCAGAGTCTTTGCTTTCCATAATTTTTGAGTAATGGCCATTTATGAGTTTGCGAGGTCAGAGTGCCCGTAAACTTTTGACCACATTTTAATTTGAAATACTTCAATACCCCATTTTCAGCAGATCGTGTTTCTAACCTAACCCTGATCTTTTCTGTATATTAAACAGGGGGGGGGGGTTATTGTGCTCCCGAGAATCATGTCATGCTGTTTCTCTCACTTTCTGAATACCTGTCCATGATGGCCGACCATCTCCGACACCTCGTTCATCATGTAGAACTTCACCCTGTTTGCCTCAAACAGCTGCAGAGACGGAACACACCACAGTCACAGGGAAACGCATGAAAGCCACACAATAGGGAGCTCATGGCCGAATTTCCACATTTCAACATGCACGATCTAGCACTGCTGATGACATTTACGTTCTCTTTCTGGTAGTAAACCTGACTTGCATTTTCACTATTTGTTTCTTCTCTGTGTATCAGGGAGAGTGCTGATAACAGTGTTCTGGGGGCTGCTTCATGTTCTGAAAAGCCTGATTTCCCAGGAGAATTTCCTACCTTCATTATGGATTTCCCTACTTTCTCGCCGAGAGCTTTTTTAAAGGGGACCGTCTCGATCCCAATGATAGAGACCGAGTGGGCCTTGTCAGTTAGGGCTGCAGCCACCTCCATACCTGCCAACACACCAACACAGTGCATATATGCTGAAGATAATGTATCAATGCCAAAAGGTGCAGACCAGTGATCAATCAAAGCGTACAAAGCGGTTTAATGAGAAGGAAAATGAGAATTTATCACGTTGCTAAAAGTGAAAGGAAAAAAGTTGCCTCTTTAACCCCTGTTCTCTAAATCTCTAAGACAATACATTACTACAAAAAAACAATACATTTAAGAGAGTACTCTTGGGGGATTGAAAAGAATCAATCTTAGTAGAATGACTATAGAAAAAAATCTCTAGATAATTTTCCTGCAGTTTTTGTTTTATACATTTGTTTCCATTAAAAATAAATCTCTATATGCTTTCCAACCGAATATTAAGACGCATTTTCAGTCTTTAAATCTCGCATAAAGTTTGAGAAACATTTAGTCCCTGCCAACACCTACTTAGATTGTGTGCCCACAGAACACTTCATCTCACAAAATCATCTCCTAAAGTTAATTTGTCATCAAACTGGAATCCGCACAAATGAGTATTTTTCTCACCTACAAATGAGGTTCCCACAATCACAGCGTTCTTATTGTTGGCCAGCCTCGCTATGCTGTTCGCATCCTCAGGCGTCCTGAGGTGAAACACATTCCTGACGTCTGTCCCTTTGAAGCTCATTGGTTTGGGTCTTTCGAGCAAGAAATTGAAACATCCGTTTATGAATTTATAATCTCAGGTGGCCAATTATCATGCAAAAAGAGGCGGTTTCCTTACCTGCTTCCTGTGGCAATAAAGAGTTTCCTGTACTCCATTCTTAAGCCATCTTCAAATGTCACAGATCGTGTTTTCACATCTATCACCACAGCCTGATTAGTGTGACACAGTAACAGAAGTTGCCTTTTTGTTCAAATTTTGAAATAAAAAACATCAAAATGGCAATTAATCTTTATTAAGTAAAATACCGTAATAGGGTATAAGGACCATTAGCTGTCCCTGCATCATTAACCATTATTAATCAGTCTTTGCCACCTCTCACCTCTTTCTCTGTGAGCAGTTCAATGTCGTGGTCCTGCAGAAAGTCCATCGAGCGCAATCTCAGCTGCTCTGCTGTGTTCTCTAGGGACTAAGCGTGAGTAAGTTAGTGCGGGGTGCATCAGTCAGAAATTACATTTTATGTGGGAGTCTTATTTTATAATAAACTCATTCACTTTATAATGAACATGTAGACAGCTGTAAGAAGCCAGTTAATCATAATGTATGATGATGGTGTCAAATGAAGTCCAGGCATTCTTTATCATGGCATATTTCATACTACAATTCATATTCTCACGCACCAATATATATTTACTTCCACAGAACGCACATTCTTCACAGCTGTGCCGCTGTCACTATTCCCCAAAGACACAACGGTTGTGTTTCGCCATATCAGCAGCCTGTTATGTAACTTTTTTTTTTTTTTTACCAGAGTCGGTTTTGTCTCAGCTTTCAAATGGCCAGGGTCTGTGTACAAACCTTACTCAGTTTAGTCCTGTCATATGGAGGATGTCTGTCCATGGTGCACATGACAATGCGATCGGTGAAGCCCTCTTGCCTGAGCGTCTCTGCGCACACCAGAGCTGCCGGACCTGCCGACACATTCGCCGGTTTACCAAAGAACAGAGAAGAAGTAAATGTAGGCTCAGCTGTGAGATACTAAACAAACAGAACTACCACCCGGTTGAGGACATAAGTGAAGAGGGACAGAATCACACTGACCTGAGCCAATGATGAGGACATGGCTGAAGCCAGTGCTGGAGTTAATGACTGCTGAGCATCGAGACATGGGCGTTGACCTCTTCTGTGACTGAAGAGCCTAGCAATGTTTGAAAGAGATCAATCAGGCGATCCTTTTCTTTTCCTGCATCAATTCTCCATGTTCCTTTTTATGGTTACCTGTTTGTTCGCACGAATGATCACCTTGTCCTTTTCAACTCTGACCTGGGGCAAACAGACACGAATGATGTGTACACTTGGATTGAGCTTAGAGGCATGCAAAGGCAGGGAACGTGTGAAGACACAGCACGGGTGGGAAAAGTCACCTGGAAGGTGGGCAGGCTGTCCAGTCCAGGGAATTCCTCAATGTCTCCAGTTGCAATGTTGAAACACGCACCATGCCAGGGACAGCGTACGTGTCCTTTTGACAGCACACCTGCAGTGACAGATCATGCCCAGTATGGCCAATGTGCAGCGGTGTCTCAGTTATATAAACAATGTGAAAATCATAGGAAGATATCACTCACCTTTGACCAGGGGTGCTCCATAGTGTGGACACTTGTGGCCCATGGCGGAGAACTCCCCGTGTTCTTTGATCAACAAAGCTCTGCCGCTCCCCAGGTCAACCTCTCTCATCCTGTGACACACACACACAAAAACAAAGAGGTGTATGTGCTTTCATAGCTGTGTTTTGAGTAAACCCTTCCAAGAGACATGGGACAGCTTGACAGCACATAAAAAGCACAGCAAGTTTGCAACTTGAGCTAGTATGACTTTTAGCGTGTGGTATATTCTTAGTTGATGTTATGGTTCACTTTCGTTGGTCAAGAATTATCCCTCAAACCTTACAGGCAATTGTTCATCAACAAGGAATTAGAAAAACAAAACATCCTAAAATCCCGCCCATATGCCTAGTGAGCCAATAAAGGAAAATTATATTATAACTGTCTTGTCTGTAATCTTGCATATGATGAATTATTTCCTGTGTATCATAGTGATACACAGCGGTTTTTATTTAACTAAATGAACTATGCATTCTTACTGTCCATTTTCCAGATCTTTAACGTGACAGACCGAGGCCTCCACGTAGTCCCGTGGTTTGTGGTAGGATGGCAGCGGCGTGGAGTCATCGTCGGAGCCGTGTCCCAGGGCCCCGTTAGGTCTGCAGTCAGCAAAGGGACTCGCTTTGCCATTAGGTGACAGCCCGTCCACCTCTTTTTCTTTTTCCAGGAGAGAGAGTTCCACTTTAACTTCAACTGCACAACACAGACACATCTGACTTAGAAACGGTCTTTAAATGCATGTCTGCAATAACGTTAGGTTTACAATGATGCGGTAACACTCTCAAATAGAAATCTGTTTGAGACCTTTCCCCAAAAGATAATATTCCATCATTCCCATATATCACTCCTTCATTATATTTGTGTTAACAGCAGGGAGTGATACAAATCATTTCTTGGTGGCAGCGGTGGGCAAAATTATCCTTAAGACCGCATTCCTTTCGTCTTTTTTTTAAACACCCTGCGTTTCGGATATTTCCACTAGGTGACGCACACCAAACAGTGCGGACCTTCGCTAAAACAAAGTCTACCGTCTACACGCAGTATAAATCGCTTCCATTTGAGCACGAGGCGTTCACTCGCACACCCATGCTACCAACATTCCGTGAGAACGAGATACAATCATAAACCTAAAACAAGTCTAAAATCTTCCTAAAACTTACACAGAAGGTAACCGCAAACAGCGCAGGTGCTTCTCTGCCCCTGATTGGCACTGCATGCATAGAGTGCAGCAATAAAATAACCACCCCCTCCCTCACAGCAACGAAACAAAAACATTAGTTCCGCAATGAAATCTCTTCGGGTTTGATTTGGCATTGAGACCCCTACTTAATAATAATAATTATTATTATTATTAATAATAATGAATGGACCAAAGAAAAGTCGACAGTGAGTGCTGATGTTTTATTAAGCAGTGGACAGCTAAATATTTGTTTTATGATATAAACGTAAATCTTTTTTTATAGTTTCCCCACCCTTGCTTAATTGTGTTTTAAAACCACAAAACCAGAGACACAGATAGCTCAACATTTTGTAACTAATGTTTTAAACAACAATAACGCATTATTACATTCGCCTCTAACTCCTAATCTTTATTGAAATAGTTGGAAAATATGCTTTACAGGATAATGCTGTAGTTATGCATCTATAATTCCCATTAATAAAAAGATAATAAATCAATAATAATAAATAAAGAAATAAATAAAGAAATGTGACATTAACACACACATTGGAGTAGCATTTAAACCCCCATGGTTTTCTCTCTCTCTCTCTCTCTCTCTCTCTTCAGTTGTCATGCTTTTGAAAAGTGACAGTTAAAAGAGCAGACAATGAGTGGCATTCAGTTTTCTTTAGTGATATAAGATGCGCTCCTGTTGCACATATATTTGTGAACATTGAGAAATGGTTGTGTAACTCATTTTTTTTCAGTGCAGCAGGCTTTATCTGTTGGGCTGCAAAAATGTGCTGATCATCCGGTTCTTACACAGTAATCTGTCTGGAATTTTCTCCTGCTGAGCGAGTCTTAATTAAAATCAATGGAAAATCATAGTCGTAGTGCAATTGCAGGAGAGAAGAAAGAGAAAGCTTTCCACGGCTGAAGGGAATCTCTCGGTGCTGCTCTAACATCTGTGGATGAATGTGACTTAAATCACCAGCACAAAAATATGCCCCAATCAATAAAAATCTATACAATTAATAATAAGGTGTGTTCTGTTAAATAATTAGTGGTGTCCACCTCAGCTCCCCCGGAACTTCATTCACTGTCTCATTAAATCTCCTCACAAACGTGGTCAGCGAGATGAACATAGAAAATAAACATACTGCTGGTCCAAAAGGCTAATTTCAGAATGAATGGCTATTTACAGATTCCATGAATGACTCTGAAAAATATAAAGACAATCTGTAGAACAATGTTTCCCACTGTGTTGAATGCCAATTGAATAGAGACTCCCTGTTCAGTGATTTGTCACACATTTTTTATATCTCAGGGTCTCACTTTGATAAACTCTGAATAATTTGTCCTTGTGAAGCTGGACGTCAGCAGCCTCTGATCTATCATACCATTCGTCATCTTTCTCACTTCGCCCCAATGTGATGCAGATGATGTCTCACTTTGCGTGGAGCACCAAATGCGACTATCACCCGCCAGAGCTCAATAAGGCATGACAGCCAATCTCCCAGCAGTGCATATACTGAGATGGATGCACATAAGGTGTCGAAATTAGACGCTCATATCTCAGTACATGTATTTGTCTTAACCAAAGAGAGCATCAAAGCTCCTACCACACAAAGCACTGCACTGCGAACGGAGGAGGGTGAGAGGACACGTCTAACAGGATTTGGAGGCAAGTGGTGGCTTTGAAAATAGGTCAAACTGTACATCGAGACATCTATATACAGTTATGTATATATATATACTGTATATATAAATATGTTTCAATGTATACCGGCTTTAAAGCGGCACACTTTCTTTAATGTAGCACATGAATGCAATTGTGGCAGCATGTAGCATGTCGGTTACCTGGTTTGGGTTTGGAGAAGCATCCTCCCATGGTGGGCCCAGGATTGAGGGACACCCAGGGACAGGGCGGAAGGGGGGGGAGGGAGGGGAGGCGTGGTCAGATCCTCGGGCTGGGCTGCTTGGTTGGAAGGTAACGATGACACAGAACTGTGTGTATGAGAACCTGCAGGTCCAAGCTGGCCATCACGCACGTCAGCTCCTCCACATAATCTGCATGGGCGTATGTTAGAGTAATGTCACAATGGTCAACTTTTTTTTTTTTTGTGCCTTCTTTTTGCCTGCTCGTCACAGTCACCGGTTGTGTTTGTGTAATTTCTTTGCGTGGTGTTGGTAGTGCTCCAAAGTGCCAATAGGCCACACTATGGAAGTACTGATAAGAGATAGTCAACTCATTTTCTAACATGTAAGTGCTTGTAAAAAGGAAGCGGTTGTGTTAATTAGGAACATTTTCACACACATTGTTACCTTTGTTCATGCATATTGCAGGGGAAACCGTTAAATATTAACAGCACTCTGACACCTATTAACTTTCTTGTCACACTGGGCTTTAAAGGGAACCAGGGGCCCCTTGAGTTTCAAAATCCCCCTGGTTTTGTTGCCACGTTGCCCCCACATATCTGCCGGCGCTGGTATTTCACCCAGTCATACAGTAGTTAGTTAGTCTCAGAGCAATGGCTATGAATCTGAGGGGCTGCACAGTGACAGGTGTGACACTCAGCGCGGTGCAGTCCATCACCGTCTTATCCTTTTGAGGTACAACCCAAACGGACTGCTTGATATTCCGAGCACATCTTAATGTCCTTGGCCTTCAGGAAGAAAAAAAAGTCTTGAGTTGAATAGCTCGCTGCTCAGAAAAAGTTCCAGAGAGCAAAAAGAGAAATGGAAAGATCTCCTCTGACACAACACTGCCGCTTAGGTTGTTGGCTCTATCGACTATGACTTTTATTTTTATATGCATAGAAATGTGGACAAATTGTGCTTTACTCATATTTACTCATTTTATTCAAACCTATAATTCCATTCCACCTAATTTAATAATACAGAATCTTTTATTTCCACTACTTTGATGTGATGGCTATGTTTCTTTTTCTTTTCTTGATATTTGTAATTGGAAAGGCCTCCTTTGGACTGCACTATTCACCTGCCCCCTTAACAGCACTTAACAGCAATGATAACACAGCAGGGCCTCTGATGTTGTTTGTCTCACGAAAACAATTGGTTTCCACACAAGTGGTTTAGGACCATGAAGATGTATCATTCTCTCCCTCATATTGCCGCCTTTAATAATTAGTCGCCACTGAACATTTGAGGAATAACAAATTGGATCAGAGAAAGCTGCCGTCCTAGAGGTCCAGCCGGCTCAAGATATTCTGTGCAAAACTAAAGTAGGTTAAGCAGATTTGGTCCTCACGACCAGTGACGCAGATTCAGCTTTCTCACTGTTGGGCCCGTCCCCAAGCCGTGCTAATAATCCTGCCGGCAAACAAGATGTCAGTTTCACTCACGTCCCCTTCAAATGTAATACCTGTTCCTGGAATGTTTGATGGAGAAGAATGAGTCAAATGCAGCTGGTGGCGAGGAGGCCAATCCATAAACGCGCTGAGGAAATAAATAAAAGGCAGCTGCGCACTGACGGTCACATCGATCAAAACTAGACCCTACCTTCCACGAAGCCTCCTTGAAGAGTGAAAACAATAGTTTGAGGTGCAGACACGGGGTAAAAGCAAGTTACATAACCTCCTCTCACGCTAGCAGTCATCTCTACGCTGAAATACAAACATACAACAAATATCATATATACCTATACCTATATCAGCAGCCGAGGGACAGACGCATCATCGTCCATATGTTGCAAAACCAGCGGACCCTCAATCGCTTCCTAATAATAATTGCGCGCAAGTTCACAGCACCGAGGCCCTGGGCGTGCACCTGTATCAGTGGAGAGCCGCTGGCTCAGCGGCTTATGCGTGTCAAAAATTCGAGCTGCCGATCTCCGTTTTATTGAAGCACTTGCCCGGCAGGTATGTTAACCTGCGGTTAACGATTAGGGACCCTCTGATCCTGGGCCGATAAAGGACAAAAGCTCACAACTCCGACCACATAAATATCTGACCGCACCTCTCTCTCGCTCGCTCACACTTTGCACATTCTCCTGGTTTACGAAATGCAAGATAAGACCAGGGAATCGACTCCCCCCCCCCCCCCCCCACCCGGGGAACCCCCCCCCCCCCCCCCCCCCCCGGTTGCGTAAACCAACTCTTGAGCGAAAAAGTGCCCTCCAACCTGCTCATTAGTGGTTCATTATTTTGCCTGACAAAGCAATGACTGGGATGGGGTGGGAAGAAACTGTTTAAACCTGTTTTTATATTGCCAAAAGAGACGGGAGAGTGTCCTTAACTATGTGTCAAGATGCCAAACCGGTTGCCAGAATTTTTGCCTGACTTCTTATTTACTCCTTTGCCTGCGTGTTTTTGCACCATCGAAGGAAACAACGGGCGGATTACAGTCGCCACTGTCCCCGTTGAGAACTTCTAGCACGTGTGACACAATCATTCACTGTGGGAAAGTTCATTCACATCCTTCCTGATCAGGACTAGGAAGTTTCGAAAAACGTGTGCACTTGAATGGTAGGGTTGACTACAAAACCGGGAGAAGTGACACAGTCACGGAGATTGAGTTTCAGATGGAGTTCGTAAACACAGTCTTGCGAATAGTACATACTGCAGAAGCCACGTGGCAGCAGAAAACAAAGATGGGACCGTCACACAGCATTGTTTACTGATTCACACAGCTCAGCACAAGCAGCTTAAGACTGAAGTTCCTTAAAAAACCTCATGTTGACCCAAATGTGTGTGTGAAGCTAAAGTTGGTTATCAATGGCACTGCCAACTGGTCTCAGGTCGGTTTGGCTCCTGCTTGGAGCGATGACCTCTCCACGGAATGTCATGGAAAAGTGGAATGATGGTTTATCGAGGGGTGTGCACCCAAACGGGGGAGCTGTGCCTCCATACAACGTTTCTGCTGTTGACCACTTTCTCAGTGCACACGTAGACAAACACACGTGTCTGCGAACGTGAGACACTTTCGTCTTTTTCCACATTATTAAGAGTTACTGATGCACTGGGCACTTGGCCAGCCCTGGCGAAGACATTTTAAAGCGCCTCTATTTCCTGTGTGTGTGGCTGAACTGATCAGGAGTGACACATTGGCTCTGTGTTACCTATTATGATTTCAGTTGCTATACTGCAGCGCAATATGTGGTTCATTCGGGGAAGAGTTCTGGTATCGGTGGCAACAAGACATAAGTCAGCATCACCTAAACACGTCATATTAGAAGAAAAGTGATAAAGCAAAACTACATTTTCAACCCCGTGAAATAAAAAGGAATCAGCTTACCAGTTAACATGGAGGAGATGCACTGAGATCTGGTCAAACTCTCCGGTTTCCCCTTTGGAGGACGGGGGCATATTAGCACAAAAGTCCTGTCCCCCTCGGGGATTGGCTCTGTCCACCGGAGTAGTCCCTGTCTGTGTGTCCCTCCGTACCCTCCTCCACTCTCCTCTTCTGCCTCTTGATGCAGCAGAGGCTCTGGTGGGTGTGCGCGTGGGTTTGCGTGCGTGTGGGTTTGTGTGCGTGTGTGTGGGCGTGCATGCACTGGCCCCTCGCATAGGCCCCCTCCGGCAGCAGACTGAACCGACCAGTCGTGGGAGTTGGTTGGTCTCTTTTTTCGCCGGCCCTGCCTGCAAACGCAGCACAGAGGAACTTTGCCAGTTCCTCAGCTGTATGCAGTATTGATGGAGTTGCTGAGGGGATGCTAACACAGCATGAATTCTCACTGTTCCCTTGCTCTCGCCCTCCTACCCTCCCTCTCTCTCTCTCTCTCTCTCTCTCTCTCCCTCTCCCTCTCCCTCTCTCTCTCTCCCTCCCTCTGCTAGAGGCTGCTTGCTTTCCCCGTTCGGATCCTTTCAGCCTCTCCTTCAAAGACCTGACTGGCCAGGCCCGGATCAAAGCCCTGCTGCCCACCCCACTGCACCGACTGCCCACTTATCACACTGCCTGCTTAGTGTGCATACATTGTGCGGCATGCCTGCGCTGCTGCAGTAGGATCCGCTATAGTTATTACTCGCCGGTGTGAGTTTATTGTATTTACCCCCGGGAGACATAAAAAAAAAAAAAAAAAAAAATTGAAAAAAGCCTGACGCAAGCTATAACCAATAATTCGACTCGCACCGTATTTGCGTGGTGTGCTACACTGCTTTTTTGTGTGCGCACCAGAGGTAGAACAAGTGAGAGTGCAGTATGTGCAGTAAATCCCACTTTCAGGTCAGGGGGCCGAGTGGAGTAGGATTAAGAAGGTATACGGAGTATTATAGAAATGAGCTGCCGAGATATTTCCATTTCTTATGTTCCCGCACTGGTGGCAAACGCCTTCAAACAACTTCCTGGGAAAATAGACCTAAAAGTTGATGGCCAGTGGCCAATTAACGGAAGAGGATTCAGAAATGACGACGCCAGTGAGACGCGTTGATTAGGATGCATCGCCCCCTTTGCCCTGCTAATGTCTCTGGAGGAGAAAGAAGAGACATTTCAACATGAGTGACAACAACAAGAAAGATCAAAAAGGAGTCATTGCATTTTTGCACTGCGCTGGCCACTGTCACGTGCACCTGGGCCCCCGTGTCATTGTGTTTTCGCCACGGTCATAGCAATGTACAGCAGTCTGCCAGAGCCACACTGTGCAATGCGAGACGAGGGCGCCAGGTCCCTTCCCCCTGAGATTCGGCACAGTAGCGTTTGGAATGCAACTCCTGTTGTTCAGATAATAGATTGCGCCTATAAAGTCAAACTATATTATACATTATGTTTACTTTTTACACTTAAATCTATAAAAAAAAAATATATATATATATATATATATATATTTCTGAATCTTCACCTCACTATCCGCTACTCTTATCCCTGGAGGTATATTGGTTTTAACAAACAGTGGAATAATAATCAGAAAAGGCTTAAAAAAAAGATGGAAATACCTTTTTGAACAATGCTTTCTTTGAGAGATTACAAAATAAGGACAACCGCAATTGCTTGTTATCACACATTGCTTTAATCGTTTTCAATTCTCATCACAGTCGCATCATTTTATGGTGCCAATCTTTTTGGTCCCTTTGTCACTTTCTCAGAAATGTGAAGTGTTATTATCTCATAAATCAAGCGCACAAGCTGAAATACTTCCATACGAGGAACATGAAGGCTCAGACTCACATCCGACAATCAGAAGCCTATAAAACCTCCGTCTTCAGGTAATGCTGTGTCCTGTACTTCAGCTGCGGGCTGGTTGGGACGCTTGGTGGCCGCTGGTCGTAGTCCCCCATGCACACGGCTACAAAGAACAAGGTTCCTCCAAGGACCAGGGCGAACCCTCCAAACCATCCGGAGAACATTGCCTCCCCATACTCCCAGCGTGGCATCACGTCAGGAAAACCCTGGTCCCAGAAATCCACCACCGTCGTGTAGGCAACAAAAGAGACAGGAGCCAGTGTGGTGAGGCCCGACACCCAGGCCAGCACCCCGCTGAGGATCAGGAGAGCTCTCTTCCAGCCGGGCTGTCCGGCGCACAACTCCACCCCGTCCAGACCCGGGAAAGCGGCCAACACGGCTGAGCCTCCGGTACCTACAGAAACCAACATGAGCACCCTGGAGATCTGTAGGTCCACGGGGAGTCCCAGGACGGAATCGTAGGCCTTACACTGAATTCCGACCTCCTCTGTGTAGAGGCAGGTGTGCCACAGCCCGGAGTACCAGTTCTCCACCTCGTTCAGGTCCGAGTTCATCGTCTTCCACAGGGGGAGGAAGGTGGTGACGAGAGAAGTGACCAAACCCCCGAACGTCACGAAGAGCGCAGTCCTTTGCATCATCTTAGTTGTTAGGAAAACCATCTTCTGCTTCTGCACCTACTCAGCGGGCTTAGATCCAGCTGTTCAGGCAGTGAGATCCACAGTGGGTCTGTGGGCTGTCCAACCTGCTCACTTCTTGGAGCTTCTTGATGAAATATAGCAGATAAGTGGGAGATAATTGGAGACGAAGGCACCACAACAGGCATACTGTGTTTTTCAGTGCTCAATGTCATCAGTGAACAAAGAACTACTGTTTTTTACATGTAAGCGGATATGTCCAAAGGGATTCTAGGCTGTGTGTGTGTGTGTGTGTGCGAAAAAGTCGTCTCAAATGAGGGAAACACGAGTCGGTGTGGTGGGTACACACAAGAAGGAGAATTCAATGGCATCCCGGGCTTGATTATAATATCCTCTTTCTGCGTGGTTGTGAAATTGAGTCATCTTTCAAAGTTGCAAGTAGTCCAGATGAATGCCACTGAGGAGCCAGACATTGTTTAAGTTATGACCTTTACACTCTGAAAATCCAAAGGCAGAGCTTTTGATTTGCCAAGTGTCGGGTACCTGCTCTAGGTACATGGCACTTGGTGCTCACAGCGTCGAAAATAGTCCAATAATAAATGTGAGTATAGCCATAAAAATGACCTCGTGAATTTTCTCACTTAAGGAAAGTATCCTTGCAGGAGTTCTCAAACTAAGAAACATCATCTGAATGCATCATCCTGGGCTCTATGGAAATTGAAACCCCTCATAGATGTGGCTAATTTGATGAAAGGTCAAGGGTTAACTTACTGCTTTCCAATAGTATAGACTTGGGTTGGGGGAGGCACAAAGACTTAGTACAAAATGCTTATTCGTATGATTTATTAAGGCTGTAAATACAGGAAAATCATGAGGGTATATCTATAACAATGACATAATATGGAGGACAGCTCGTCAGTTAGTAATGGGAAGAAGCGATTAGATTTACGAAGGTGCCACTGACAAGGGACATTAAATATTAGTAGCATATAATGGCCTTTATTCCTCACAACTGGTGTGTTAACTGGGTAAGAGCTGAGCATAACAGGAGTGATAAATAGATGTTCATCCATTTTTGATATACTGTAAGTTGTGTTTAGACTGAGAATGTATCTCGGCAGTTATCACAAAACCCGGTCAACTGAGGGCGCCGTATGTCCAGTTGCAACACCGAGCGTACACAATATAAATAAGTTAAAAACAGAACATAAGGGGGAAATTTCGAGCCCATTCAGCGTTGGAACAATTTGGTTTCTTCACCGTTTTCCCTCCTCACCGCGACGAAGATGGAGAAACCGTTACTGCATGGATCAAAGGCAACTACTGTATGAGGGTTGAGACATGCGAGGTCTAACGTGAACTAAAGCACTGCGCGAAGGGGGAGGAGAGCATGGCTAGTGGTAGGTGGAACGGAGATATAGGGCCTCCGGCTCTCGGCGTCATCCTAAATGTCGGAGCCCATCTCAGCGCACTGTTTGTCTGATATGTGTGTAGCTAGAGACTCAATGATGTCCAACAGCAGCAGCTGGCTGAGAGACCGCAGGTTGGGGAGCTTGGATACCTTTGGGAGGGGAGAGCAAAGAAATGAAAATAATGAGCAACAAAATTAAGAAAAGACAACGATGAGTCAAACAGCGGAAAACGCCGCACCGGATTGCCGGCGTTCATAAATAAAAATGAAGAAAAACGGAAAGAAGCTTAACCGAAGGAAAAAAAAAAAACAACGAAAAAAAGAACAGCACTACAGCCAAGTCGGGTGAACATTGAGTGCTTTGTCGTTTCTTTGAATAACAAACAATATTCGGAGTGGAACCATGACCCTCATCGGTATGTGATGAGATGCTTGTACAGCCGGCCGGACTGTAAACAGTCTGCACTCTACGTAGAGGGTGGAGGGGGATCCACCCGGAGGCCAAAAGAGTCGGCCACTCACTAGGAAGACGGGGCTACAGGGTTAGCTCAGCTGCACTCAGCTGCAGCGAGTGGGCAGCATACCCCCAGGGCTCCGGATACAAGCCCACCCACCTTGATGAACTGGTGGACAATAATGTGCAGACAGTGCTTTTTCATGTCCAGAGCCTGGGTCTTATCTGCCGCCTCCAAGATCTGAAAGGGGAGTGGAGGTGTGAGGAGAAGGAATATGAAGACCTTATTCACCTTGAATTAAGGAAATAAAGCGAGGTTCCTTTGGGTCGATGAGAAAACCTTCATACCTGCAAGACGTTCTCCACCGTGACGTTCATCTCTAGATTCTGCTTGCAATACGCCTGCAGCCGGTTGTTGGAAAAGCCATAGTAATACGGTGCAGAAAACAAATAGCTGTTCATCATGGGTTCAGGAAATGTATTGATTTTCATTTTGCTTTGAAACAACAAAAAAAAACAAGATTCCTTTCTCCGACCAACTACGTGATCACTGTGTCAGACTGCAGTTCAATAATAGCCCCCGAGTAACCACGTCTAGAACTTTAGTGTATCACCCAAGGCGTGAGGCTAAAATATGTCGGCTTCAAAGAGAGAAAATGCACAAAAGCTATGAGCCCTGTGTGTTTTCCTGAAATGACGAGGTCAGTTTATCAAACTCAATTATAGTAGTTATAAACATTCTGGCTCATAGAATAGTGTAGTGAACTTAAATAGGATACAGGGAATCCTCTGGGGGCATGTTGACGTCGCCATAGTAGATGTATCGCAGCATGGACTCAAAAGCTTGCTTGCTTGGAACCATCTCCCCAATAGAGATATTAACCTGCCCGTCCTCCGGCATGAAGGAGCGGAACATCGCTTCAAAGTAACTGGGGGATTAAAGGAAGAAAGTGTCAGCATCGCACGACTGTAATGGCTGAAAACGTTGCTATCTGATAATAGCAATAATAATGCGTGTTAATAAGATAAGATCATCTTTTATTGTCCCACAGTGGGGAAATTCACAAAATACCACTTTCAGATTTTCTTTCTGTTTCAACTGCAAGAGCGTGATCATGCGCACAAAATTCAAAATCATGGGCCATTTTATAAAATTTCCATCATTAATCAAAAATGGGGTCATTGCGACTGTTCATTTGCCAAGGTGGTTGCATGTGTACAAAGCGGGTGATCTTGAACATCTGTGCGGTTGCTACCTGGATCGGGCAGCCAGTATGACTTGGTGTGCCGGGCGTGGGTGGCCATCTAACAGCAGAACAATGTTGCAGAACTCCAGGCCGCCTCCCTCCAGGTAAGCCTTCATGTCCTGCACCAGGGAGGTCCCGATGTCCACCGGCTGGTCCGAGTACAACCGGGGAGGAGGCTGCTGCTTTCGGCGCACTATCTCCACAATCAGCGGGGTGGACAGGCGCTCGAACTCTTTGGTCATGATCACCTGGTTGAAGTGCGACTCCTTCACCACGAAGTTAAGGCAATGCTCCTGGAAAACAAAAGGGACGTACGTGGAAGGCAACAATTTTGAAATGAATTGTTAATTCCTATCCCCCCACCATCTCTATTGGTTAAAGGTAATTCAGCGCATAGCCGCTTACTGACCTCTTCTGGTTCAAGGTATACATGCACTGCACTGAAGAAACCTTGAGCTTCCCCCACTGGATGGCAGCAAATGTGCCGTTTTGGAGCGGGCGTAAACGTACCTTGAGCTGGTCCAGTTGCAGCTTGTTGGCATTTTCACACACACTCAGAACGTTCTGCAGGTCGACAGACGCCTCGATGTACTGCACACACAGCTGCTCCAGGCGGGACAGCTTAAAACTAAGAGCCAGCTTGTATACATCCATGATCAGGAGAACATCCTGGACATGACCTACGTAGACAGATGAAGACGAGAACAAATAATCAGTATTTTCGCTTGCCTTTTCAGGGTAACTGCAGGCATAACACAAACACGACAAGCACGAGGAGAGCGCCACCTCTGCGCGGATACTGGATCTTGTCTGTGTAGAGGAACTGCATTAAGACTTGAAAGGGCTGGGCCTCCGCTTCCCTGATGAACACTTCCAGCTTTGGCTGTGAGCCTGATGGCCTGTGGCCTGCTGGGATATCCCTCGGACCTCCGTTGGTCCCGTCATCACTCTCCTCACTGCTTTCCTGTTTAGCTTTCTGCACATGGAAACAGCAGGTTGAGTAAGTATTCATTTCAACGTTCTAACTCTACATTATGTGAAATGAAACTGAATTTCCCCATTGTGGAACTAATAAAGGTGGTCTTTCTTTCTTTCTTTTCTTTTTATTAAATGACCGTTCATATGGAAATGTGCTCTGTTGTGCATGTACTTGGGTGGAAGTACACATACTGTGTCAATATACAACATATACAGTAGTATATGCTATACTATCACGGAGTATCACGGTGGCTGCATGCCTCTGACCTGCCGCTGCCTATCCCGAGCCTGCAGGATTTTCTTCCTCAGCCACTGACATCTTGCAGTCACTATGGCAATGTGCCCCAAGACTCTCTCCTCCCTCTGTCAACAAGACAAAAGAGGAGGCAGACATGTGGGTTAACAAAAAAACATGTTAGTAGGGCAAAACGGTAAATCTTGTCATTTTCTTTTGCTGTGTAGAAGTGTACGCCCTGAATCTACCTCTCCAAGAATAAACTCCACATCACAGAACTGACGGTTCTCCCACAGTTTGCCATAGTCTTCATGGAGAGTACACTTTGGATAGCATGAGAACTGCAACGAGGTAATGGGTCAATTACTACATCATGTATAACATGCCGGCACCCTTTACTTTGAGCAGGACATGCTTTTGACCACATTGATACATTTGTGAAGGAAGAGGTTATGTTTGGGCAACAAAAGTGCTGAGACACTAACCTGGAATCTATACATCTCCCCACTGCGCACATTGTTATCCACTGTCCCTCCAAAGATGTACATGGCATCATAAATCACAGCAGCAGCGTGGAAGAGTCTTCCACTGGGCATCTAACGTGGCAAAGAAGACAGAATCTATCATTTATTAGAAAGCATACTGACATTCTTAAAAAGTAAAGCTTAAATTCTTAAGGAAAGATTATCAACATTGAAAACTCTTAACATTAAAATAAGAATGTCTTTTACCATTTTCAATCAAATAAAAAGGGAGCCTTTTCTATCAGTATACGGCACAGCCAGGGCAGACAGTACAGGAGTAAAAGGGTGTTGATGATTTATACGACAGCCTGTTGGCAAAACATCGGCTGCATAACGGTGTTATTGTGCATGGGAAGTGTTTCATACCTCACTGTCCAGACTGGGGTGGATAACCTCCCAGGACTGAGAGTCCACGTCGTAGCAGTGAAGCTCGTTGGGCAGAGTGTTGTCGGCAGCACCGCCAAACACATACAGGTGGCGGTCAAAGGCAACCATGGTGTGGCCATAGCGTCTCTGAGGCGGCGGAGGGGAGCCCCGCAGCAAATGCTCAGTAGGGATACGTGTCCACCTGAGAAGATGGAATATTTTAGGACTTATAGGGGCCCTGTATCCTTGGCTACCATTGTGATAAGTGTCACAGGTTATTCAATGAAAGGCATCGCTCACATGTGACCCTTGAACTCAAACTGGAAGAGGTTATTGGTGATCTTGGCTCCACTCTGACCAGAAAACACAAACATCTTGTCCCTGCATACAGCTACAGGGAAGTTGCAGCAAGATGGAGGAATCTCACCACTCTGATCGATCTAAATGACAGGTACACACACACACACACACACAGATTAACACACACATACAGCAAATGACTCTCAACAAGCTTCTCAAATGATTTAATACTTGCCTCCTCCCAACACGCATGTTCTCGATCCTGCAGACTGATGGTCCACATATCATTCAGCCTGTACGAGAGGAAATATACATCAAGATTAGGAGCAAAAACAAAACAATGTGTTGATGTCTCAAAAAGATTTGAAATAATCAAAACTAAATAAAGATACCTGGCATTCCCATCATAGCCAGCAAATATCCACAGTTTGTCACTGTATACTGTGGCACCATGAGCAGACCTTGCCACTGGCAAGCTACGAGAGAGGGAACAAATATGTTACCATATGCCACAAACGTATATAAAAATAATCATATTTTTCACTTTATTTACAATATTTAAAATCAAAACACACATTTTAATGTCTGCTCTTGAAAACATATATATATATATTTAAAATACATTGCCAGCCCTATTGTTTGATTTATAAGAACAGAATAAAATGCCTTACCTGCCCTCTACTTTCCATTCAGTCCACAGCCCCGTGGCAAACTTGTACTCGAAAAGGTCATTTTTGTTTTTCAGGTTTGAGTTTGAGTAAATGTCTCCAGTGTAGCCCCCTGAAACAAAGTAACGTCCGACAGGACAGCGTTAACGTCGCCCAAGTTGACGTGTGAGTGGGTGAGTGGCAACGGATTGTGAGGAGCTTATAAACTCACCGAAAACAAACATGCTGCTGCCATACACCACGGCTGAATGGTGATACCTGGGAGCAGGCGGAGTCCCAGTGGTGAACGCTCTGGAAGGTATGGTATTAAGAGACATTAGATCGAAACGCTGACACTTCCACATCCAACGCGCATTATTGTTTCTGAATGACACAGGCTGCAGTCCTTACCGACACCATGAGCAGTCCTTCACATCAAACCGGAGCAAATCATTCAGCATGTTCTTCCTGTGGGGTGACACATCAGTTCACTGTATGTGGTGGACAAGATGTAAAAGGGAGACATGCCTCTCGTTGTCCAGTGTTACTCACCCATTGTCCCCCCCGAACACGTATATGGCATCTCTGTACGCCACGACGGTGTGCTTGCTGCGCCTGTATAAGCCACGCGAGTGACAGATTTTCTCATCTTAGTGAGTGTGGTAGTAGCATAAGAACAGAATACAATAACACATAGCGGTCACAGGGAAGTACATGTCCAGGTATTCGGGTTACCTTGCACCGACAAACTCATCACACGGAGGGAGCCGCCTCCAGCGATGAACTGTCTCAAATGGACCAAAATTGAGCGTCAAATATTCCACGCTGTCGGAGCAACTGTGGTCGAAGTCAACACTCGGGGCAACTTTAGTGGATTTGCAGGACATTGTTGCTAACTCATCGGGCTGAATCACTCCTCAGTGCCACCCGTCTGCAGGGACGTCCGCACTCAATGCCATCGTTGGTGTCAGAGCTAATGTTAGCGCCGTGTGTTCTTTTTAGACCCTGTGCAGTCGGAACTGCGGGCCGTTTGTCAGCTTTAAAGCACCGTGCTACGTCGGCTAACAGTTAGCTATTAGCGATGCTATTAATGACCATGGCTAGCTCCGGGAGAGCTAACCAGCTTGGTGCTACTGCTGTGCTACAAAACAAGCATCAACTACGGCTGATGAATACAGCTACTGATTTTACGCTAAAATACCGCTTTAACTGGACTAATTGCTGGTATGTCCACAATTGGAAATTGTTCGCAGTAGCACATGAGGGAAGAACTAAGCCTGCAAAAGGGAAACTACAGCACTAATGTTTTTAGAAGGCGTAGTGATTCGACCACGCCCCCGCGAGCCTGGTGAGTACGTCACTTCCCCCAATGTCATGAATGAATTATATGACGGTGCTGCTTATTCATACAACAGAAGAAATGGAATAGAATATATTGTTATTTCATTTTGTGTGATAAAATGAATCTAATTTGGTTAAAAAAAATCATAATCATAATCAAAATTATTCGCCCCTTACAACTGGGTTACTGATATTTTGTTATTTAAATCTGAAATGTGTTTTGAAACCTTTATTCAAGCATTATTTTGTGTCATATCTGTTATGGCACAAAGAAATGTCATGTCACGTGTGTTTCTCTTTTTATCGCATGTTTCCCCTTTTGCAGGTTTAACTGTGGCTCCGTGGATATCCCATATCCTGCTGAAATTGTATAGTTGAGTGGGTGGCTTGGGAAAAATACACAAATGAAACTACTTAATAAAGCTTAATTAAAATTAACTTCTTGTATTCATGTGGCCGTCAAAATCTCACACAGTCCTCGTTAGTATAGTGGACAGTATCTCCGCCTGTCACGCGGAAGACCGGGGTTCGATTCCCCGACGGGGAGTGCAACTTTTTTTTTTACTGGATAGTTTTCTGACCCGAGTCACCTGGAGAAATAACGTGTGTGAGAAATGTTTCAGAAAGTGTATAAATTAATGTATCGGTGCATAAAAGCACTCAAGGGTATAGCATATTTATATGCAAACAATGTCAATATCCACCCCTCCTTGAATTGTTCATGTTTTGTTTTTACTTCAGAAATTCAAAGTGATCGAATTAAGATTTTCTAACATGGATGAAAGGAATCTTCTTAATTTTCAATGCTCACCGAGATCATCATGAACCTTTAACACTTTTCAAATTATTCCAAGATGTCGGCAGGTCCTTTACATTTATACACAAAACACCAGGAGCAATCTTTTGCAAATAAAATATAATAAATATAATAAAGAATGAAATAAAACACAGAGAAGGGAATAGGAAGCTGCCATTTTTTTTAAGAATCAGGGATTTAATACATACAGTATATAATTTTCACATTCTTTTTAGGATACAAATTTTATCATATATTGCCCAAAAGTGGTGCGGAAGAAATTTAAGGAGGACAACATTGATCAATAGAAAACAAAAGAGACAATATTAAATCAGGAAAATAATTGACACAAATTAGGTTATGTGTGAGTGACAAAGGAAACGATTAATATATCTCTCAGTTTAACCACTTAATTGATCCATGCAATGATAACTACTCTGTGTAAACACATGTACTGTATGTGGTGCTTAACACTTGTCATTGTCTGGATGGGACCCACCTGTCTTGGCACACAATGAATGCTAACTCTTGGCTCGGTACTCAACAAAGCCCTACCACATCATCATTGTGTCGACCAAGACACCCGGCAAGACTGAATGCAGTAAGGACAATGTAATATTAGGAGACACATGAGAATGGGCTTCATCAGGAAAAATAACCAAAATAACCAAGGCAAACATTTTATATCACATAGCAGATACACATTTTCCTCTGTATGCATTGCGTATTGTCTACGTGTGACAACAGAGAAAGCATGGGTGCCATCAATAACAACAATTATGGCTACATTTCATTTAGATGAGGTTCTGGCGCCCTGGAACCCGAGCAAGTGCAAATGCTATTACTTACGACAATGCTTTAAGAAGAATGAAGAAAAAGAGAATTCCCTTGTAAGTCCACCCAGCGAGATACTAAACTTGTTTGGTATAAAAAATGACAAGGGCAGTGGAAGCGTCTGTTTTTTAAGTGATGGCCGATTTTGTCCTCCGTGGACAATAAAGTGGGATACTCTTCAAGCAACCTAAAAAAATTGCGACAATGTGTCTTTATTTCTCCTCTTTGAAGTAAGTTTTTAATAGCCGAATTGGCCATGGTCGTTTACCAGTTAATGACATTTCGGACATGGCCCCACAGCTTGGTGATCCACAGGTTCACCCCAAGCTCCGTCAAGTATTGCAGCTCTGGCATCAACATCTTGCGACACAACTTCTGATGTGCCTTGTCCACGTTCTTCTTCAGGTTATAGCCCATGATCGACTTCTCTCCGATGGGTTGCCAGGGCTGCATAGCTGTCTCTTGGATGCTGCCAGCGTCCACAGCACGACCCCCCTCGATACAGATGGAGGTCATCTCCGCGTTCCTTCGCCTGAGCTCTGCCACCTCCTCGGCCATCCGACGCTGTCCATACGCATCCACCCTCTTCCAAAAGGTCCGGTTCAAATGCTGGTACAGCTTCCAGTCAATTGCATTCCATTGAAGGGCCTTGGCCCTCAGCTCGGGCGTAAGTTTAGACACCGTTGAACCCTTGCGGGCGTTGAGCTTGAAGAAGAGCAAATCGTCCATCTCCCAGCAGAGTGTCTCCTTGAGCAGGATAAGGGATTCCTCAAAGTGTTCCACCAACATGACCAGCTGAAAACGGTCAGTGATGGCTTTAATTCCTTCTTCTACCCGTGGATCACTTGGCTCCAGAGTGTTGTCCTGTCCAAAGTCAAAGAACAGCAGATTCTTGAGGTAGAAAGAGTTGAAGCCCTCTGGATCGAAATAGTATAGTGGGTCACGTAGGAACTCACTCAGCTTGTCATCGCCCGGTATCCTCCAGGTGAAAGGCACCAAGCGGCCGAAGTAGTGAAAGGACGACTCAAACAGCTCCGCAGGGTCTCGCAGGATGGTGATGTACGAAGTGTCCACGGGGAGCAACTTGGCCACCTCAGGCGCGTTGAACCGCATGTGGTTACAAATGATATTGAAACACATTCCAGGTCTGTAGTCTTTCACCTGCGAGCGCGCGAAAAGAGACGGATAGAAGAAGTCATTTCTGCTGTCAGGAAAGGCAAATTTGAGCCGGTGTTTCTCCCCGAAGCGGAAAAGGATGTTGAGGAAGGTGCTGCTGGCTGTTTTGTGGGTCTTCATGAACATGATATCCTCTTTAGGAGCACAGGCCTGGCCGTGGGTTTGCGAGTTGTTTGCGGTTGGTTTGGGGTGAACCTGGGATGGACGGTGGGCACAGGAGTAAGGCACTGGAACTCTGCGGAGAGAAAAATAAGAAGACCTTTTATCTCCTACGAATATGAAGAAAATCAGCAAACCATAAAATGTTTTAGGTTATGTCACTGGGTGCACAAAAAAAAGATAACATATATTTAATCGAACATAATGCACTGGATTTTGGCGGTTTACACATTTACAAATCCATTTCAACAAAAGTGTAGTGCATGTAGACAAATCCAATCCTCAACAAACCAGCTATTTCTGGAGAAACCGGATATGAGGATTCGAGAGCTGATGTTCTCTAAAGAATCCATGTAAACCAGTGTGAGAGTCTTACTCGGGCAGATTGAAGTGGATCTGTGGAGTGGAGAGGCAGTAAAACAGAATCATGCAGCTGGTCAGGAGGGTACCCAGGACAAGGCCTTTGCATGTGGACCTCCACTGCCTCCCTGTCTTGCCAGTCATGGTCCGGCAGTGTCAAGGATCACCTTAAAAACACACATCGTCTTCAGAATCATCATCAGGTTAAGCGTTTTCTATGTTTTATCCTTTAGTTAGATAAAAGAAGAAGGTGGGAATTTATGGGTTCTACTGACCGAGAGGGAAATAAATGTATATTTTTAATTTCATTTTTTTTTTACAGCATACATGATATTAGACAGTAAATAGACACATGTTCATTGTTATGCTGTTTTTGTAATTTGGCTGTACACTTCATAAACATTTTAAACGTCCTTGACTTGAGATGGCAAAGCCTGTGTTTTCTGCCCCATCAAATAAATAATGCATTATTGTGGAAAGCGATATTAGATGTCCCCCCTGCAGATTCTGGAAAGGTGAGCCACCTGTTGACTCTGCTATACAAGTGCAACTGCATGACACTCACCAGCTGGAATTTGTAACAATAAGCGACCCAATGTGACCCCTGACACAGAGGAGAAGCTGAGGATAGATATAAATAAATACACGTGTAAGGTACTGTCCTTCATCCAAGTGCTAATTTCTGAATACATTTTAGTTAAATGTCATAAAAAAGTATATTATTTCCTTCTGAAATGTGGAGGAGTGGAAGCAAAGAGAACAAATAGAACAACTGTTTTGGACTTCTTTACTTTGTACCGCTGGGGACAACACAATGTAGAGGGATTTCAGTGTGAATGCTGCTTCACTGAAAAGCATTGCTAAAGATGCTAAATCCAAAACCCTCCACGCCAACAGCACAGAGTTGCTTTCATCTAAAGAAAATGCATTGTGAATAAAAAATTGCATTCAGGAAAGGTTTAATATTTCAATTCAATCTCATTCTTTTAGAAGATTGTCTAACTTCACTTTTGCTCTGTTGTCCATCATCTCATATGGTGCTTGGGACATTTCCCGTTTGTCCACGTAAGCTCATATTTTGATGAGTATCCTGTTTGTGAATCAGAGTCGTATTGAATCAGTGCTAAATTGCATTGTTATAGGCCCCAGTTTTTGAAAAATCTACAGTTAATCCTTGTCTAGTCAATTATTAATCATTATTAATTTAATGATTAATAATTGACTAGACAAGGATTAAATCTGGATAATTATTATTTTTTGGTTTTAGTGTAGCGTTGGGGTTATGGCTTGAGGTAAATGTCGAGCCCTGTGATGGCTCGTTGCTGTGTGCCTCGGTCCTCTGGGCTGCAGAATTACATTTCAGATTCAGTCCGATCATCCAAGTATTATGCAAACAATACTTTCAGACAAAAGCTAAAAACGCTATAGTGGTCTCTGTCTGAAGTTGTTTACCTTTGCTCACGTTGATGGCAGCGCACCAAACCCAAAGAGCCAAAGTAATATTGTTTTACGGGTAAATAGCACAGTTGGATTTAGGATGATGAATAAGTGGTTGCCGAGTTTTTAAACAGGTTGTTTCTCATAACCCTATCGTGATCATAAAAAAAAAACATGACCAATACATCAAAGCCTAAAATAAATGCATTTTATAAAGGCCGAAGGAGTTCTTACCCTCATGCGTAAATCCAAAGAGGAATTAATTGGAGCATTTCTTGTCCATCCACATCCAGATGACCTACAGAAGTCGATCTCCGTCCAGCAGCAGCCTTTATGTCCAATCTCAAAATACGCATGCTGTCATAGAGCCGGCAGTCTCCCCCCCCCCACCCCGCACTGCCCTCATCACATGTCCAGTGCCATGGAGCTCATTCATCAGGTTGCTGCACGCACACCTGATGCCTCGGGCTACCTGGCACCTGCCCCACCACCTCAACCTTCAATCCCAAAACCAATCCCGCTGAAGGCAGCACTTCAGGGACGCTCATCTGGTCTCCTTTGACGTCAGTCTCCGTGTCGGGGGATGTGCACTTGTCACCGAGTGCAAAGGGCGGGAGAGAGAGATGGAAGGAGTGCGAGAGGCAGGGAAGGAGAGACGGCGGATAGTCCCTCTTCTGTGTCCGCACACAGAGGCCTATTGAGTGCGGACACTGGAGTCTGCACTGCAAGCTGATAGGACGGGTGCAAAAACCGCATCAAAAGGACAAATGCAGAAAGCCAACGCACAAAGGCTCTAATTGTACCACTTGATCAAGACAGTTCTGTGTCTGTATTGTTTGATATAGAAGGCGGTCTATATGTGCCGAAAACAAATATTCACTGCACGGCCATTTCATTTTACACTATGGACGAAACAATTCTAACAATAGGGTCCTTATTATGTAAACAAACTGGGGAAGCCGCAAAGGCGTATCCATCACGCAGCAGTGCACGCCTGAAAGCCTATTTTCTCATATATATCGC
Source organism: Colistium nudipinnis (assembly GCA_016785305.1). NCBI lineage: Eukaryota > Metazoa > Chordata > Actinopteri > Pleuronectiformes > Rhombosoleidae > Colistium > Colistium nudipinnis. The sequence continues at coordinate 205,489 of JAFBJU010000947.1, read as the reverse complement.
TTTTTGTTTAGTCTTTTTTTTTTTGCAGTTTGCCCGCAAAGTGTTAAAGCGCAACATCTTTATACAGTAAGCGATGTTATGCTCGCGAAACACGTCGATAGCAGCTCATGCACAAGGCCGCACGGACTTCAATGGAGAATGCAATGAACATGCAACCACAAGTGGCGAGTCTATTTGGCTCCGTGATTGAACAATATGTCATAATGCCTCAGCCATTACAGGAGCTGGCTCGCTACACATCGTGACCCCCACCCACCCATCCCCGGAGGGCACACTGCGTTTGCGCTGCTCATCGACCCACACTCAAGTCACGCTCATGCACGACACTGTTGCTTTTGTTGAGCCCGCTGCAGTCAGCCAGAGAGCCAGGCAGGGACCTGGGCTGGGTGGGAAATGCCTGGGATGCAGATCGGGGTGAGTAAAAGGCAGAGGGCATCTCGGAGAGCGTGCCCTCTTTCGTCATCAGCGCCCGCGGGGGCACAATGCACTCAGCCTGTGTTCCCTGCACAGATGTGGACTACGGGGTCTTGTAGGACATTTATTTGCCTCTTTTTTTGGGGGGGGGGGGTCCATACATTTGCATATACAACCGAGTTGTTCAAAGTGAAGCGACACACACAGCAACTAAGCAACACTTACAAAACGTTTATCAGATTGCTGCGAGATCACAAGTCAGATACATCGGGGTTTTCACTTACAGTTTTAAGCAGTCTTTAAAAGAAAGTGGAATATCGTGTGTATTGTAGAACAGTACATCAGCGCTCATACAAATTTCCGCAGCCACGGTCGCATTACACAAAAAGGATATGCCACATCCTCCCACGCTTCAGCTTGAGATGATGGTCGATGAGGTTATGGCCACCTTAACGAGTATTTACCTCAGACAGCTGTCAATTGCATTTGGAAGTTTTATCGACATATGAACCTGCACTCTCCTCGCGAACTTCAACATCTAAAGCCAGTCTGAAGAAGGCATGGTCAGGCGAGTTACTTCCGTGACTTTTTCTTCTTTGACTTTTCAGCATCGTCAAAGGCCTTCCTCTTCTCAGCAAGCTTGTTAGCCTGAAAAAAAGAAAGAAAGAAAGAACCAAATCAATGTAGTTAATGAGCAGATGATGATAACACAAGCCACACTGGCCTTTTAGTGGTCTGTGAACTCAGAGCATCATTGCTGAGGTGACATTCTCTACACATCATCCACACATACTGGTTCACATGGTCAGCCTGAGATAAGAATGCAGATAATAATTGACACAGTGTTAAAAATGGAACAATGTTATCTTTTCTATCAGGCGGCACAATCTTATCGACACATGAGGCTACAATCAATAGCAAAATGAAACAAACCTCTCTGATTTTCCTTTTCTTTCCAAACATGATCTTGTCATACAGGTACTTCTCCTTTTTCTTCATCATCATAATGGCGAGACGTTTCTCCTCTGCTTTCTCCTCCTGCTCCAAGCGTGCCGCATTTTCCACCTTGACTTTTCCAGGCGTCACTTTAACTTGCAAGGACTAAAAAGAAGAGTCAGGTCAATCAACGGCATTAGTTTATGAAAACACTGAGAGGAGCCAGGTGTCAACAGAAAGGATCGGGAATTTCTCACCTTGCCCTGAGATCTTTGCTCTTCCATCTCCTTAAGGTTCTTCTCCTCTGCCTGTTCCTCCTCATCTTCCTCATCATCCTCTTCTTCTTCATCTTCTTCCTCACCCTCATCCTCCTCGTCTTCTTCATCGTCCTCCTGTTCATGAGCTATACAGAGAAATATTTTTTTTTTAAATATATATATATATATATATTTTCCTGTATTCATCATTTGTCTAATTCAGACTTTAACTTGTTGGGGAAGATACACGTTTCTTTTAGGATGGAGCCAAACAAAAAAACAAATCTGCAGTCAATTGCTTTTACAATTTGCCTAGCGTTCACCAGTACGTAATCAAAAGAAAGTCACACCAGGTTTCTCTCCCCGTTGTAAAGCCATGATCTTGACTTTTTCAGGGGGCACGTAGTCTCCCTCCTTCTCCTCCACAAACGGAGAGAGGTGAGGGGGCAGAGTCACTCCGAGGAAGTAGTCCTCCACGGGCAGGAGGATTTTGGCATTGACACAATCATACACCCACTGCGGCTGGATGTAGTATCTGAAAAAAGAATGACATATTATAGCAACATCTCATTATGTTAACTGTCATATTTCTCTGTTCTAATTAGTAAAAATATACATATACATATATGAAGCAGAATTGTTGGATGTTTTGTTTGCTAAAGACAAATATAAACAAGCCGCTGGGAAACAAAAAGGATAGGCTCTGGTTGACATGATGAATGGATTTGCTTTGATCCGGGAAAACAGGAAGATAACTCTGAAAAGAGGCATTGTGTTGAATATGATAATGTGCAAGGAGAGAGGACCACAATCAATCAGCAGAGATTTCCTATACCATATTTAGGACCCAGAAATCTTTCGTATTACCCCCCAAAAAAAGTCATGATGACATGCATCGAATAAAAATTGTTAACAAAAAACCGTACAACATTTCGCTACCTGTTCATGTATTGTTTGTCGATGTTTGGTCTGTCGATTATCTGATGTGTGATGGTCTCGTCTGTCACATCATAGGTGCTGCCAATGCAAACAGAACTGTCCCAGGACACCTCGCCACCAAAACACCTGGAATGCAGCACAATAGACAACATACAAATAAAATAAAAATGCATTTGGGACATTTTGAAGTTTTTAAGAATTGTTTTCTGCTTATGAAAGGCTCCAGTGCAGCGGATATCACTCACCTGATGACAAAAGCCAAGGACTCTCTGGGCACTTCTCTGTTAAGGTAGAACTTGAGGCCATCAAACAGTTTTTTCTGGGCCTCCTGCTTTTTCTGTTCTTGTTCTCTCGTCTCCATTTTTTCCACGTCTTCCTGAAGAAAAGCATTAAAGGAAAACAGATTTTTATTTTTTTCAAAAAACAAGCTTCCCAGGGTGGGTGACACCCCATGCCTCACAACTAAACATAGTTTAATCCCCAGTCTCACACCTTCAAAAATGGTTAACTCTCACCTCTGCCCCTAGACATTAATTAGTCTCATCTCCTCATCATAAGTTGTCAGACAAACAAGTTGTGCAAACATGAGCAGTGGCTCAGGGCAAAGCCAACAGAACTGGAGAACTTGTACTGTATATGAAATATTTAGCGCAGTGTCTGAACGATCATTTTCATTAAACATTACAGTTTTATAATTACGTTGTCAATGTTTTAATCTTTGTATACCAAAACACATAAATACACTGAATCATAATTTATTCGCTACTTTTCTTACCTCCTCAACAGGAAACTGGTCAAGTTCAGCCTCCTCCTCCTCCGCAGTAGAAACCACCCTCGCCAGACTGGCACTCAGAGCTGATAGTTTCTGCACAGATAGAAACAAACTCTCTATGAAAAATATTTTGTGCATATTTATGAGAGATTACCACTAGGCATGAAGTTAGTTCTTACAAAACTAACCAAATCAAAAGCATGTGGTATAATATGAAGTCACCTCTAAGTAACATTCTGAATTCATGGCATAGTCATCCTCATTCTCTTCCTTCAGCTCCGATTCTGCTTTACTGTCCAGCTGCAAAAGAATAGATGTATAGACAGGTTACTAATTAGCCATGAATTTGTTGTGCAATTCAGCAGCATCATTGTTTAGGACTCCATATTGCCTTGAGTTACTTACTTAAATTAGTCCAAACAATGTAAATACAATAAATGACAACACATACATTGTTTGGAACGTTAAGATTTTAGTCTAAAATACAAAACAGCAAGTTGAATCAATGAAATTAAGAGCCCTGATTGATGTCTCAAGATACCTTTGGTGGGTAGAGGAGGTTGAGGGAATGGTACAGTCGGAAATTGATGAACCCAAAGAGAGTGGTGTAAAACTCTGTGAAAGTTGCCATGACTCTGTAGTCAACATCTGTTGGGTGCTGAAAAAGCAAAAAAACAGTCTCAAACCAATCAATTTGATAACATATTTACAATTTACAATCAATAAAGTATACAAACAACAGGAACAACAATATCTATTGGTCTGTGTAGAAAATGTAACTCAGGGACAAAGAACACCCTGCCTAAAACTGAAGCTATGAAAGCTGATTTTCTGACTTCCTGATGACTTTATATATATATTTACATGAAATCAACAATAATTATGTGACTGCTTATTCAAATAATCACAAAGGACCACATGTCATTATTGTGCACTTACGTCATGGGAGAACTGATATGGCACCAGCCATGTAGTGAGCTGTCCCATCACCTCTGCTTGATAATATATTCCTTTGATGGAAATGAAAACCTGTCAGGCAAAGAAAATAGTTGAATGTACAGCGAAACATAGGTCTATGACCTCAAGGCATATCATTAAACCCAACATTTGATTTATGTGTCAAACTACAAAGGCAGCCTATACTGGCACCTTTCTGAGAGCACGGGCTGCAACCACATAGTTCATCCACTCCACAGCGAGGCGTCTACATAGCTGGATTGTCTGCACGTGGCATTTTCCTGTTCGGGCGAAGGTAGAGAACAGGAAGCACATGCAAAGGGCGTCGTCAATATCACGGAGAGCATCGATGAAGGTAGGGTACCTGTGAAAATAAGGAAGCGCTGGTGAGTACAAGTTGATTGAACGTGAGTTTTCTACATAAACCTTTATAAGGACTTAAAACAGTTAAATGAGTCATTTTAACACTCCAATAATGCTTTAATGGACCACTATCTACGGTCTGAATTACCATAAGTATTCAACTCATTTGATGGGACAGAATAAAAATCAACTAAGCCCCTCTGTCTTGAGTATGGAGAAGGGAGCTCACCTTTCTTTGATGATGTGGTCCAATTTATAGGTGGGCTTGTTCTCTTTCAGTCGTTCCACTGCAGACCATTCTGTTTTTCCATATGCCTTCTTAAGTTTGCGTACAAATACCTAGTATGATACAAATATTTTGACGTGTTAGATCATTATTCAAGAAAATCTCGGGTAGAAATCACGAAGAAGAAAAAAAATGTATCAGTATTTCTAGCCCCCACAAGATGAAGGTGATTTAATATGCATTATTTGTCAAAACTGCTCAGACTTTGGTGTTGATATTTAAAAGACTGCAAAAATATTTCAGTAATACCTTGTATTCTCTGAATTTGCCAACGATTGGCTCATGCAGCAGGAAGCGGATGTCTTTGACCAGGTAGAAAGTCCTTGGTGCAGTGGAGCCCTTGTTGACCTTCTTCTTGTGCTTTGGCTCATGAGGGTATATTCCTTTCAGGATACATAGGCGCCTGAAAATTAGAACAAGGAATTATTCTTCAGTGTTGCGGTTACTCTCTTGGTGTCTCACAGCTTACAAGTACAGTGAGTTGTTGTGATGACACATGCATGGATACACACACAGACATACAAATATATAATGTATTTAATCAATGCTTGGCGTTGCTGAACGGTGTGTATATATAGTTTGGGCAATTTATGCACATGGTTTAGTTTAATCTATTAAATCTGATTACGACCTTTCTGGTTTTTCAAAACTCAATGATGGGTAAGTTAACTATATATATATATATATATATATATATATATATATATCTCAATAGTGATCTAATAGTGAGCAAATCTCCGAAGAAGATGCCCAGCAGAGATAGTGGCAATGATAGCGCATGGTTACTTTGAGCTCGACTGTCCGCGAGCCACGAGTCTCAGAGATCAAATACATGGCTAACGTTTGCAATATAGCCGCCTGACATTCTAATTAAATGAGAATAAATAGTTATTTTGAAAGTACATGTATCGTATAATATAAAAAGTGATCGACATACAAGCATGAAAACACAATCTCAAAAGGTGTTACCTGAAGTCGGGGAGGCTTAGCGACAACTTCTTACGAGCTTTGTTTCTAGTGATGTAGTTGGTGGCAGAGCCCCTCTCAAACTGGAAAACATGAACGGTATCTTATGTGAACATCAACAAACAAAATACTATTTCTTCACTGGTGAGAAAACGAGATGCGTGGCCTTCAATTGCTTAATACGCGAACGCGGATTCAGAAAAACAAACCGTAGCTAGCTGCGTTAGCAAACTGGCTGGCTAGGTAGCTACGTATATATACGTGTTCAAGTTTCTCTGAACATGACATTAGCCCGACGGCGGCGCTTACCTTCTTCTTTTGAAGACCCCCCATGTGTAGTCCCAAGTTTCACACAAGCGTATGAAAGTTGACTAGAAAATACACAACGTACAGCTATCCACAACGTTAGCTCCAACCACCTGGAGACGAACGCACGTGTTGGTTGACGTGACCGGAGGAGGCGGTGCGTGGCACGCAGCAGGACCCAGACGTGGCCCGTCTGTTTGCCTGTTTAAAAATGACAATCAATAATCCACAGTACAAAAGTTGACTTTGTCCCACTCACGGGTGTATTATTAGATGATGTTCTCGTCTGTTTTTGCTATTTAGTTTTTTTTTGCCATATCCGTTTTTGTAAATCACTTCATTTTTGTGTCAACATTACATATATTAATTTCCTGTAGAAATTCCCCTCAAATAAGTTTAACATTTTACAGCATTTTCCATAAACAATATCAATTTTCAATACCATAAACATATCAACTTTTGATATGGATACATAATGAATTCCGGTGCAGAAAAAGGAAAACACATAATTCAATCACATCTGAACCACACCCCTTTCTCCTCCACCCACCCTCTCACTGCAACTAGGGATGCTTGAGAGAGATGAGAGCTCAGCAGGAACAGGAGCAGAGGGTGAGATCAAATAGGGTGTCAGAATATATCTGTGAAGCATTTCATACGGTCATCATGGGACTACGTTCGTTCATAAAGGATTATTTCCTTAGTTTCTGGGACTATGAGACACCAAAGGTAATGGTGGTTAAAAACAAAACTCTTGGAGTCATTTACAGAGGTGTTCAGTTTCTTGTGAGCACCTATTTCGTCTGGTAAGCTTTATTTTTTCTGTATTTGCTCTTTCACTATGTATTTATAATCTATGGAAATTAAAAAACTCCAGACTCTTGAGTTCTGTACATATAATTAAATATTTATATTTGTTTTAAATGCTCACTTTAACGTGTAAACTCCAACTTTGCCAGCAATGATTCTTTGAGTGTAAAAAGACCCACAAACTGTTTTGTGCGGGAGGAAATACTACAACAGTAACAAACATCATAACTGACTTAAACATACCTGTTGACAAGAAGTATGGTTAAATCTCAATTATGATACACTTCATCAGTTTGTGAAGTGTCATCGGTAAAGAGGGCTTAACAGGCTCAGGGAAACATGATACCTCCAATTAAAAAAAAATAAGGCAGAACAGTTAAATGTGATGATGCAACTTAAAGGATGCCAACTGGCCTAAAACCTGAAAGAAGAAATTATATTTCCTCTGGCTTTTCTATCGGAAGGTATGTCTTCATATGTCAGAAAGCATACCAAGAGACTGAAACCCGCCCAGAGAGCTCAGTTTACACTCTCATGAAAGGAGTAGCAGTTCATGGAGCTGATATCCTGGACACTGTGGAGTACGCTCGACCCCGGGAGGTGAGACACCTAAATATGCCGCAGCAAACCCTCACCTAATATGCTCTGTGGCATCATTACAGTATGCTTTATAATTGTTGAAATGCCACTTAATATTCCTTGTTTTTTGCCATTTTCTACAAAGGGTGGGGATGTGATTAGTACACTATTGAGACGGGAATTCACCTACGATCAGAGGCAAGGGACATGCGCTGAGGTGAGAGATCAGCTAAAGACATGCTTGCAGGAAAAAACTATTGTGTATCGTTGTCCAGATACCTTTAATTTTCCTGTGACTGACCTTTCTTATTTCACCTAAGTATTTCAACGTTCCCAATGCCAACTGTACAAAAGACTCGGACTGTGTCCGAGGAGAAGTTGACTTTGATGGCCATGGTACTGTGCTCATTTTCTCTCAAATCTTTCTTTGGTCCTGGTGGGTTTGTATTTGCCTCAGTTTTTCTGTCTCTCTAAACATTTCCTTACAGGCCGAAGGACAGGCAGATGTGTTCGCTATTATAACTACATTTTCAAAACTTGTGAGATCCAAACGTGGTGTCCTATTGAGGAGTATGCTAGAGTACGGTAAGCCAATCACCGAAAGGTGATGAGTCAGGTTCAAATTGGGTTAATCATCAAATGCCACAAGGTCACAGTGGACCCGGAAGACCCGGAAGACCAAAATATAAATAAATATTTAAATATTTTTTTATACATATCTTACAAAGTAAGAACAAATCTTGAAAAATTGGCTGAAATACGATCCGTATATCATAGATAAAACATTACAGGACAAAAATCGCAGTTTAAGATATGAATTGGACAAATAAACTATTTATAACATTCACAACATAAATCAGAGGTGTCATAAGAAAGAAATTCGAGCCCTTGACATCAGAGGATACTTTTCCTGCACACATGATAAAGACGTTTTTTTAACAATAACCTCAGAGAGAATGTCAATAAGACTATTCAGACGTGTGAGCACCAAGGCCTGTGTATATTCGGCTCATTCTGTTCTCCATCCGTGGTGGTGTCTTCAACAGTGAACCAGCGTTAGTGGAGGCCATCAACTTCACAGTGTTCATCAGAAACTCAATCCACTTCCCCAGATTTAAAGTACTGAGGTAATTTACCTCCATGCGCATGTGCACACACACACACACACACAATGGAGCCAAATATTGTTGCCTCCTCAGCAGAAATCCAACCGTTTGTCTTTTTTATCTTTGGCAGGGGAAATATCAAAGATGCCTCAAATCGACGCAACATGCAAAGATACCTTACTAAGTGTCACTATCATGAGGAGAAAGAGCCATACTGTCCAAACTTTCGCCTGGGCTACATTGCAAACAAAGCGAGGGAGAACTTCACTGAGCTCTGCAAGACCGTGAGTACGACCATGAAACGTGACCAGTTCTAATTTGAAACATGGTAAAAATATGTTAAAAATGTATTCTATTTGTGGCGTTTGGCACACAGATGTGTTAAAAAAAATAACCCACCCAGTGACTGTAGCATTGGCTAAGATGTGCATGTCTGCTCAGGGAGGTGTGATAGGGGTTTTCATCAACTGGCAATGTAACCTGGACCTGGATCCTTCAAACTGTAAACCTACATATTCATTCCGTCGCCTTGATCTCCGAAAGGATGAGACCAACTCTGGATACTATTACAGGTGAGCCCCTGCAGTGACACCGACTTGTTTGTTTGGTGTTTTGAAGTGTGTTTTTTCCTTGGCTTGCATGAATACTTCCCATCTTCGCCCCCTTGTTATTCATGCGCAATTGAATAGATACGCCAAATATTACGATAAGAAGGGGGTAGAGTCTCGGACACTGATCAAGGCCTATGGCATCCGCCTGGACATCATTGTTCACGGAAATGTAAGTGGATTCTCTAGCCTCACTCCCATTTATTTGCCTCTTCTAGTTGGTGACTTTCATCTCTTTTTCAGGCTGGTAAATTCAGTCCCATCCCGACCATCATCAGCACAGTGACTGCCATGACTTCAGTTGGGATCGTGAGCAATTATGACAATCCTTTCTAATCTTGGGACTCTGAAGTGCCAGCTTAAGAATCCTTGAACCACGAAATGTATATTGTTTTTTTTCCTTTCCATGTCACCCCCCTCTAGTGCACCATTATCTGTGACTGGATTATGCTGACATTTATTGACAAGAACGAAGTCTACAGTGACAGAAAGTTTGATGAAGTGAGCAAAAATTTGACATATAATATGGATCAAATACGGGAGTCAATATTAAATGAGTTAGGATAAGTGATGAATAATGATTTGTTAATATGTAGTACCTGAAAAACTCTAAATCTATGATACAATGCAATAGAAGATATTAGGTGTTATTTAATGTCTCATATAAAGAATACATTATATTACTATACATTTATACTGCACCATTATATTTTGAGCAATTAAAAGGTACCTAGAGTTTTTCGTTTACATAGCATTTTTGTGCAGTGCCGCATAGCTTGAGGCACAAGCTATGACATAGTGCTCCTGCAGCATTATAGAAAGTTGTAATGGTGTAAACATGGTTAATGTGGATAGTTGATGGTAAAAAAAAAAAGATTCCTCACTAAATGCAAGATATCTGTCCTATGCAGGTAATCAAGGAGCCAAAAGTGCACACCCCCACAGAGCTCAGCTACATCAGCAGTTTCGGCTCCAACCATTCAGACTTGTCAGACGATGTACCACTTTGATGGGATCACAGTGTCCTCAGTCCTCGCCGGCCAGATTTTGGAACTCCTAAAAGCAGCTGACTATGCCGCCCGGCAGCAACTCCAAGTGGTTTTCTCAGGGGTCTGCCACAGCACAGTGATGGACTTGAGTGGCTGCCACGCTGTTGGCAGTGGGAATGTACAGGGAGAGAAGCACGGCCCTCTCGACGCCTCCAGCTATGCAGTGGACTCATTTGTCATCGCAAACCTTAATGGACCTTGGGCAACAATAACACCACTTAGAGGACGTGTATATTTTGTCAATATGAAAACAAACCAAATAGCATTTCCTTGCAGAAAAATATTTCCCTTAACAGGTTTACAATGTATTTCCATGTATTGCATAAACTGAACCAAAAAGAACTCCTCTGCTATGTGTTTCAGACATAGGCATGACGGTATCATCTAAATAAATACTATACGATATGGAAAAACAATGACTCCGACTCATTTGCTTCATCTTTCAACCTGACGTGTTCAGCATAATGAGAAGATACAGAGGAAACGGCCAAGCGACGCACAAAGAGAGCAATGAGCCGTAATCAAATAACGCAGACATTTCCCCTAAAATGGTTTTCTTTAACAAGGTTGCAGGGAAAGCGTGATTCCATTTGAATGCCTGAGAGCAATACATATGTCAGTGGTGGAAAAAAAAAACTCAAGCCTCATAAATCAATATCGGTAATGATGATATAGGAGTACAAAGTGCAGCGACATGTAGGTTTGAAGATGGGGTTAATATAAAGCCTTGACAATTCAAAGATAATAAATAAAATAAATAAGCAGATTTTTATGTAGCCGTTCAATTAACTTGTTCCATTACTAAGCCCAATGATCCGACATGTACGTATGTGCCAGTGAGAAGCTTCAAAGACCCAATCTAATTGTGCTTCAGCTCCGAGGCTGAAATGTGATCACTTGTCTGGGAGATGCCCGTCATCAGGCAAGTGAGTCAGCTGTGAGGCAATGAGGTTAAAGAGATGGAGGTGCGAGAGTTAAGATCATTGTGTTCCAGACTGGCTTGCATTAATCTTTGACCACCAGATGTTTTTTGTACATTTGAGAACAAAAAAAAACATGCAAAATGGAGACCTACTCAATGATTACACAAAGAAGGATCAAAAACGGGAAAGGGACACAACTGTCCTCAACTGCCACGCCCCAGAAAAAACCTTGACGGTTAATGCTTATCCAACTTATAAAATAAATAAATAATCCGCATCCGACGTGTCTGATGCATTTCACTGCAATTTGACTAGGTTAGATGAGGTGAAGCAGAAGCCACAGACAGAGATGTGAGAAGGATGCTCAGACAATTAGTGGCTGCCGACAAATGAGGGTGCCCAGGGAAAGTGGCTATCAGGAAAATGTATGCTTTTTTCTATTGAGGCAGAATTGCAGTCTGAACTACAGCCCTGGATCGAATAATTAGACGAAGCACACTAAAATATTTAACAGTCAAAAGCCAAAAATGATACAATGCAATATACAAATTTTAATGCGACAAAATCAGCAATATTTACAGTCCATGTATTTGTCTTTCCATCTGCCTTACACACACACACACAACAATGAAACATAAGATCAAGTGCACCAACTGGAAACGTGACAGTCTCAGCACTGAGTGAATCTAAAACAATAATGGTTGCCACAGATACAGTTGAAAGAGGCGTCATCGTCCTATTTCATAATTAGCGAGCACTCTGGCTGACCTGTGGACTCATCACCAGCAGCCAGTCAATGGTCTCCTCCAGGAAGCTCATGTTGTAGTGAGACGCTATGTTCCGAAACACCGTGACCTGCTCCGAGAAGCTCTGTGTAAAAGAAAAAGGAGAGAGAAGCCGTAAGACAATCGCACGCTTTGATCACAAAATTGAAGGGTGCAATGTAGAATATCTGAAAGTAGATGCCTTGGCTGAGAAAGAGAGGTCAAAGTCTCCAGCACATCTGCAGTAGAGGGGCATGTTGGCTTCCTTAACCCCTTTACATTTGTTACACACCTACAATCACACAAGAGTATTAGGCAGGGCTTCGGGAGACAGATTTGTGCAACATTTGTGCAACAACTGTTGACATTTCAGTCTACGATATTTGTATTAACTGCTAGGAAAGTTCATCTAAAGAGTATGATGTAGCGTTTTTAACTGACCAGGTCCTGCAGTGTGTAGCTCATCAGCTTCTTCTGCAGGGCTTCTACCAGAGCCATCTCGATAGACTCGGACTCGTACTGGGCCTGGCAGTTGGAGCAGAACCACTGAGGCAAGACGGAACCATCCTGAGGAGAGGAACACAGGGCGTAGCTCATTAAGATGTTTACTGGACTTAAAAGCATTAAGGCGTTGTCCAGGGTTTAAGTGTTATTAGCAGGTGCCCTTCCTCTTAAGCCAAACTCTCACCTGTGCCATTGAAGGGTCCTTGCAGAGGTCGAGGTCCCGGCAGAAATTGCAGTGGTGGCAGATGACTTCTGGCAGGATGTAGGAGTTACAGGGATCGTGGAAGTGAGCGTCCTCTGAAAACTCTCCGACATCCACGAGGCGCAGGAGGTCTCTCTTTAGCTTGTTCACCTGGTTCACTATGTTGGAATCAAGCGAAAGGACCTGGAAGGGAGGAAAAGATGGTGACAAATTTGCACCGATTACATCTGAAGGACAGTGGACACTCATTTGAAGATGAAAACGTTCACATTCTGGCCAGAGAAGACAGATGGTTTGAAAGAGGAGTAAAAGAAGCCATCTTTGCTAGAACAGAGGAAGGTAAACAAGAACAATAACTCAAAGGATATCTCAGGTGAAACTAACGACCCTCATTTACACCTAGACTCAGACGAAACCCACAACCCGAATCTGGGCCAGATGGCCAACGACCTGCAAGTTTGACACAATGGTCCTCTAATTAGGTACTCATCCTCTGATTAGCTATTATTTTTGCAGAGGATAAATACCTGAACTTTTCCAGCAGCTAGTTAGAACTGAAGAAGCCTCTCGGATGAGAGGTGAAACGTATTCAAGAAATTTTCAACCAGTCCAGTTGCCTACTTGAATCGCACTTGATATTATCTATGTGTTCTTGGCTCAAACGACCAGTAATGTGGTATTTCGGCGCGTACCTGGCAGACATATTTAATGAACTCCAGTCCTGGGTTGTTGAGCGGCAGGTGGGATCCAGGCAGGACAGGGAACATCTCCGAGGGCTGGGTCACACTCCTGGTTCCGGTCACCTTCTTTTGGATTTTTTGGGTGATGGTGAAAAAGTTCTGCGTCAGTTCACTGGACACGTACTCCTGGGAGAAGGAGATCATTCCTGCGGCAGAGAGTTTGAGGAAAATCATTACATCTGTAGAAATATGATTAAAAGCTCACCATTAAGGCTTGAAAGGGATGCCAATTTCATTCCACGGTGTACTGTGAAGGCGCCTGCAGACAAGTCGGGTCTCCATCTGAGGCGACGTCGTAAACAGCATCTTACCAGGAAGAGCACTCAGGTCTCCCACTGCCTGCTGGGAAGCCTGGCTGCCTCCACGTCTCTTGACTGGCGTCGCCCCAGGAGCATTACGTCTCAGTTCCTCTTTCATGCTGTGGTAGACTGCTGCAATGTAGGCTGGGGTGGAAAAGATAAACGTGTTGGTAGGAAATAGCAGAAGGGGAGAGAAAACACAACAAATCTATTTTGTGTAGATTTTTTGTTCAGTTACCCGAGACGATCATGAGGAAGTATTTCTGGCAGGAGGCAGTTTGGGGCAGATACTGCATAATGTTCCAGTTACTCTCAATCAGCTCCTCCACCTCGTCCGTCTCTCCATCTCCGTCATCTTCCTCAACACCTGCTTCGTCCTCATCTTCATCCTCACTGCCGTCCTCGTCACCCTCCCTGTTTCCTTTTTTCTTCTGCTTGGCTCCTTCCTAAAAATGAGAGTGGAGAGAGGAGGGGGGGGGGGTGGGAGGGGGGGGGGGGGGGGGGGGGGGGGGGGGGGGGGGGGGGGGGGGGGGGGGTGAGCTCTGATTTTCAGCGTTGTACATACGTTGGGTTGTGCGGTAGGGATTTCAGTTTGGAGTACCTCTCCAAGTAAGAGGTTGGAGGGCAGTTTTCCCTTTACACCGCCATAGTTGGCCGGGTCCATCCACATCAGGAACTCCCAGCACCGGGAGAAGGACAACGACAAGGAGTGGAAGATTTCTCTGGTGTGGATGCTTGGAAAAAGGAACCGTGAGGGAGGTTATTTATGAAATGGCCACTTCGAATGTCATAGGCGAAACCAACAATGATGCAGAATCAACTTTGTAATGTAATGTAACACCTTGATGTCAATGATGCAATGTTTAGGGGATAGCCACAGCGCTTTCAAAATGGTAGCACGGGATGCATTTTCCCATTAGGCCTTCCTTCCATTAATATAATGGGAAATTTGCCTCTTAGGCGTTTGCTTTCTAGAAGTAACATTCAATGAGGACCACAACACAAAAAAACTTTTAATTGGTCTTTGGGTATCTATGTGTGTAACACACCATTTTTATTGGTTCATCTGTCACATACAGCTGGTTTCCTTCTAATGTATAAAATGATCGAATAATAGATGATGGGTTGGGTAATGAATAAATGCAGGGAATAAGTACGACAATCCATTTATAATATATAACAATATAGGAGCGAAGAGGGTAAATGTCTGACCTTTTAGTGATGTATTCAATGTAGCCAATTGCATCATCGATCTTCCGTTTCTTAGTACAGAGGATGATCCTGTTGAAGTTTCCATAGACGACAGTTGAGCCAAGACGCTTGAACTCCGCCACCAGCCTGACAAAAGAGCAAGACAATGATGAATGGCAAAACAGGATACTGTAGCAATGCATTTGTGAGAGAAGATCAGAAGAAAAATCAGTGGGAGAAAAACACATTCCCGCAAACCAGACAGATGTGTAGCACGGTTGATAACTTGAGCCACTCTCTCTCAAAAAAAAAAAGCATCCTCTTAACCCATTTTACCCTCAACATGCTAGATCGTTAAGTAACATCCAAAATCAAAGATACCCGATGCACTAAATACACAAAAAAAAAGGGAGACACGACAACGCATGACTAAATCGTGATAAATAAAGGATAGATGTCCTTGTTGTGTAGAAGACGAGGTGGCTGTGACACTCACTGAAGAAACACCTTCTTCATCATGTTATGCAGGGTGCGGTGCAGCGCGGGGTCATAGAGCAGCGAGCTCGGGGAGCGCAGCCAGCGGTAGAAGTGCATCACCTGGTTGTCCGCGTACACATTGTGGTACTGGGTGATCTCCCTGACCCATCCCACCACCATGCTCTTCAAGATTCTGCTCGTGCAACGGACGGGACAAAACACGCACACATACAAACGCACTCATTACTTTAACAATGAGGATTAATTAGTAATAATGAAAAGGCCCCCCGCCACTGGGACCACACGGTTTTCACGCGACGGTGATGCGTTTTTTTTTTTCCACACCTGAAGGTGTTGGAGCAGAGGGCGGTCTCGTCGTAGCTGGCCAGAGCGCTGGCGCCCTGATTTCCCGTCATCATGTCCTCCAACGACGCCTGCTGGATCACGTCGAAGCTGACGCCCAGACTGGCGCCGCCCTCCATGTCGTTGACGTGCTGCGACTGCAGGATGGTGTTCACTGCCAGGCTCTGCAGGTCCAGCTCCAAACACACTGGACACAGCGGGGGTCATTAGTACAATGCACAATGAGAGTGCGTTGGGAAATCTACTTGCTCCATGCACTTTTCGGCCCGTGCGTGCCTACCAGTGGAATAGCAGCCCTGGGCGTTGATCTCCACAGAGCCCCTCTCGTCCGTTTCCATGACCAGGCGACTGTCGTCGGCCTCTTTCCCGCCGAGGTCCGGTCTGGCTGTGGGGGACATCCACAGCAGGTGGTTGTGTTTCCGTAGATGTCTCGCCAGGAACAAGTCGGAACCAAAGATGGACACGTCGTGAGGCAAGTTCCCCACAGGCAAGTGGTAATACCTGAGCGCAAAAGATAGACGGAGAGGAACGTCAGCCTCAAACGGAGCAGGCTGCGCAAATTTGTGCCAACATTTTTGGTAGTTAAAACAAGAAAGAACGGAGTTTTGAGAGGATTCACAGAGCGCGCCGTGTGCGTAGTCTGCACCTGGCCATGTCGAAGGCCTGTGACAGGCAGCTGTCCAGGTTGAGGTAGTGGCGGATCATGCGGCGGGCGCCGTGCCTCTGCCAGTCCAGCACGTTATAACTGATCTCATCGACCACATGCACCGGAACGACCGGGAACTCCTCGAGCACCGGCATCCCCGCTGCCAGCCGACGCAACTCCCAGTTAGACTGCACAGCGATGAGGGTGGGCCCGCGACGCTCCTCCTGTGAACGATAGCGGGCGGTTAAGCCACGTGAACTCCATTAGGAAAAAAAAAATCAAATAAATCCTGTATTTATTGCATTACAGGACAACAAATGGTCAACGTTGACCTTGTAGCTCAGCAGAATGCGCTGCAGTGCGCGGTAGATCGCCTTGGCATCACTTTCCGCCCGGATCTCAAAGTTGTGTTTCTCTGGAGGCAGAAGGTCCTCCGTTGTCTTCTCCAGGAGGGCGGTGCGTTCGGCTGTGTAGAGGTTATTCAGGTTGGGCATCTGGTTGCTGCGAACCTAAAAAAAAGAAAAAAAAAGAAACGAAAATGAAATGAATGACAGGCCTCGAGCATTACTCTATAGCTGGAGGTAAATGCATTTTGGTAACTTTGTGCTCAAAGGGAAAGAAAGAAAAACAACTTAACTTAGGAAGATGTGTATAAAAAACAACAACAACAGAAGTCAAATGTTCTTACCGTGTCCAACACAAAGATGCTGGCTTTGCGCTGAGAAGGGATGAAGAGCCCAAACAAAGCCTTGTGACCCTGGCTGTGATGATACAGGTACATGTGGCGAACACTCCCTGAGAAAAAGGCAAACATAACACAGGCATGTTAAACTTTCACCATACAATATAAGACAGGGTTTTACACAAAAGTTGTGTAATGTACCAGTTAACTGATGCACAGATAAAATCATACCTTATATGGGTTTAAACAAAAGGCCATTCAAACAATAATCGCTATAAGTTAAGATTCGATTAGATAACCGTTGTGTTTGACAGGTCTCACCAGGTTCCAGGTAGCTGAACTGGGCCAAGGACCTCATCTCCAGGTGCTCCAGGTCAAAGGTGTCCGCCTCCCTGCCAGCCATGTCCCTCACAACATGTCTATTGACCATACACACACATCCCAGCTGTACCAAGGCACGAAACAGCAGGGGCACCTGAAGGAGTGCGGGCAAGGAGACATCATAAGCGAGGCATCGTCGGTTTCCAAACGGCTCAACAATAAGCCCATAACCCCCTTCGCAGACAAATCCCTGCTGTACATCCCTGAATGTTATGAGGTAGTGGCGTAAATAAGATACCTGCGTTTCATACACTCCTTCGATGTCGGGCGCGGAGAGGTCTGCGTTGATCTCATTGATGTGCTTCTGGTACATGTCCTCCGGTACACAGTACTCATAAAGGTAGAACACCATGTTGGAGCGAGGCAGCATGCGGTTCACCTGAAGCCAAACCACGCAGTGTTAAAACGCGCTAAATCATCGCGACAAGACGCGCATTGTAGTCACTGGTTTCCATTTGGCCTGCCTTTTTGTACGTGGCGCCCTCCTCTTGTTTTGGGACTTTCTGGTTGACGTAGAAGACGCGGGGGATGTTGAGCTTCATGCAATGGAGGTCGTTTCCGATCACAGCCCACAGCTTGTAGAGCCCGGGGTGACTGGTCTCTGCAATCTGTAAGTTGGCGACAGGATATCACATTAGTTGGGACTATAATTCAGTGTTGAATGAACAACATTAGACTATTTTCCATGGATCATTTTTTTTTTAAGGATTAGAAGGATTTGAATGTGTGTGTGTGTGTGTGTGTGTGTGTGTGTGTGTGTGTAGGTGTGTGTGTGTGTGTGGGGGGGGAGAATGAGACAGAGACAGGGTTGCCTTGGCGGGGGGGGGGGGGGGGGGGGGGGGGGGGGGGGGGGGGGACTTGACTCCACCTGCACAATTTGCCACGGCATGTCAAGGATGCTTCGAGCTGTTTTGCGGAGGAAGCTTCCCAGGCCGGTGGTGGGGCCGTCCCTGATCACTCCTCCGCCGACAGGCTGGGCCTCACCGTCCAGCATCCTCCTCTTCTTCCTTCTCTCCTTCCTCTGCCTCAGCTGCAGCTCCCACTTTTTCTTATGGTAGCGCAGCCACACAAGGTGCTGCTCCTGTGTGCGGATATAGCGGTTCAAATTAGAGGGGAGGGGTTACTATAGTCTATAAGGAAAGAAAAGTAAAAAACAAAAAGCAAAAAATGACAGAGTACAGAGCGGGTGAGGGTTTCTTACCCGTTTTGTTCCCATGGGTGGGGGCGGTCCCAGGATCTCTCTCCAGGACTGGGTGAGCTCCACGTCCTGAGACTCCACCTGGCTCTCTTCTCCCTGGGAAGCACGCTTCCGCTTGGTGCTGATGAGGATGGCTGGCTGCAGAGGTCTAGCTGGCATCCCAAAGTCCTCTATGTCCCGAGCTTGGCCTTCAAGAGCCTGATGGGCCACCTAAGAACACAAAGAGTTACATTTACCGACGTGCATAATGAGGCATGGTGCACACTCGCACAGATTAACCTAAATCACGTGTGTGTGTGTTTATATATATATATATATATCAATAAAAACAAACTAAAGCATCATCTGTGTGTTTACAGGGATTTTTTTCCTGTGAGGTGAAACCCACCTGTCTCTTGCCCTCACTGGTGAACAGTTCACTGATTTTCTTTTGCTTGTAAATGTCATTTTTCTCCAGGAGTTTCTTGTGAAGCCAGTCAGGATGCCTCACTCTGGGTACAGGGTTCTTTACCTAATGACGCATTTAACAAACAAACATTCATTAATTTCCACACAATTTTGGATAGAGTGAGACAAATTAAATTGTTTTTACCTGTTGCAGAGCTGCAGGGATGGTGATGATTTTCTGAATGGCACTGCCCAACCTCTCTATGTAGTAACTCCAATCAAGGATCTGGAAAGAGCCCGAATATACATTGTAATGTCGGATCGAAGACGCAAGCCCATTTACACAGAAAACAGGCTTGTATATGAGTTCATATAACAGTTAGTTTCAAACTCACAGTGCGTATATCCAAATCATGCAGACTGGGCATCTTCAGCCACTTTCGCAGAAAATGCTTCTTCACGCTGGGCTCTGCCTGGAAGATGGCCAGCGGAATGGCTCTAATGGAGAGAGGCCCAAATCATTAAGTGTTACAACCGCTGAACACACAACAATTTGGAGAGCATAATATTTGTTCCTGCCAAAGCCAGAAAATGTATTGATCCATAATAGTTACTTTGGGGAAATGTTGTGGACAACTTGCAGTGCCACTAGTCTTTTCTATTTTCATTTAATCCCACATTTTGCTGATAAATGCTTTCATGCGATGTTGCATTTAGGTAGTGTGTCTAAAAAAGGAAATTCTCATATACACCGATTGTGTAAGTGGCTCGCAGGGCTTTTTACTGGTTTCACTGCAATTTCTGCCTTTTTCTAGTAACCTTTGCCTCCAACTGTACAATATTTGGTGAAAAAGAACTGGAAAAAGAACCATGAACCTGTTCTCACTGGTGATCCATGAAATTACGAGTTTTAAATGTCTACTTGACGAATGGTTAATTCCAGAGCTGTTGCCCCACCTCTCCGTGACCGGTGAACCCTCTGGCTTTCGTGAGATGATGTATCGACAGCTCAGTCCAGCGTCTTTCACCATCTGGTCCCCCAGGAACTCAGCGAGTCTCTTGGCTGTGCTGATAGAAGTGGACTTCTGCTCTCCGTAGTCCTCCAGCTTCCTGGACATGGAGCGATTCTCTGAAATCAGTTCGAACAGCTCTGCATCCGGCATGTTGGCAGCCTGTGACCAGCGAAAACAAAGCTTTAGGCGAGGACGATTATATGGGGCATAATTATGACTGAGCATTTTCTTCAAAAAATATTGAATCTTTAAGAATTTAATAAAACACTAGTCAATCCATATTACTCAAAACACACCTAAAAAAATCATGATGCTCATATCTTGTAAAACACCCGACACCATCCCGCAACATTTGATCCGATTTTTACCTTGCTGTAGAGAACATCCAGCCAGTAGTCGGCCACTTTGGCCACAGATGCGTAGACCTCCTCTAGAGTGGTACCTTTGAGGAAAGCCTCAAACACCGACGACTGAAAAATCTTAATAAGCTGGAGCTCTCCTCTCCTCTTTATTTCGAAACCCTTCAACTCCGCCAGAGAGCCATCCTCATTAAACACGGCATACCTAAAAAAAAAAGAGAGAGAAAGGGCGGCCTTTGATCATTTCTACTTGAAAGTTTATTCCTGCCCAAACCAGACAGCTTCCTGGCCTCACAATTTGTATGGTAAAATTGCAGGAATAAAACGAAACGATAATCTGCAGCATCCCTACCTTTTCTTCAGCTTCTTCCCTTCCTCTTTGGAGGCGGGCAGGATCATGGCCAGGTAAGGTCCGTCCACCTCGAAGAAGATGCTGTTCTCTGACCTGGTTTCGTACGTGAGGGACGCGGGGTCCACCAGCTCGTGGTACTGGTCGTTGGTGAATCCTTCCTTCACCAAGATGTTTAACATGGCCCCCGGGTAGGAGATGGTCACTTTGGGCTTCTTCTCATTACTCGTCTTCACCACAAAGTTCTCGGGGAAGGTGTTGGGCAGGACACACCAGATACCATCAGTGTCCAATTCAAGTGGCCTCCTGAGTGGCAAGAGAAGACGAAAGCGTGATTGAAATCACTTTTGTCTTGCTCAATCACATATCAATGAGCGAGAGGCAAAGCACCGTTTATTTATATAGTACCATTCCAAGACACAAGTGACAAAGTGTTTCACAGTCCAAGCGACGCGTTTAATAATGAATCGGCTCAGAAATAAAAGCTGTGCATCGAGAGCCTGCCGATGAAACGAATCAGTGGATCGTTTCCAGTTCCTTTTGTACCGACCTTGCACTCTTGACTGCGCTCGCCACCAGC
The DNA here is from genome assembly GCA_016785305.1 of Colistium nudipinnis. NCBI lineage: Eukaryota > Metazoa > Chordata > Actinopteri > Pleuronectiformes > Rhombosoleidae > Colistium > Colistium nudipinnis. The sequence continues at coordinate 184,083 of JAFBJU010000947.1, read as the reverse complement.
AAGAAGATTATGCCCGTTATTAGGCAGCCACATCATCAGCTCGACACTCACCCGATTTGTTCGATGAGCTCTCTGGCTTGAGTGATGATGTTGGCCCCAGTGTAGCAGACGATGCCTGCCATCTCCATGGAGTACCAGCGCGCCCTGATGGAAACAGCACTCACAACATCAGGCACACGGCCAAGTGCCGCCTAAATGATAGGATAATGGACTGAAATGCCATTTGTCTGGTGAAAACTGCACAGTAATTGACCGTTACCCTTTCCTCATGACGTAGCCATAGAAAGAGTTGAGAATACACTTGTGGGCCAGCTGAAGAGAGTCGTACAGGATCTCCATGTTCTTGCAGCGCTTCACCTCGGCAGCGTCTCCGCTGTCCTGAGCGGACGACAGTTTCTTCTTCCACACCTGAAGCAAAGACATAGGACCATAACTGCACTGGAAAATAACGTATTCGCAAGACCGAGACCAGACCATTTTAAGGGAACCGTGCAACTTGTGTGGGGATGATCAATGTTTTCATTACTGGCAATATCCAAATGTACCTTGTGGAGTCCTTTGAATTCGTACCGCCGATCTCTGAAAGCTCTCACAGTGTCAACATAGAAGGAGTTTTCTCTCTGGCAGATGGTGGTGACTCGATTCTCCAGCCGAGTGACATGCGTCTTCTTATAGGCTCTCTTACAGTAATCTGATCGCAGCGATATATACATTCAGTTTTGTTCACCATTAAATGACAACACACAATCTGAACAATTAAAAATGTATGCAATGCATGCACATTAAAAATTGCTAAGGAAATTAAACATCAATAAAATACCTGCCAAACGCTTTTTCTCATGTTTGGCTTGCTCCTCCCTGTTGAGATTGTGGAAGGCCCGAGTGTGACCATTGGGGAACAGCGAGGGGAACTTTTCCGACTCAAGTTGCTGCTGAATGCGGTGGAATTCACTGCGACTGGCCGGCACTGCACATAGAGGCAACAGCTCACTTCACCACATATTACATTAGCAAAAGACAAGACGTTCATATCTTTAACCTGGTCAAAAATACATTTACTGTGCTCTTGTGAAGTAAATCGGTTTTCAGGTGCTACTGTCTTGGGTCTCAATGTAAAAAAAAAAGAAAAAAAAAGACAGTATTGTTGCTCCCCATTTCTTTGTCATAACCACGTACATCGTGCACAGTAACTTACTGATTTCCCCTCTCCATTGCCAAGTCATCCTCCTCTGGCAGGTGGCCCCGGGCTTGTTAAAGTCACAGGCTGCACAAGTGGCCTCGTCGACCATCGCAGATGGCTGTGAAAGCAGAAAAAATAAAGAGTTTGGGTTTTATGCTTTTCTTTAACTTTGCCTCAAGTCCGTACATTTCTTTTTCTTTTCTTTTTTTGTTAACCTGCAGGCGGTTGGTGAGAATGATGTTGGGGTACATCGCCCCAACGTCTAGATGGTAGATGAGGGGGCATTCGATCCGGTTTGGTACCTCCTTCAGGGAAGTCAGCTTCTTCTTGATCTCATCACAGACCTGAGATTAAAAAAAAACAACATAAAACTTCAAGACCATTACATGAAAAACAGAAATCGAAAAAAGTGAAAAAAAAAATCATACCTCATTAAAGTTTGTGACTTGCTCCAGAGGGATTTTCTCCTCTTCCTCGATAGCGTGACGCATCGTTCTCTCAACTCTTTGCAGCAGGAAGTCGAAAGCAGCTGGGTTCTGTGAACAGACCAGACCGAATTCAAAACACCCCGAAACGAAGTGTCACAGCAAGGGGTTAGCATTACGCACAAAAGCGGGATTGGCCGTACCATTTTGAAACGACAGGGGATGTCACTGCGGAACACTCCAGACTCCAGCGCCTCCACGTGGCCGCCCACGTAGGTCTCCGAATCCATCACGTGGCCGTCGTCCGTCAGCTTGTTGAAGACCTGCTCCTGCTTGTTGGGGAAGACGATGTTGGCGTGGAAGGCCTGCACCATGAGCAAGGCCTCACACAGAGTCCCCGAACCTTTACGCAGCACCTGGTAACGGACGGACAAAGCAGGAATTTCTTTTTTAAATAAATTACTGTAAAAATGCATGGGAATTTTTGGGGGTAGCCTAATTGCATTTTACACAACACACAATAGACACACCTCGTCAGGCTCCATGGGGATGATGGTGCACAGAGCGAAGATGAAGGGATGAACGTATTTCATGTACAGGTAATATGTGGCCACGGCATCTGACACAGAGTAGGTAGCTAAAGTCTGAGAGAAGGACAGAGAAAAGGGTTATGCCAATAAACCTGCGGCTCAGTGAAAACAATTCAGCCGTCTGTGAGCGGCAAAAGCTGGAGTCCGTGTCCTCACCTGTGGCTGCTCTGTAGCCATGCGGCACATCTCCTCTGGGTCCAGCTCCACGGGGTCGTAGCCCAGTTTGGCCTTCGCCGCCGCCTTCAGGTTATGACTTCCCACCGGCAGGTAGCTGTCTCTTTTTACCCACCTGACAGGGGAGAAGGAAATCGATCTGCCTTATAGCCCCGACTCTTACGCATACGTTTTCATAAGGCCCAGTGGTAGCGTCAGCACGGTATGAGAGGAGTGCAAACCTATAGCAGTCCATGTGGATGGCCTGACTGGACTTGTACTCTCCCTGGTTGTCCTTCTGGAAACCGATCTCCCGGTGCATGTTCAGTCCGTGGAGGGACGCCCGAGTCTCAATAAAAGGCCTTAATAAATGGCGAGAGAGGGGTGTAAAAGAGAGAAAAGGAGACAACACGGTATGTGATCAACACATATGATCATCTTATAGAAACAGCTCACCAATCAAAGAAGTCCCCATTGTATGTCACAAAGATGTTTGGCCTGGTTTCTTGCACGTGATCAAACCACCGCTGAATGAGGGCCGCCTGCAGCCAGAGATAAGTTTACACACACACACGTTACTGCACCAATGCACACAAAAAAAGAAAAGAGCTTCTTGTGTGAATATGAAGGGCTTTAATACTTTTTTTTTTGCAGTTTATTTACTACCATGCAGCTACGCACCTCATCATCCTCATTGAATACCGTGAAGGGCCCTTCGTATTCGGGTTTGGGTGTGAACTCAAAATCCTCAATGTTCTCGGAGACAATTTCTCGGTTTGTGATCAGAAATCCCTTTCAAAAGGAGTGCACAAAAAAAGTACGTACATTGAGGGTACAACAGGATAGAGTGAAGAGAAAATACATGAGGCAGATGTAAATTACATAAAACTCACCTGTCCGTCTATCATGTAGGAAATCATCATTATCTGGTCCGTCTCTGCATCTGGGAATTTCAATGGAAGTTTGGTGGTCTCGATGTCAAAAGCCAAAACAACTGGATCCTGAAGCAACACAAAATGTGTTATGTAAAAGGACTGGCATTGGTTATGCCTTCAAATGACCTGAAGGCAATTTAAAGTCAAAAAATAAATAAAATATTCTCATACTGGTCGCTCCACAAGGTCATCTCTTCGCACAATCTCTGGTGGGTAAGCGCTACCTCTGTATCGGACATTGTACCAGTGGGCCTAAAGAATACACACGGTAAAGGTAAGAACGGTAAGAACATGTACCTCCGTGCATCTCGGCGGACGATCCGAAACACTGGAATAACAGAAATCTGTCCTTACCACGTGGATCTTCAGGTCGATGGACACGCGCACGTGATAAGGAACATCGTGCTCTCTCATGTCCACTATGTTGTCCAACTGCTCCGAAATACTCTTTGACATGCCGTCGGCATCGGCGGAGTTCACGTTGCCCCCCGATAAGGCGCTGAAAACAGACATAGGTGTCCACAGATCAATATGAGGGGGAGTGGGCGTGCCTGAGTGGACGTAAAAACTAAAAACTAAATGAAGGCGATTGGTGGTTGGGCGCTACCTGGATAACATGGCGGTGTAGGCGTCGTTGGACTGCTCCCTCTCCCTGTTTTTGCGTACTGCCGGGGCAATGTCACGCTTTACTCTCATGAGATCGTCCAAAGTGTTGAACGACAGCTTGATGTAGCTTCTCTTCAGTCCGACTAAATGGTTTGGCTGCGGAGAACATGACAACACCTCAACGATAATTAAAGCCAATACCATGTTACAGTAGTTCAAATTAAGGTTGAAACTAATGATTACTTTGACTGTTGACTAATCTGCAACTATTTTTCTGAATAATCATTGAGTTGATGACATATCAACAAATATATATATACTGTATATGACATTTTTCAATATTTCTCCTTGAAAGTGATTGTACTGATCATTCGAATTGTTGCTTATCATTATATTATCAAGTTATCAGTCATTTAACACACCATTTTGGATCTAGGTCAAATAGTTCAAAATTGCATCTAACTTCACTTGCTTGTGTTATATCATAAATGTGTTATTTAAACAAAACTCACCAGGTCCAGGTCTTCTTTTGCGAGCATCTCAAGCTTCGCCACCTTTCCTTGGAACTTCTTTGACAAGTATGAGATGACTTCTCTCTCGCAGTTCTGCAAATACAGTTGTCTTTAAGAAAGGAGTGTTCGGGCCATATTTCCTTGACATAAGTACCCCATGGAAGACTCTGACTTACCTTTTTAGTGGCTACATACAAATATGGCTTGAAAGGGAGAGCCACCTACAGGCAGGATACATATCAGGAGGGAAAATGTTAGTAGCAGGTGTAAATCTGAGCGTTTTGTTGCACATTTCTCATGTCATGTATATCGTCATTTTATCATAATAGCAATTACATACGTAGACCAAGGAAAATAAGTTATCTCACTGTACTGGCCATTTAAAAGAAATGTACCCCAACACACCTTGAACCTATTCCCATCCTCCTGAATGAAATAAAAGTCCACAACACTGATCATCCTCTTGTCCTCATCCAGGATCTCTGCCTATTGATGGGAAAATAAACAGTGTCACCACCTCGACAATCATAATAATCAAATGGTGAATAGCTTCGACACGTCTGCGCGTGTGGACCCACTGGGTGCATGTTGATCAGCCAGCCTGTTTTCTCCCCCGGCTCCTTCATCCTGTCGAAGCCGAAGCGGCTGTCCATCTCGTCGGTGAACTGGCTGCGCTCCAGCCGCTTGAGAGCCGAGGATCCATCGTCCCTGGTTCAAACACACACACGCACACGGTTTTCGTCTGTCGCACACTTACTTGTTTAACGTGTTCTTGCTATCTTCAGTGGAATGCACAGGTCTGTACTGCGGGGGAAATTAAGGCAAGTTGAACTCACTGGTTGTCCTGGTCGCCTCCGCCTTGTCCTCTGTCCGCTCTGAACCTCCCGCTGTTTTGAAGAACCATCTTCTATATCGTGATGAATTGCGCCACATGCATTAAATGTCCGTTCGGTGTCTGGGGGTTCGGTGGATAAAGGCGTATGCGGAGAATAAAGTAGGCTAGTGTGTCCTCTGTGTTTCTCTGTCTCTCACTGACACGGCTTGTTTTCTTATTTTGGCGCGCTCCGGCAGATACCGCGAGCTCAGCGTCGGGAAGCGGAAGAGCAAAGATCGTTTGTTGAAAAAACGTGTCACTCAGACTGAGAATCCCGCAGTGCTTCCGTTCCCGAGCTCTTGTTCGGACTTCGTCATTGTTATTTTCATGTTGTGATTTTGTTTGCCCTGTCACGTAAGCCCATGTTGAGTTGTTTATGTTTAAAAGTTCAGAGTGAATAATTGTGGTCGTTCATGTAGTATCAGAAACAAATATTACTCACTACATTACTTACTTACATGTTTTTCAACAAGACACGTGTTTGTGTTTCTCTTATCTTTTCGGGCAAGTCCGTTAAATATGGATAATCTAGATATGAATGTCTGTGATAGACAGCCGGTATTTATAGAAATATACATACCCGAGGTGTGTGAAAAAGCAAACAAAGATGGGTCCATAAGTCATTTATTTAAGATAGTAAAACATGTTGCATTCTTTGAATTTTACTAGTTGCAACAGTTTATGGGACCAAACGACAAAGGGAAACATCTTGTACAAACACGATCTTCGTTTTTTTCTGGGAGGAGCGTGAAATATTCCCTGGCGCCCCCAGCACATGTTTACTATGCCCGGGTACAGGAGGAGGAGGGTCAGTGGGACTGTGGACGACGTTGGTCTGTCACTGAGAGGACGGACTGCAGGTAGGTGGCTCTGACTTTCACTCTCTCTCTCTGGCGTGAGTCAAACCACCGACACCTCCGCTGCTCTCGAACGAGGTCGAAAGACTATTCAGAGTAATCATTTTCTTTAAAAACTACGTTGACATGGGAAGTTGTGATACATTGCCAGTTGTTCGTCTGCTAGCTAGCAGAGTGTCGCAGCAGCAGCAGCAGCAGCAGCAGCAGCAGCAACAACAACAATAACAAGAGATGCTGCACGTAACAAGTAGCGAGCAAGTCTAAACACTCGATACGAAACGCTCTATCTATAAATTCAGCTGGATTTTCTTGTTCGACTAAAAAAAGAATAGACTTGCCAAATTGTCCCCTATCTTGCTTTACCTCCCTCAAGTCTTTTTCTCAGCCATGCACGTCGTTGGTTCGTGTAAGAAGAGTAAATGGATACCTTCAATTGGCAGGTGACAAACCACGTTTAGTCTACTCTAAACATGTCGCTGTCTGCATGGCGCCACAGTTAACACACTTAACGTAACGTAATCCCTTTTAATTAGACAAAACAACTAACTTTAAGTCAAAGCGCAAGTACCGGGGTCATTAGGGGAAAGTATTACACGTTTTTGAAAGGAAGCATTTTCTAGTGCTTCTCGAGGATATGACATACAATCAATGTGCTTCATTTGTAAAGCGATGGCTCAGCCTTCCCTCAAAGGCAACGAGCCTGTAGAGGACCTATGCCTCCTCGCGGATTTCATATCAACCTGAATGACTTCTTATTGATATGTTCCATTTTTTGCTTCAGAGGAGGGATCTTTATTTGCTCCACATGGCTTGCAGATGGCCTTAAATTATTATTTTTTTTTTTAATCTTAGGATATTCAGCGTTTGTGTGGCTGAGGTCGTACCGCTCCTCACCCCTCGATCCCTCCGTGTTGACCTTTACTCCATATGAAGCAGCCACCCTGGGCTCTAGTGTCAGCTGTTACAGGCAGGCTGTTTATGGGACACCGGCCTCCGAAACGTGGCCGGCCAGATCCTGCTTGTGTAGCTTAATGCTTTGCTTTTTTTGTTTGTTGATTTACAAGACAAATGGGTAAGAGAGCAGTGTGCATATGACTGCACATTTTAATCATAGCTCATGATATATTTTGATTGATTTCGTAAATGTCAAATATCTCTTCACTCCCTGAGTATAGATGTTCATCTATTAGGCTTCTTCTGTTGTTGTTGTTGTTGTTGTTGTTGTTGTTGTTGTTGTTGTTGTTATTGTTGTTTTTTGGCACTATGCTAAGAACGGCCTGTTCTTTAACCTGAGAGGTCTGACTTTTATCCCCAGCGTTTTTTGTCATCTGTCTATAAGCATTTTATCCGTTTTCCTTCCTTATTTTGAAGTTGAACCGAGCCATCAAATCTTATCTCACATTACCAAAGAGTGTCCCTGTTCTGAGAGGACTTTTGACCTCCAGTCACCTCAAAACAAATACCCTTGGACTAGAATAGTACACTTGGAGCAATGTTACAAAGTATAATGTTTTTTCAGTAATATTTCAGAGCAATATTTGAGTTCACAACAATCTATATCTATTTGTGGAACACAATGAAAAGTTCACAGAAAATTCTAATACAAATGAATGTGTGATAACCAGAAATATAACTTCAATTCAAAACTACCGTCCTCCTCCTGAGCTAAGTCAACCAAGTTAAGCAAATGTCCAACTTGCCTATAAAGATTCTGCAGCCACACAATTATTTTTTTACAGTTTTTGTCCTACGTAAACAGCAGGTCATGTGAAGAGATATTCAGTGTGAGTTTGTCTTCAAGTTGAAGTTGGCATATGTGATGTTCAAATGTCACTTTATTCTCTTGTATACATTCTAACATCCTGTTTATTATTGTTACAGTCGCAGGAGGATGCCTGTGAATGTTCCTGTTCGCAGTTTTGGGGTTGTTGCTATGGATATCGGTGCTGGTTTGGAGGATTAAGGTCAAGACAGTAGCGATGCCCGTGAAAGGAGAGGAATCTCCCTCTGGCTGTGGTCCCCCGGCAGCTGACGAGGATACGCACGCTCCACGCATCGCTTATCAAGACAAACCCTCGCTGTCGACTTCTCCCTCTACCTCAGCATGCAAGGAGAATAGCAGTCGACAGGCCCACGGTGCTTCTGCAGTTCTTGACGTCAAAACAGTGGACTCTGAGCCTCCACAGTCCTCCTCTGAGGTCAACCCAGAACGTGTATCTTTGCCCCCAACCCGTCAGAAACTCCACAAAACCAATGTGCCAATGCTCGGCTCCGGGCCCGAGGCGAGAGAACGCCTCAAATTCATTTTGGGAGCATCTGAGGATAACTCCTCAGACGAGGAGCCTCTGGTCGGCAAACCTCCGAGCGGTGCATCCCAGCCTTTGACCTCCACCCGTAAATCTAGCCCTCAGCTGGCATCCTCTGCAGTCACACAGCCCAGCTTCTCAGGCATCAAGTAAGCCTTTGTGTTTATTTGCATATATACACGGTCACCTATCCGGGGTCAGGCATGTTATTTTTCTCACCCCATCTTTCAACTAGTGAGTAGAGCCAAGCATGCGGTCACACTGTTGCATTGACGCCCTGTCTCCAGAAGCTGTGCATTATCTCTGCATCGAGTTGACCTGTGTTCTTGCCACATGCCCAACACGTGGGCTCTATTATTGGAACAAGAGCCCCAGCGGGTGACTTTGAAACCTGTTGTGTGACTCTAGGTCACAATGCAGCAAACATAATTTGGCCCCACAGCAAACACTTTTAAGTTCTTGTGAAAACTTAATTTTCTTTTTGTTAATTTCGGTTTTAACTGATTGCATATTGAAGGGTTTTCTGTCATACCCATTGGTGGTTTATGACGCTGGGGATTTTCTGCCGAGTACACAGCTACAAAGTAGCGCTAACGCGACCTGTGGAAATCATGGTAAAATGGAGAAAGGTAAGAGATTTTCCCTTAAATCTATGTGTTAAAATCGATCTCCTGAGGTTTAAAGGAATATTCACCATTCAAGGAATGGTGAAAAAATTGAAAATATGTGTTTATGTTTTGTTGAATGGAGGTTTGCCCAGAACATTGGCTGCATTATTCATCTTGAAAGTCACTGCATTTTTTTTTATAAATCAAGTAGAATGAATGCCTTTGTGCTGGCGTTGGCCTCTGCTGTGATTATATTTATAATGAGCAGCCTGTGATCTGTCACAGGGGATCTGTAGCACACGTGGGAGGGGATGGGATTGGAATTTCCTCCGAGTAGGCTCTGTGTTGCGGTCTCTGTGTTTTGGTCATATTTTTAACGTTAAATCCTGGCTCTCCGTTGTGAAGAACCGTGAAGTAAGACTGTGCAATGGAGGGGCAACCGTTGTCAAAGTCCCAACTTGTTCCCATATTGCTAAAGGAAGGTACCATGAAGAGGTTTGATGCTGTTGTGAGTAATTTGATACCTCGGCCGCTGTGTTTGTTGTTTGGACAGTTATCACATGCCCTGTGCTAGAGCAGCAGAGTAATGTAAAGGATTCAAAGCTACTCCGTGTGAAACTTAAGTAAATGCTGCAGCAACTCCTGCAGACATGTTTATTGCGGACAGGAAGCATTATAGGGCCATGCTGTTACGTAACTGTACAGAGCCAGTCTTGGCACACGTAACGTAGAGGAAATAAAAAAACAACACACTCGGTCTCACTAACTGCTGCATTTTCATGAAGCAGCGTACGGGTTAGAGGTGTGTTGCATGTTTTAGCTCCAGTAATTCTCTCTTTGATGTGTTGGCGAATAGATATTTACCATTTTTTCTCTGCCCTATGCAATTCAACCCGTCGTGTTGTGCATCAAGTGCTGGAAAAATGTCAGGAAGTGGATTCAAAGTTTCGCCGATGCTGTAAAAAGTTATCAAAAACAATCTCAATAACCAAGTGCACTCTGTATTTCCTCAGTGAACAGTAAAATGCAGACGTAGAGTTCAAAGGTCAGCCAGACCGAGTTTCACTCCCAACTCCACAATACTGCTGAGGCAACTCGGTTGATTCTGGGGGATATCTTAACATACTGTAGGTCAGGATTTCTGGCTCGTGGCGATGCAGTTGCAGTGAGACTTTGGAATGAGCAAGACGTGAAACCACGGATGATAATGGTATGTAAGTGTATCGAGTGGTATTGCGCTGTATATACATTCGTTGATTTGCAAAACATACAGATGAAATATTTGCGTTTGTTGTCTTTGTGTAAACATGGTTGTGATATGTTTTTTTTTTTTTTTTTTTTTTTGGAGCGATAAAACCATTTCAAGCGGTTAAATAACCACGTTATGTTTTTTGGTTGTTTACGTTGCTTTTATCGAAGGACATTGTTACTCTCATTCAAAAAAAAAAAAAAAAATGTTTATGCGATTTTTAGTGACTTGAACGTGGCATCATAAAGGGACACATTTCGTTGTTCATGGATCCTGCATTATTAATTGTAAAAACATGAGGAGAAATAACCTTTTTAGGAAGGTCCTGGTTGACAAGGTTGCACCTATTTCCCCATCACAGTTGTTGTTGTCTTTTCAGGATCATTTAACAAATATTCCAACTAACGCGACTGTGCTGTGTTTTTTGAGCAGCACGACTAACCCTGAGCTTTCCCACTCCAGGCCTAGCATGTCTGGTCTTCATTTGGTGAAGAAAGGACGTGAACACAGAAAGATGGATCTACAGAGGGACTTCACTGTGGCCTCCCCGGCCGAGTTCGTCACCCGATTTGGAGGCAACCGTGTCATAGAAAAAGTAAGAACCTAAGTTCCCCCCCACGTGTTTTTTCCTAAATCTCTCGCTTTCCTCGAGCTTATCGGAAGGTTTCTCTCTCTCCGTCACAGGTGCTGATAGCGAACAATGGCATCGCCGCGGTCAAATGTATGCGCTCCATCCGCCGCTGGTCCTACGAAATGTTTCGCAACGAGAGGACCATCCGCTTTGTGGTCATGGTGACCCCCGAAGACTTGAAAGCTAATGCAGGTCATTGTAAACTCGATACCCTTCTCTCTTTTTTTTTTATGACCCCACACTTATCACCAAGCTGTTATCTGGGTGTGGGTGAGAGGACTGTGTCTTAACTTGGTCAGCTGTTTGTCGACGGTAGCCGAAGCATATCATTCTCTTCTCTTTTTGCCCCGTAGAATACATTAAAATGGCGGACCATTATGTGCCTGTGCCCGGTGGGCCCAACAATAACAACTATGCCAACGTAGAGCTGATAGTGGACATTGCAAAAAGAATCCCAGTGCAGGTACAGCCGTGTTCTCCTAACCTTCCCTCCCCTTTTCTGCCTGTGAATTAAAAAAAAAAAACTACGTGGCACACTACGTCACTACGTGTATTACTCCTTACAGGCTGTGTGGGCAGGATGGGGCCATGCCTCAGAAAATCCCAAACTGCCCGAGTTCCTGAACAAAGCCGGGATATCATTCTTGGGTACATACAGTATATGTTCTATGTACATATTTATTCATTATTATTTCCAAGTTTGATAATGCAAGAAGGTTCACATCGTTTTTATTTTATCCATGGGGACTTTTGTTGTATATCATTGTTTAAAGATGGTTCTTTTTTCTCTCAGGGCCCTCCAGTAAAGCCATGTGGGCTCTGGGGGATAAGGTGGCCTCGTCCATTGTGGCCCAGAGTGCGGACATTCCCACACTGCCATGGAGCGGATCAGGTGACGGCCCTTGCTTAGATACTGTATATGTCATGCATCTGTACAGAGCAAAGACGAGGTTCAACATTGGACGATGTTTGCATCTTTTCCAGGTCTACGAGTGGACTGGGCAGAGGAAGACCAAGGACTGGGCAATGTGATCAGTGTTCCTTCGGAGGTCTACAAAAAGGGCTGTGTTCATGATGTGGATGACGGCCTGGCAGTAAGCATTCAAGAACATAGTCACTGGAATCATATCGACCTATCTTTATCTAATATCTATTTTATTTGCAACAATTCTTTGTTTCCCAAATGATTCCCGCCAAGGAAGTATGTTTTGCTAAGTTGTATGTAACGTGTTGTTTCTTTGCAGGGAGCTGAGAGAATTGGTTATCCAGTTGTTATCAAGGCCTCCGAGGGTGGTGGTGGAAAGGGTATCCGTAAAGTGGAAAGTTTGGAGGATTTTCCAAGTTGCTTCAGGCAGGTCGGTGTTGTTGCATGTCACAGCCTAAATTTAGGTTTCTTCGTAATTTACCACCACATTTTTACGAGAAGTCATTCTTACTTATCGCTTTTTGCCTACAGGTTCAGGCAGAGGTGCCCGGCTCCCCCATCTTCGTCATGCAGCTGGTTCAGCATGCAAGACACCTCGAGGTTCAGATACTGGCTGATGAGTACGGAAATGCCATCTCTCTGTTCGGACGAGACTGCTCCATCCAGAGAAGGCACCAGAAGATCATAGAGGAGGCTCCTCCCACCATAGCTGCTCCCTCCACGTTCGAGCAAATGGAGCAGGTTTGTTTACCTTTTATTTTCACTTTAGTTATCACTGAACGCCGATCGTCAGGTCGAGACTTGTAAATTGGAATTTTCTTTCTTGGCCAGTATGCTGTGCGACTTGCCAAGATGGTGGGCTATGTTAGCGCAGGCACGGTGGAGTATCTCTTCTCTGAAGATGGAAGTTTCCATTTCCTGGAGCTGAATCCTCGCCTGCAGGTTGAACATCCCTGTACGGAGATGATCGGAGATGTGAACCTGCCCGCTGCCCAGCTTCAGGTTAACCTCTCTCAGTGGACACTCTCAAGACTAATTATACCAACAAAACCATTGCTCATGCATGCACATAACAACAGTGTACTCCAGATTCAACTCTCTTCATCTCTGATAGATTGCGATGGGCATCCCGTTATATAGAATTAAGGACATTCGCTTGCTTTACGGAGAAACTCCGTGGGGGGACAGCTTCATCAATTTTGAGACTCCAGACTGCATCCCTAGTCCAAGGGGTCATGTAATAGCCGTTCGCATCACCAGTGAGAACCCTGATGAGGTAGGGCTCAATATTATCGATGTTCAGAGCACGCGCAGCTCTGTTTCACGCCTGTGACTGAGTGTCATCCATGTGTCCAATCATTCAAAGGGTTTCAAGCCTAGTTCTGGGACCGTGCAGGAGCTCAACTTCCGCAGCAGTAAAAACGTCTGGGGTTACTTCAGTGTGGGAGCAACTGGTGGCCTGCATGAATTTGCAGACTCACAATTTGGACACTGTTTCTCCTGGGGCGAGAACCGGGAAGAAGCCATTTCGTAAGCCTGTTTTTTTTTTAAAGGCCATAATATCTTAATATTTAACAATCCCATACTTAATGTGTTAACTCTGAGGCAACTCTGAGTCAGTAATTCATCCCTAATATTGTAACTTCCATGATATGATAAAAGCATGTAGAAAAAACAGTGATCTACCAAAAGTACAGTAAAAGTTTAGAAAAACATTGCAGTATACATTTGCAAGCACATTTGCAACTTCCCTAGTTTTTTCTTTGTTATTCATGTATAATAATATGATATTATTTAATTATAACAAATATCGTCTATAGTCTTGTGTTTATGGGCTGCAATATATGTTGTAATGCTTCAGGAACATGGTGGTGGCTATGAAGGAGCTGTCCATCAGAGGTGACTTCAGGACGACGGTTGAATACCTGATTAAGTTACTGGAGACAGAAAGCTTCAGGAACAATGAAATTGACACCGGGTGGCTGGACCATCTCATTGCAGAGAAAGTGCAGGTGAAAGACTGAAGATCTCAAACCAGACCCTTGAGTATTCCATTTGTTTAGCTCATTTTGACAATTTAAGCGACGCGCTCCTTCTTCAGGCGGAGAGACCCGACACCATGCTGGGCATTGTCTGTGGGGCTTTGCACGTTGCCGATGCCAACTTCAGGAAGAGCATGTCTGACTACCTGCATTCCTTGGAAAGGTCAGTGGACACGGTCCCATCTTATCAGTGTCTTACCACAGTTCCTGCTTGCATAACTGACTTTTGAGATCTTTGATCATCTGCTGCATCCTCAGAGGCCAGGTACTGCCTGCGGCCAGTCTCCTCAACTCCGTCAATGTGGACCTAATATACGAAGGGGTCAAGTTCTGCCTCAAAGTACTGCCTCTGCTTCATTCCATTCACACAGGCCTTGTTTTGACTCAACCTCTTTTTTTTTTTTTTTAATCAACAAATTGTCAATTGCGTTGCCCGCAGGTGGCTCGTCAGTCCCCAACAACCTATGTCATCATGATGAACGGCTCCAACATTGAAATAGATGTCCACAGGCTGAGCGATGGAGGCCTCCTGCTGTCCTACGACGGCAGCAGCCACACCACCTACATGAAGGAGGAAGTAGACAGGCAAGGACTGGGACTGTGCGCAATCAGAAGACCCCTTTGTGTGAGTCTTTTCTCTTGGTTAACCTTTAGTTTCTGACATTTTTAACCCTGCAGCTACCGCGTCACTGTGGGCAACAAGACCTGTGTATTTGAGAAGGAGAAGGATCCCACAGTGCTCAGGTCGCCTTCTGCTGGCAAACTGTTGCAGTACATGGTTGAGGATGGGGGTCATATTCTCGCAGGGGACACCTATGCTGAGATCGAGGTGAGAATTAGGAAAAGATATTGGGTAAAGTGTGCAACGCCTGTGATTTCATGAGGTTTGCTGTGTCTCTGTCAGTCGTCATTGACCGGCTGTTTGTGCTCTGGATTTCAGGTGATGAAGATGGTGATGACTCTGACTGTTAAGCAGTCTGGCTGTATCCACTTTGTCAAAAGACCTGGAGCAGTGCTGGAGCATGGCTGCGTGGTGGCTCACATAGAACTGGACGACCCCAGCAGTATTCATCGGGTAGATAATTCCAATTCTGATAAACCCAGCACAAAATTGGATCTTTTAGTCATACTTGGGCATTTATTGCATTGCATTTATTGTCTTATGTTATTCCGATCGTCAGATCTTATTCAGTTATTGCATTGATACTTGCAGATCATAATGCCTGCTGTTTTCCTTTCCACCTTTCCCTCTGTCATAGGTGGAGCTCTACACAGACGCACTGCCCCCTCAGCAACCGCTGCCCATGGTTGGGGAAAAGCTCCACCAGGTGTTCCACAGTGTGCTCGAGAACCTGTTCAAAGTCATGGACGGTTACTGCCTTGAGGAGCCTTACTTCACCACCAAGGTACAGACGATCTTTTTGGAAGAACTTTTGATAGGAAGACCCTATAGACCTGGCAGTTGGTCACGTTCCCCACTATGTTGACCCTTCCGCAGCCAACGGTACCGTCCACAAGTATCTACGACGTTGGGAAGTTGGTGAAATAGCGAAAAGTAAAAAACTCTCATGTTTTCTGAAAATAACTATTGATAGGAAAGTTTCATTGACTTTCTGTTTTGCTCTGCCCCCCCGATTTATGGCCATTCCGCATCCAATGGTACCACATAAGTTAGGGTGAGGGGATTGGGTGAGGGGATTGCGTTAGGGTTAGGGTTAGAAAGAGAAATCCAGTCATGACAGGCTGCTACATTCTACCTGACTTTTATTGAATGCATGTTTGCTTTGCATGTTCTTCTCTGTAGCTGAAAAAGTGGGTGGCTACGATGATGAAGACTCTGAGAGACCCTTCCCTGCCACTGCTGGAACTGCAGGAGATGATGACCAGCCTAGCAAGTCGTGTTCCAGCTGCCGTTGAGAAAGATATCCGTAAAGTCATAGCTCAATATGCCAGCAACATCACTTCTGTCCTCTGCCAGTTCCCCAGTCAGAAGGTAAAAGTCATTATTTTTATATTTTATAAATTACAAACGATCACTCTCGTCCGCATATTCGAATGAAACCCTTGTTTTATTCCAGATTGCAAATATTCTAGACAGCCATGCAGCGACACTGCAGAGGAAGCCAGACCGAGAGGTTTTCTTCATGAACACTCAGAGTATTGTACAGCTGGTACAGAGGTTTGTTTTTTTTTTTTTTTCAAATGTGTATTGTTCAGCAGAAATATCATAGATAAATACTATTAGTATTGCATAAGTTGACAGTTGTTTGAACATGTCCGGTTCAGGTACCGCAGTGGAATCCGTGGTTACATGAAATCTGTGGTTCTGGACCTGCTGAAGCGCTACCTGCAAGTGGAGATGCAGTTTCAGCAAGGTGACATAAATTCTCTTTCCGTTTTTAATTTGAAAAGTCCTAATGACGCGTCTTTTCTGCATCGTGGCTGTAGTTGAGCTTTAGTTCAAACCATTCTTACCCCTTTTTCTCTTCAACAGCTCATTATGACAAGTGTGTCATTAACCTGAGAGAGCAGCACAAACCCAACATGAGTCCTGTGCTCGGGTATATCTTCTCTCATGCTCAGGTCTCCAAGAAGAACATCCTGGTCACCATGCTCATAGTGAGACTTTCATCAACATGCACGTCCTGGGAATCGTTTTTACTACACGAAATCCGTGTGGGCTAACGTGCGTCTTTGACTTTGTGTAGGACCAACTGTGTGGAAGGGATCCCACCCTGGCAGATGAGCTGATGGCTATTCTGAATGAACTCACACAGCTCAGCAAGATGGAGAACTCTAAGGTGGCCTTGAGAGCCCGGCAGGTAAGACAACCTTCATCAGACTTACACACATGCTGTCTACTGTGTGTGTGTGTTTGGACGCCTGCGTGTGTGTGTGTGTGTGTGTGTATATATTTTAAGCACAATGAAGAGATAGGATATGATTTATCAAAAATGTCTCAAATTTTAGTGATTGTCCACAAGTTTGCCTGTCCTAGTATTTGAAAAATATGATTATATTGGATTATATTTGTACGCGTCTTGTAGGTCTTGATTGCGTCCCACTTGCCATCGTACGAACTGAGACACAACCAGGTGGAGTCCATCTTCCTGTCGGCCATTGACATGTACGGCCACCAGTTTTGTCCAGAGAACTTGAAGGTCAGCCGACCGTGGAAACTCTTTTTCTTAAACCGTCTGCTTTTAGCAGCCTGAAAGTCAAATCAATGCTACTATTTTTTTTTGTTTCTCACAGAAACTCATTCTCTCGGAAACCTCCATTTTTGACGTTTTGCCCAATTTCTTCTATCACTCTAATCAAGTCGTATGCATGGCTGCCTTGGAGGTACGGTCAGCGTAAGGACACTGAAGGATTTTTTTTTTGTTGCACATTTACATTTCATCATTGATAATATCTTCCTTTGCACTTTTGGTTAATCGTCACACCTTAATACTGACTCGACTTCCAGGTGTATGTGCGCCGAGGTTATATTGCCTATGAGCTAAATAGCATCCAGCATCACCAGCTGCAGGACGGATCATGTGCCGTGGACTTTCAGTTCATGTTGCCGTCATCACATCCAAACAGGTACCTTGTTGCCTTACCTTCACTGCAAAGACTCTTCAGCCATAGCCACACATTGCTATCTAATACTGTTCTCTCTTTTCACGATTGCTTCAGCAAACCTGTTAGAGAGAAACAAAAAATAACTTTGGGCTCGCGTGAAGAAATTGTAACATTGGAGTGTTTAATTGGCCCTAATTTACTTTTAAACATGAACGCGCATAGCGGCGCAGGCGCAGAGCCATCGATACCTCGCTGCAACTGCTTCTGACTAACTCTTAATGCTCACTATTTTCACCCACTGAACCCCAATCTAAATGTGCACAGAGTAGGAGTGCCTCAATCTGATCGTAATGCCTAGAGGTAGTGGTGCAGTTTGACCATCCACTGCTAATATTCACCTGTCAATCATCTTATTTCAGAGGGAGCAGCCCTACTCTGAACAGGTAGAGTAAAGCTCCTCCCGGCCAGCCAAACCTCCCGGTCGTGTGTACAGTATGTCTCGCAGCAATGCATGCTGGATGCACCGTGCTGCTTTCCTCTTTCTTTCGTCTGTGAAACCAGAAACTTTTGCTCAAGGACCATTGGAACGAGTCCTTCCTGATTCACTGTTTAGCTGTGCCTCAGCATCTTTTTTGCTCTCCCTGTCCAATACTGTGCTTTTTGAGAGGTGCAGCCTGTGTTACTTTTGTCCCTCTTAAAAACTCCAAACATGAGATGTTATTGATAACTACCAAATGGGAAGCCTGCATTCTCCAACACCAAATTTCCATTCTTGATTTGTAATTCTCAATCAAATCATGTAAGAATTGTTCTAATGATAACACACATTTAAAACCCCTTTCAAGTCAATACATACCACGTAGCTAAATAATATATGCTATCATATAAATAGATAAGAACACCAACACTTGCTTTAATTGCTGTCTTTACCACAATTTCTATTCTTGTTTTTTTTTTCTAAAGAGAAGTTATATATGTGATTCTACCGTCACTGCTTTTGTGTTTGTGCGTCTGTTTTTTAGGCTTCCTGTGCCAATGCAAGGATCAGGGCTGTTTAACATGAGGCGACAGGGGAGTGAGCTCTTCCTAGATGGAGCCCTGTCGCCACCCTGCCAGCGAATGGGTGCCATGGTGGCTTTCCAGTGTTTCGGCGACTTCAGAAGGTCACTTTTGAAATGTTCCTTTCCTTCCTACCTTTATTTAACCAGCTATGCATATCAAAGCATAACATTCTTTGTTACACGTTTTTCTTTGCAGGAACTTTGACGAAGTTCTTTGCAGCTTTGCGGAACCACTTTCGGAGGGTTCTCCGTTCTCAGAGTCCTGCTCCAGTCTCTATGAGGAAGATCATTTCAAGGTGAGGGCTGTGTAAGGGCCGCTACTTTATAT